>JWHW01019694.1:77812-109782 GCA_000931545.1 Papilio glaucus | reverse complement strand
AGGTTCTTTAACCTTACGGGTGCGTTACATTTCGGGAGCGTGAATTTAAAGTTACGATTTGTTTAAATTTTCTTAACTGTTATGGCTATGAGAAACCGACACTTCCCTGACGCATGTTGCATCTTGCGCATGTCGATCTCGCGAACATATATAATTTTCCGCTACCAAATATCGTCTAACTCGGCAAAAAAGCTTTCAGTTCCAAAAGTTAAGTTAGTTTAGGACAACCGAGTGTTGTTCTAATCGTTAAAGTGTGTACTAAGTGGTGTTTTCTTTTCATATAAATGTGTCATTAGCCCACGACAACCATAAAGGAAGAAGTCGTATAACTTTTAAATACTAAAGGAGTGAGTCACGTAGCGTTTACGTCTTGTGAAGTTAAGCGTGTCTTAAAAGCATCAAGTCGTTACCTTGAGTTCTTTAAGACTTGGCCGAGCTTGTGTATAATGCTCTTAAAAGTAAGTTACAGTAGGATGAGTTAAGTTGGTCGAGTATACAGTATTAACTAATGTTGTATTGAATCACAAAAGTTTATATTTTGGGAAGAATAATGTATGAGATATTACTCAGAACGAAAATAATAATTAACGAATGGATAACTCTTAGATGAAAAACAAATATAAAGTTATCTTAGTATAAGATATATCTTAGTAAATTTTCACCCTCAACATTTATTTGACCAGGACTTAGATTATATGTTAGACTGGCTGTGCCCCGTTTCACCCACCCTGCAATTTTACTTAAACGAAATGATATTACCTATTTAACCTCATCACCATTTCCCGGTCCTTTTTCCGCGTACGTGGGGTCGACACAGTTAAATTGATATAACTTTTTTATTTGTAAACTGATTGAGATAAAACAAACACTAAATGTTAAGTAAAGCTTACCGCAATAATGTATAAAAACTGCATCCAAATCGGTTAAGCCGTTTCTGAGATTAGCGGTAACAAACTCACAGACAAACAGGCAAAAATTCTCATAGTCATTGTTTTGGGTTTTATTGTGTTTATAAAGGCCCCCAATAATAGTTTTTCTCAAATATCTTCCATGTACAGACAGCGACCAGTTACATTTTTATTATATGTATAGATAATATGGACATACATTGATAAATCACAAGTGTATTGCCGAGGTAAATACAAAATAATGTTTAGACTGGAGTTCGATTTGACGTCCACATAAACTTGACCCCTAGAATCGACAACGACGAGTTACACAAGAGTTCAATCTAATTTGGTTTTTATGAAGTAATAGTGGTGGACCCAGATTTATCAATGTACATATTATGTAACATATAATCTACGTCCTGATCAAATAGCAGATGATGGTATAAATATCTTAAGCCTTATGTGTCTAAGACTATGTGATACCAAACGCATTTGAAACATATCTGATTGTGGTAGATGTCTATACGTAGTTACTGACAATATAATAAGCGAATCGCATCCTTTTCTCCTTTCTATTGTAAATCAGAGTCACAGTGATACTATCACCGATCGATTGCCAGCCTCGTCAGTTTATAATCTCACTAGGCTATAGTACAATCAGCAAATCGAAGGTATCATTCACAATTTGGCG
The DNA here is from genome assembly GCA_000931545.1 of Papilio glaucus. Taxonomy (NCBI): domain Eukaryota; kingdom Metazoa; phylum Arthropoda; class Insecta; order Lepidoptera; family Papilionidae; genus Papilio; species Papilio glaucus. The sequence goes on along the minus strand of JWHW01019694.1, from coordinate 108,201 downwards.
TGCATTTGTCGACACTTATAAGCTATAGAAAAAGCGTCCTAATTAGGACGTTTTCGAGTCTTCATTTTTTGACCGCTAATTGCATATCTGCTACTTTTTGAATTATAATATCATTGATAATTATAGGTTAGGTTCATTAGCTTTCTAAGATATTAATTAGTATTATATGTACATAAAAATTATGTCTTATAAAGTGGTTTATCAAAGAAAAAAATGGTTGGTTGCGTTTGACATGATATGTCAAAAATGACGATTGGTTCAGTCGAAAGAAAAACACTTCTCATATCAGTATAATAGATCTATGTAAATACTCCGGTTCCATGTTTACTGTATATGGGAACACACAAATGGGAATGATCTTATTGATTGTGAAAGCTCTGGGATACAGGGAAGCACTCACGTTCCCTTTTTCTAGTTTATTAATGGCCGTAATAAAAGTGAATTCGGTTATTGCAAATCGAATAGCAAGGAATATTTTTCAATAATTTTCCGGCGAAGATAAATTGTTATTTGGAAAAGTGGATACGAATGCGGGTTAAGCCCAAGGGATGTTGAGAGTTTTCATCTTCAATAATAAGTCGATTTATAATTTAATTCTCTTGTTATTGGGGAACATTTTATAGAATCGCCAACAGCGAGTTACGCAAGGGTTCAATCTAATTTGGTGTTTATGATTTAATAGTCTTGGCCCTAGATTTAGCTCGGCAGCCCACTTATAATTTATCAATGTACATACTATGGAACATATTATCTACGACCTGATCAAACAACAGATCTTTTATCTGTATCTTTTACTAAAAGTGATCACTAACGCCCATAAACAACACCACACACTGCAGACGTGTTGGCAGTTTTTAAAGAAATTTTGAAGTTTAAACGTGTATTATATATTTTTTTTAAATATGATAACATGAAATTTATATATTTTTAAGTTGTACTAATTCCCTGATCGAGCCTGTCCGTTCATGCAAGAGAAAACCAGCTGCGTTTGATTATTTGTACCACTAACTTTCTGATAGTACATAATCGCATACAATCTACACCCACTGTACATCTTATGCACAAATAAACTCGCCTAATAATCTAATGGTTTTAAAAGAAAATGCACGTTATACTCAAATTACAATACTATGTATTTTATACGTTTTATTTCACTTTTTCATAAAACTCTGTGAAGGGCCCTCGGGGAATCGTAATAACATTACAATAGCCCTCGAGGTTTGAGTCGAGTTGACAACAACGATGTCGTTACAAGGCCGCGAAGACAATTCGTCCTTGCAAGGATAATGCTTTTATGATTACAATTCTTAATATTGTTGTTACAACTCTCGTAACTTCTTAATACTATTGTTACAACTCTTATAACTTCTTAATATTGTTGTTACAACTCTTATAACTTCTTAATATTATTGTTACAACTTGGCGTAATTAAGAAGGAAGAGTTCATTTTTAGAGGGCCTGTGTGCAACGTAAACAAAGGTACCCTAAGGCAGTTGATTCTACAAGGCAATTGCAATTAGCAATATGAAGAATGTGATAAGTTTAAAATGTATCAGCCACACTCGAGTAGTCAGGTTACTTCTCTAGATTACTCTCTGATAGAACATCCTTCTGTTCGTTTAAGAATAGAAAACAAAATAATATTTTAAAAAAAACTTAACAACTTACACTACTTTAAAAACTACTTGATCTATTAATACATACGGAAATTCATTACTTTGTAATCAAGGAGTATTTTCTTTAATATCTTATCAATAGAAAGGTAAAGGTTAAGGTATGAAGATGAATGTAGATAAGACGAAAATGATGGTGTTTCAAGGAGAACAAAGTAAGACAATAATTGAAATTAATGTCATCGGTGAAGAAGTGGAACAAGTGGAAGAATTCGTGTGTGACTAGAATTGAGAAATGTATGCTTCGGTGGTTCAGCCATGTTGAAATTATGAAGGAAGAGAGAATAACGAAACCAATTTATGTTGCATAAGTGAGTGTCAGTGTTGATATGGGGACGCCCTAGGAGAAATTATATCGATCAGATTAGTGGCATACTAAAAATGGCGATATAAGGAGCACCCATAACAGAAGAGCATGTATGCGTTTCAAAATGCAAATCCACGATCTCTGCCTACCCCTCTGGGTTACGGGCGTGAGCGCATGTTTTTTTTAGTTTATTTATCTTATTAATTTGACGAAATAAAAATAGCAAAGCCACTGTCAAGATTCTGCCAACGAAAGAGTTTTCAGTCCCACCCCTGTACGCTTGCATCGGCCGTGGCACAGACGTTACATTGACCCAGTTTTGTTTAATGTGACTATTTTACTTGATTACTTATTTATATTATTTACAGGAGATCTCCCGCGGCTTTGCACGGGATGCAGGGTCTTTTGTATGTAAGTTCGATTAAAACTGTAGCCCATTTCTTCAAACGCTTTTTCATGGGTGTCGAAAAATCGCTTTAAAAGAGGAAGGAAGTTTCTCGTGTTCTTAAGAAGTTCGCGTGCGTAAAACATGCTTAGCCTACCAGTGTAGGCTAGGTGGCTTTCGGCATTGGTTTGACTGGAGACTAGAATCGCATAGGCCACCTGCGGGAATTACAGGTTGACTTCAGCATTTCTGCCTAGTGAAAAAGATAATACGCGACTTCTTTCCTTTCACTATCCTTTATAAAGGAATGCAAAATGAAGGAAAATTACCGGTCTTCTGTAGCAAAGTTTTACAAATATTATAGAAACAAGATTTACGATGGTAAAATAGTGTTTAATTCGGTACATCATAATAGTTACATAGTTATATCTCCAAATCGTTTGACCCCTTATACTAGATTTTTTTAATTATTAACAATAATAAGCTGTTCTCCTTGGTCCATCGATTCTTCGGAAATCTTGTGGGTAATCCAATTCTTGAAGGAGAAGACACGCGTGTAGACGTCAGGATAGCCTCTGGCGCACGGCATGCCCCAAGATACGATGCCGACTACCTCGCCGTCTGATACCAGGGGACCGCCTGAATCGCCCTGATAACAGATTAAAATCAAATTATAATCATAGATATTATTGTTGTACTGGTTTATACCCAAATACCTGCATAGAAGCGATTTACCACGAACTCACTCATTGCAACCCAAAAACTCTATGCGCGTTTTTTGCGGAAGAAGGAGACAAAAAAGCGAGCGGGTCACCTAATATAATAGGCATCTGTAACTATTATAGCAAAATGCAAATAACTTCCAGTTTCGTTGCCTACATTCAATGTACAGCGGAAGGGATAAACAGAGAAGGACATTCCCTTTTCGTTTTCTCTTCCCCGTCAAATACTCTCTACCTTCCGTTCTTAGAAAATGATGGAAGGAGAAGAGGACCAGAATAAGGCCACCGGCACCTTACTCATCAGACAAAACGCAGAATACTTCTACTTCACGCCTGTCTTGTGTGAGGTTGTGGTATATCACCGATCGAGATTTCCCAACCTTAAGCTATCTAAAATGGATTTTACTGTAAATATATATAAAACAATATTACCGCTACTTGCTTGTTAATAATTTTTTTAAAGGACACTTACGTGACAAGCACCTTCTCCTTTTTTTGTTAGCGAGCAAATCTGAGTGTCGTACACCGGATTTATGTTACTATATATCTGCTGACACTCCTCCACGCTTAGCGACACCAAGTTGATAATTTGCAGCTGAACCGGTAAGACACCGGGATACTGAAAATACAACAAAATTTGTGTTACCTTTATATTTTGTGTCCTTACATGTTACACACTTCTTCATCAAAAAGACTGATCCAAGCATATACTTCTGTTATTGACGAAAACCAAACAAATATAAAACTTGACCTTAGTTCTCGATGGTACATGGTAACTACGCCAACGCCATCGTCTACACCAACCTTTCATATAATCGCGCGACTTATAATTGAAGCAGAAACAAATTTAATGAAATCTACTGTATGATCGTTATTTTGGTAAATATTCTCACAAATTAGCTAGTATTATCTTATTAGCTAAGCGTAAATAAGTTACTTCATGGTATAATTCAATTTTTTGATTTTTTTTTAAATTCTTGAATTTGAAAATGTAGTAGAGCCGGCAGCAGCACGAGGTGTTACACGGATGACCCGGTTCCATAGAGCTAACCTCTTAGAATACGGACGTATCCTGCTGCCCCCATCTCTTTTCCATCCCTACTTCCTCTGTTTTCTCAGATGCTCCTCCCCACTTTCTTACAAAAATCCGGTAGCGCATCCGAGCATCGGCTGAGGTTTTTACGTACTAGTCGTCGACCCAGGTACAAGTCGTAGAACTGCGTACAAAACCACCAAAGGATAGACAGCAGTGCCCTCTACAGAACAGTACAACCTACTGATATACCCAGCGTGGCGATTACGGCAAAACCCCACATGATAGGTAGCCTCCCATACGATGGACCGATGATCTGATCAAGATTGACGGATGGCCTCACAAATATAGATCTTGCGCCCATTAAATGAGGGCGACAGGGGACCGATCTGTGTGGCGATCATTGGGATGGCCTACGTTCAACAGTGGAAGTTTGTAAGCTGAAAAGAATTGGAATAAGACACATTTGCTATTTCGTCTTCCTCAACTAATCAAAGAAATTATAAGTTATTTTTATAAGTATGTCTAAATACGTACGGATAATCTCCCCCATCCACTAAGTAGTAGTTCAGCGCCTGCACTAGTATCCTTGTCGGCCAGATGTATGGGATGAACGCGGTCTCCAAACTCAATATCCATAGAGACTTTGACAAGACTGACGTCGTTGTTGATGAGATTACCATTGTACTGCTCGTGAATTATTATCTTATCGACGGTATACTGATCTCCGCCAGCGAGCAGACTATTGGTGCCAACCACCACAATCATGGTACGGTTAGTTCTTCTGTAATGAAACATAGTGCATGTGATTAGTCTTCTAACAATACTTTCGTAAATACCAACAAACTTTAACTAAGAGCTAAGGAAGTTAAGAGCTACCTCCATGGTAAGAAATGGGATGGTATTAAATATTATAGTCGACAAAAAAACTTTCGCGAGTCAGTCCTGTTAGTTACAATATGGTTTAGATTAATCGTTGGTTTACACTGCCGAAGACATTCACATAAAACAAATTGTCGTCTCAGTTTTTCCAGAGAGAAAGATAGAGAGAAAGCTTGTATCGCGACATGATTTTACGCCAGTGAATACCCGCAGTAAAGCGCAATGTATGGTTTCAACTAAATAAAAATTAACTACATTCAGCCTTTCTCACAGCTTGATATAAATTATATCGTCGTTGCTCTGATCGTACCAATACATAACTTGTAAACATTAAATCTCTCTACGGTAGACTCACTTGGTTTGAATGTTTAAAGGGGGCAAGCAAGCTGGACGAGGACGACTGAACTAATATTTTATGTCCACCGTTACCCTTTATCATTCGCAGTCACAAGAGTATATATATTTCCAGGCTTGTTGTTAGAGAGGGAAAGAGTTACGAACACATTGCCAGGCTTATTGTTAGAGAGTGGAACGGATGAAGGAAAGAGGAGGAAAAGATAGGAAAGTATGATAAGGCTGGCGGACACAAGAGAAGAAGAAGTAAAAAGAGCTGTTATTACGTCTGACTCTACCATTGTTCTGGAAGTTAATTTCGGTAAGACTGATTTGCTTACCCCACAGTACAGTGAGCAGCTGTAAGTATCCATCTTTCGCCTATAATAGAACCACCGCAAAAGTGTGAATTATAGTTGCTCCTTAAGGATGCCTGGTAAGGTATACCACCATCGGGTGCATCCTCACCGCCCACGATGCGCGGACTTTTGAAAGGGAAGTCACTGATGGGTAGTATGTAACCTAGTAAGAAAATGTTAAGTACATAAACATTAAAATAGAAAATGTCAGGCGAACTTTATGTGTAAAATATTTCTCATGTTCATGACGTTCATGTTCTTTTCACAAAATCGTGACTTAAAAGTATTTTTTTTATAGAAATTGATGCTAGCAGTGAATCCAAAATATTACGTCACATACGGTGAACACTGAATCTAGTATAAACTGGTCCATAAGCACTAATAAATTAAAAAGGACCTTACCTCGAACACCATATGCAATACACATTAGAAAAAATAAAATGAATCTAAACATTATGATAATAGTTATAATTATTAATGTGATTATTATTAAATGATAACTTTAGAAAGGAACTCTTTACGTAATACCAGCTCAAGTCGAATGGTTTCCCTTTTATAACGTCTAAAATTTTAAGTACCCACTTTGAGGTTATTTATCTGTGAGATGACACACTTTACAGTTTGAATACGTCTCAAAATCACTTCAAAATACAATTAATACGATATATTAGAGAAGTATGCACACACACGACATAATATTTGCTTTCATACAAATACAATTTTAAGATGTTATGAAACTGTTTGTGTAATAATATTGGTAAGATGTTGTGAAGTTGTTTTTACATTATTTAGTACTTATTATTATTAGCTAATAGTTAATTTAGTCTTGTTTTCATGTTTCATTTGTCATCTAACTCTCTCACTTTAAAGAACTTAGTTCAATATATATTAGTTTCATCTCAATATTACAGAATATACGAAATATATTTTGTAAATCATTTTTACGAAATATAAACTTTATCAATACAAATATTTTATTTATCGTTCTTTCTGTATTATATTATATCCATTGCAAATTTATTATTATAATTATGTTACAATGTGAAATATAAATGTTAATATCTCATAGTGGTTAAAAACGAATCCTGAGCTATATTAACACTTTCTTAAAGAAAAATAATAAATTCATTATATCTTATTTTTTAAATACTTGAACTAATTACTACAAATAAACCATCATATAATTTACAAAACATTTAAATGTATAAATGAAAAATTGAAAAGATTATGATTCTCTTCGTGTTAAATGAATACTTCGGGGTGACCGTCATAACTGTTTTTTAATTTTCCGAGTGGGAACAGGATTAAATCAAAACCGCAGAAAAAATCTAATTGTTTTAAAGTTAAAACAATTAGGTTATGGTTATGTTTGTATGAGATGGATAACCTCAAGCTGTTTTATCAACGACTAATATAGGTTATATCTTATTTATCTGCTAATATATATAATAAACGGAATTTCATCTTTTAATCAATGGAATTGTCTACATTGTGTTAGTAACAACTTTGATCCAAATAAAAAACACTGAAGAATGCTACTATTCATTCTCAGTGCACCAAAATCTCGAATTAAAATTAATTAAATGTAATAGTATTAATTAAACGTAATTAGGTAAATGATCATTGTAAAGTTTATTATAACTGTTATTTTTTCTGTCTTAACGCTTGCAATAAATAGATGTGTGATATTATGTTTTAAAAAAAGTGAAAACTTCTACAGAAACTCGAAACTAGAAGTATTAAAATTTTATTACATGGAGTCACGTATATATTTAGGATAGGATTTTAAATTTATATATTTTTATTGCAATCGATGGACATAGTTTGATGAATCGTGTTACGTTGTTTCAATCCTATTTTGTATATTACATTATTTAATTATAATTTGAATAATTCTCTCTTTAAATAAAAATTTAAAGTATATAGTATAGTTTAAGTTTTCACTTCTCAAACAGTTCTCAATAACCGCGTTTTTAGTCTTTATTCTTTTCATAAAATAAAATCGCGGAACTTCAATATCAAAACGCTCATCTAATGCGATACCGTAAGGTTTTACGGTAGCTGATTTACATTTTAATAATCTATAAACTGCGTTTAACAAAACACGCAAAGATCCCGTTGAGTAAACCTAATATTGTTTTTTCATTTTTTATTAAGTACTAAGAAGCGTTATTCTTAAATAAAATTATTTTTTTCTTATCTTAATAGTCCTGATCAGGACTTAAATAAAGTAAAAAAAAATATTGTCATCGGTCCTTTATTTGACTTTCTTTCAAGTCGATCGGACGTTGTTAAAAAGGTTTTAATGCATAATTCATGTGAAAGGGTGTTGATGCGCACGCGCAGCTGTCGTGAATACACAACATTGACATACAAAGCTCAATTAAAAATTATAATCCGGGTCCTTATCGATGCTACTGATATTGAAACAAGACGAGTCTCAATTGTTACTTATCTATCTTCAAGTGGGTTCTAATACTCATAGTATTGCGTACTCCACGCCTCAGTGAGTGTCAAAGTTGTGGCTATCGTAAATCCCCCGAACAATAACATATTGGACGTAAGTTGAAACGTTCATTGGTAAGTATCTAGAATTCCAGTTTACTCAAATTGGAGATTTACTAGAAGGAATTCTCGGTATGTCAGTGCGCGTTGATGGGCAAATAGATCTTACCACATTCACATATGTTTTATGTCAATGTTTTTGGCAGTATTAACCCACAGTTTAGAATATTACTAGCGCGGTGTATTTTTGGTATCCATTGTGATATATTGCTTTATTATTTCAATATTTCAGAGGCTACAGCGTATTTAACAGTGGTAGAGCCCGCAACAACAACATCTGTTGCACGAATGGGCCGGCTCGACCGGTGCAATACCACGACCTCGCAGAAAACAGGCGCGAAGTAGAAGTACTCTGCGTTTCGTCTGATGAGTGAGATTCCGGAGGCCCAATTTCAGTCCTCTTCCCCTTCCCACCCTTTCCTCAAAATGGAAAGAAGATTTGACGGGGAGGGGGATAACGGGGAAAAGGAAAAATCCTTATTCCTGTCTATGCCCTCCTCTATCCATTAAAGGTAAGCAACGCATCTGCAACACATTTGCTCGTCTATGGGTAGCGCTCACTTAACATCAGGTGATCCGCTTGCTCGTTTGCCACATACTACCATAAAAAAAAATTGGGCAAATGCGTAAGTTAATTCGATGTATTATCACTTTAATTTAGTCAGAAGTCGCTCGATTGTAAGAGATTGGCAGGAGTATAAAAAAGGTTATATCGTGGATACCCCGGTCGAAACAATTCATTCGTGCAATTACTGGTACTCCTACTGGCACTAACAATGTTCTGGATGTAGTTTTAAGAAATCTTCTTCAAGAAGTCTTATAATTTGAAAGCAGATTGGAATTTCTATATTTGTCTTAGCGGTACCGAAACTTAATTCAAATCAATACACTTTTGAATCGACAACGTTAAAACATGATAAAAATGTTTTTTTTTTGACATTAAAACAAAAACTTTTTACCGTGAACAACGACTATCGTTTAGAAAAAGTTGTCTAGCTAGAAGAGCACTTTCAGCTAAATTGACTTAAACCAGACTTTGTATTCTCGAATACTTGAATATAAAATGTAACGAAAATATCATCGTAAAGCCCAATCGCCCAGAAAATGTGTGAGAACGAATTGGAACGACGGGCAACGCTTTTAAGTCAACGACCGGTCAGTTATAGAGCAATAAGTCCCTTGTAGTTTCTTCGAACAATACGCGCAAGTGTCCCTACTTCGCTTGTTTAAAGTTTTAGTTTTCAATGCATTTTTTTTTTTTGAGCTGTAATGTATTTTTGATGTCACATGTCTTGTATTTTTATGTTGGTAGTAGAAGGTCATTAAGTTGTTACACAATGACCACAGAAAATAGTAGCGTAAAGGTGAATTTCTTCTGATAAGTGGAGTTCAAAACCTTCTGATATGGCTACCCCAATCGTTCAACGCACCTGCAACTCTATGTATTATAATATGGATTGCTCACTTACTCCTATTGCAAATAAACAAGAAATTGACACGCTTGAGTGTAGGTACTCTGTCGGTTTCTGTAGTTAGTTGTTGCGTTTGTTGTTTTTACGTTATAAATTAATTCCTAGACATTCGTAAAGCGTGTATTTTGCTCTATGAAAATTTAATAATAAAATATTCTCATCATTTTCCCTACTTATTTAGACAATCCAACAATTTGAATGTACGTAATGTGTATGTAATGTAATGAATCTGACAAGATGTTATTTTTTATATCTTCGTTATAAACCAACGGACACTTTCTTTTTTCTTATTATTAACATGAGAACATTGCGATCTATTCAGAGTTTACAGCATTTAGTCTAAGTCTAGACTAAACGTATTAAGTCAGTACTTACAGACTATAAACATGACACATATTTAACCACTGAAATGCAATTGTCTCTACATTTTAACATTATTAAATTGTTTAAATGTGATGTGATAAAAGTATACAATGATACACAAATATTCTTACGAAAGAAGGTGGTAAAGAAGCTAGCGTTCAACTGGTATTTTGTGATCGCTACCCATAAGCATTCGGAACTAGCTACTGAGTTGCAAATGCGTTGCGTACCCTTAATGCAGAGAGAAGGGGAGAGACAGGAAAAATGAGATATATCTTCCATTTCTATCCATCCACTCTTATTATATATCATCCTTTTCTTATTAGAAGGGACTGGGAGCTCTGCAATTGGGTTTTCAGCAGGTCATCAGACGAAACGCAGAAATAATTCTACTTCATGCCTGTCTTATGTGATGTCGTGGTATTTCCATTCCAGTTGAAGGTTTGATTTCTAGCGTATTGTTGAGCATACTAAAACTTATGTTCAGAATAAAGAATTAGGAATACACTTTAAGTCCTCGAAAAAACCAATACCACGAAAACAAAAATTGAAAAATCGATGAATAAAAATAATACTTAATATGAATTTAGATCAGAATTGATGTCTTATAAAGTATCAGCTGTCCAGGCAAACTTCGGTCTGCCATAGATTTATTGTTGTGAATCAATCGCCTTATAATTTATAGTGTGTTACCTTATTAGCTGTATAAAAACTTTTAAAAAAGATTTTGTATTCATTACTAGATGGATTATAACCGGGTCGATCCTTTTATTGAAAGCACATTGAGCTTAACGACATTGGGCCACTGCAAGGGGAGCAGCACGGGGGTGATCGCATGGACCCGCGCTAGATTTTACTTTCGTGCACATTAGTTTTTATTTTGCGATAACTAATAAGATAATCATTTAAATTATATGGTGTAAAGGATTGTCATAATGTGCATAAAATGCTTAAGGTAACTAATGTATTTATATTAAAACTGTATCCGTCTAAATGGTTTTTCAATTACCGCATTGTACGACCATTTATTTATTTAACCCCTAAAAACCAATAAAAAAATATGCAACCCCCGACCTTATTTAAGATACACAATTCCGTAGTACATTTTGATCTATCTCGTTTGCAATGTAAGCTCACAAGTCTTTTTACGACAACACATTAAAAATGTTTGAAATTCTCTGCTTTCTTTAGAGAAATATGTGTATTAGACATATTAACTTTCCTCTTGAATCACTCTCCATTAATAAAACCGTATTAATCCGTTTCGTAGTTTGAAAGATCTAAGAAAACAGACAGCATAAGATATTAGATTATACTATGTAATAAATGAGATTTAAAAGTAACAGCAAAGTACAGTGCGTAAGATCTTGATACGTCAAAGATCCCTAGAAAAGTACAGACAGCAAACAAAATGTATTTGCGTACAATTTTTTTTTGTGAACATAATTTGAATAGTTATGATTATATTACTATGGGTTTTTTTAATGAACAATTTGAGTGCAGTCGGCGATAAAATAATATTTACTAGGTCGACTATAAATTTAATTTTTATGAAAAAAATACTGACGGGACGTCATCTTTTTGTTATAATTTCGTTATAAAAACAGGTAATAGATTTTTTTTCTTTTAAGCAGCAGTGAAGATGACAGTGACGATGAAGACGATGACTGCTCGAGCAGTGGAATCGACGAACTGGAATATAGAATAAATTTATTTTATTTTATTATATTTAATGTTATTTTAAGAACATCTGTTTTACTGACCCTACCTATTTTTGTCGATTTGACAGCTATGACGTCACAACATATCGCGAGTCCATGCACATTCTTATTTAAAACGCATAGTAATCTACTATTCATTTTTAAGTCATACCTACAGGAGACGTAGCGCAAGGGCAAGCAGGTAACATCATTATTGCTACACTAAGATTTTAACATTACGTTATCATAATTTACGCAGCTTAGTTAGGTATCCTACAAGATGGACTGATGATTTGGTCAAAGTTGGGGGAGCCCTCTGGATGAGGATGAATTTTCCTCCTGCCTGAAATTAATGCATCAAAAATTGAAAATTATTAGTTTTATTTCATTTTTTAAACAATTCTGATATTTATTTAAATCAAAATAAATGCGTAATTATGTATTTATGTGTGACTACTTACGATTAATTTATGTGTAACGACAGAAATTTTTATTAATTACTAACAAATGTACATAGTACGTATGTACCTTAAAGACTCCAAACGAATGGACTGATTTCTGATTGGCGTCAGCGGGTTATCCCGCGAAGTTTGGTAGCGATCGGATCAACACAAAGAGGGCGAAGCCTGGGCGGATCACTCTATTTTTTTAAAAAAAACACAACCGATCGAACTGTTCGTTTGTGATACTATGGTAACATGACGCGACGATGCTAAACATGTACTGTACAATTTGTATTTATACATGCTCGAGCGTCACGGGGACCTATTGAAAAATTGACCACGCACGAGGATGTCCAGATGACGGTTTTGTTTCGCGCTCAAATCGTCAGATTATTCAAAGAGCACACTTATCAGCATGTGCACAAACCCGACTCTTAATCTGACGCGCTCGAGTATCTCCGATGATCGATTTCTTTTATAAAAACGGGCTACCCTAAGCGTGTATTTAACAGAGCCCGAGGTACCCATTTTGTAAATCTGACATGCTCCAGAGCTCCAGCCAGCAAATCCAGAAATAGCCGCTTCACCGCCTCTACTATGATATGATCAATCAACAGCATCGGTGAAAATAAAAAATTAAACTCCACCAAATGACAAGGACTCTGTCTTTTTCATTCCTAGCAGAGTTTGCATATTGTTATCTCTTTCATGCGCGTTTCGTTTATTTGCTTGGTGAATCCACTACATCTCTGTATAAATAGCGTATAAATGTTGGTATTACTGGATAATAAACATCAAAAAAAGTTGTACTGATAAGAAACGTCGTGAACTTGTGAAGTGTTACGAAATTACGAATGTATCTAATAAAATCAATGAAATAAAAATAAAAGTCTAAATAAAGTGTTAATAATGGTTACTGGAATTGTATCTGGAAGATTGGCCCTCGTTACAGGTATAAAATCCAAAAAATATCTAGAGGAAATGAGTTTATATTAAATATTTGAGTTTAAGTAACTTCTAAGTAAATAAAACTCAGATAGATCAATTAGATAATTATATAAAGCCCGTTTTCACCATCGGTCCCTAACTTTAAGAGACCAGTTAGTTGATTTAACTTAAATGAAATTATGCCAATCATACTAACTACATGGTAATCATGTTTTTTTCATCAGTCAGAATATGATGAAAATTTATTTAAACGTCTTGATTTATAAATGAATATTTACTATATTGTAATTGATTTCACATGCTTTAAGTGTATTTTGTTTATTTGTAAATAAATAGGAGCTGGATCTGGAATTGGCAGAGCAGCCTGTCAAGTTTTGTCCCGCGAAGGAGCCACTGTTATAGCAGCAGATAAAGACTATGACGCCGCACTGGAAACCATTAAAAAACATAGTGCCTTAGCTTCAGGATCTAATGGTATTATTGTATTTTTATTAGATTTTAAAATAATTCAAGGTGATAACAACCTAAATCTTATTAATAATATTATATTAAGACAACTTATGTTTTTTTTTTGAATAATAAGGCAAACCAGCAAGAGATCTACCTGTGGTTTGTGTTATGTTAACAATGCTAACCATAAACACATCCACAATGACCAGATGAGTTGCAGATAATTTGATATTATTACATCTCATTCATCATTCAAAATGCAGAAGCATGAAATTCCTCTAATTCTCACCTGTTTTCTGTGAGATTGTGGTGCTTCAATATTAATAATATATTTTCAGCAGTGGGTGATCATAGTGCTGTGGAATTAGATGTCTCAAGTTCACAATCTATAGCTGAACTTCTCACCAAATTGCAGAAACAATATAAAGCCCCGCCTACGATAATTATTAATTCAGCAGGCATAACAAGAGATAACTGGATGCTGAAACTATCTGAAGATGACTTTGATAGTGTACTTAATGTTAACTTGAAGGTATGTCTAGTATATCACATCACAGAATAAGAGAAGGAATATCAAAGAATGGTGGCTTCATATGTGTGAGTGACTTATTATTAGATTAGAAGAAGGCATTGTGTTGAGGCTATGTTGGACATGGAATTTATATTTAATTTAACAGTGATAGAAGCCTCAAAAACAATATCTGTTGCACGAATTGGCCAGCTCAACTGATGAAAATCCACATCACAGAAGACAGGCATGAAGTAGAAGTACTCTGCCTTTCGTCTGACAAGTGAGGTGCTAGAGGCCTCTCTCTCTGCCTTCCCATCCTTTTCTAATAAGGAAATGATAGGAAGGGGGAAGGGACTTCATATCAAATGAATAGCTTGCTTGTTTGTCAACTTTTTCCATAAAACAGAAGATGTACTCTGATTGTTAGTGGTGGATATTTTTGAATTATTTTAGTCTCTATATTTCAGGGCACATTCCTTATAATGCAAACATTTGCTAAGGCCCTGACAGAAGCATCCCTGCCCGGATCCATTGTAAACATCTCTAGTATTGTTGCAAAATATGGAAATATGGGTAGGTTTTATAAATATATCGTAAATCCTTAATTGACTTTGTTCTCTTTACCTTGGGCAAACACTGAAAACAGAAACCATTGACAAAAAAAATATCATCTGATTTTTCAGATAAAATATAGAGAGAAAGCTTGTATCTCGACACAATTATACGCCAGTGAAAACCCACGATTAATAAGCATCATAATATTCCAATTAGAGTGTTAAGAATTAAAAAAATATTATATTTCTCAAACTTTTATGTTACAAACCTGAGTCTTTAGGCGTTACAAATACTTCTTTCATAAACATTCATTTTTTTAATATACAGGACAAACTAACTATACAGCTAGTAAAGCCGGCGTTATTGGTATGACAAAATCTGCTGCAAAAGAGCTAGGAAAATTTAATATTAGGTAAGTAAAATAAATAATGTTAACAACAAATGCTTGTTACACAAATCTGATAAATAATTATTATATGTTATTGTTCATTTAGTGTCTTCTTTTTAACACAATTATTAGAGTGTCAGGTGTGTCAGGTTTATGCCAAATGGAAACTCGTGATCACTGCCTCTGGGTGAAAGCCATGAGGTGCAAATTTATTAACTGTTCAATTACTTTACAGAGTAAATGCTATTTTACCTGGTTTCATCAACACACCAATGGTAGGCACAGTTCCAGACAAAGTTAAGGAGAATTTCCTCAAAATGATACCATTAGGAAGATTGGGAGATCCTATTGGTAGGTATTCTTGTAGCCAGTATTAATTTAGTATAACAAGACCCTGTAGTTATATTGTACACCTTTTGGGACATGAGATCGCTTCCGGAGATTGGCAACAATGTTAAGGGACAGCTGGGATTCTTCGAGGGGCTGGGTTTGAGTGAACCATGTCCCACCCACGCGCAAAATATGCGTTAGATGTGGAGTGAAAGATAGTCTCCACCTTAGTTTATGTAGTGACATGCTTCAGACCTCATAGAAAAAGCAGTTTACTTCTGCATGTAGTGTGAATGAAGTTACGAAATACGATGAAAGCCAAGTTGGTCTCATCCCTTTTTTCTTTCCATTTTGGAGCAATATAGGTAAACATATATCTCTTAACATAGACTAGCGGAGGTTGGCACTTAATTCACCATATTTCATGCAGTCTTTTGCAAGGAGAATTAGGCTAAGCACCCTCTGCTCGACCAGCTCAAGTCCAGTTATACACAAAATTTTAGTTTTTTTATATATTTGTTCAGTAACATCTGGAACTAATTGATTGTTTGCTATCATCTATTAAATAAATCTCAAGTAAGCTTACTTATTTAAGAGGACATTCTGCTTTACTGGCCGCTTGTAAAATAACAACAGATTACTTTATTTTTAATTTCTACTATATATTGTATTGTATGGTTATGTAGAAATATAAATTTACACCTGTAACTGTTATTATATTGAACACTTCAACAAATATTTTTTTTTATTTTTCAGAAATAGCAGAAGTAATCACGTTCCTCAGCTCCGATAAGAGTTCATTTGTCACCGGTGCTACTGTGGACGTTTCTGGAGGATTTTAGACGTAATTTTTAATAATTTTTGAACATTTATAGACAGAAAATTATCTAGGCTTAGCATTTTTTTATACAATGAGTAAAATTGGTGCTTAATTATTATGAATTAGTTCTAAGAATACTGTGGAACATATACAGCCAAATCTGTGATATTAAAAAACTAATACCATAGAAATGTGTTCATATAAGACCTACTAAATAAGTAATAATAATACTGTCCAAGGATATTATTATTATTACTAAATAGGGCTTAAAAGGGAAGTTAATATGGTTAAGAAAGTTTATTCAAGATGTTGTGCATGAAGAAAGGATATATATACAAGATGGCCATCACTTATTAGATTAGCAAAATGTGTTAAGAAATCCATAATCATTCCCTATTCCTACAAACCCACACACCCATGAGGTGTGTTAATTTTATAATTATGTATTCAAAAATATTTTGTCACTAAAATATACATGTGTTTTGATACTTATTTTATTAAACATACTTTTTCTATTTCTATTACGTTATTTTTATTTATTATCTTTAGGATAAAAGTTTTGTGCATACTAATTTTTATGTTCCAATAGTTAAAGGAAATGAAAATAATTAACCCACTTGACCATAAAGTAATGGAAGATGATTTGATTGATCCCACTATTAATCTAAGCTTATTTGTCCAGGTATGGTGTAGCTTATCCCCATACAAAGTGTCTAAATATCTAGAGCTCCTTAATTACAGTATTTTACCAATCCATCCACGGGATTGTCGATATTATAATGTATAAAAAACAATTCTTGTATATATTTATATTTAGCTTATTACATAAACTAGATCCTGCTGGTAAAAATTTGGATCAAAATCTGTACATAGGTATGATATGGGCTGGACCTATTTTAAAATTTATCACTGTCTTCTAGAAAAAGGTAAATTTTTCACAAAAAAAAGCAATTTATAGATAATATAACACGTTTTTATTTCAGGTACGCGATTTTTTCTTGCCTTTTGTTTTATTCTTTTTTAAATCTGATTTATTCTTTTGCCGCTTGTCCCTCATGAAGGTTCTATATTCTGTTTTTCTCTTATTTTCTATTATCTCCTTATATTTCTTCTTATTGTACTTCTGGAACTCTACATCTGCCAACAACTCATCAACCATTGTCCTCTTTCTTTGTTTCCTTGTCATACGCTCATTAACATGATCTAATGCTGAATCTTCAATTCTGCCAACCTGAAAATAAAACAAACAAGTTGTGACTTAAAAAATTATAGAAACATACTTAAACTATACAATCCCCTATGCAAGGCGCAGATACGGACAAACGTGTGCTGCGCACTTCAAAATATATATAAAAAAACTGTTTTCATCTGCAGTGTAAACCGCGCCAAGCCACTTTCCTCGTCCGCATCCGCTCAGTATGCAGGGGCCCTTAGTCACCAAAATAACTTCTCAAAATTGCAAGCTAATTCTTGTTAGTCATAATAAATATGTGCTTTGTCCAATTTAAATATTAATACTGGATGGTGCATAGTAATGCAATTCAAAATCTGTGCACTAACTAATGTGGAATCAAGTTCCCACTATATGCTGTTAATGCACTTGTTAACCCAAATTGGGTGGATGGTGGGCTCTGAAATGGCTGGATCTATTTTGAAATAGTGTTTTGAGTGCATATCGAGATGGTTTAGATTCACTATTGGACCCAGGAGTGCTGCCATTGAGTTCGAGACAATGTTTTTTGTTTTTTGGATGAGCCAGAGAATTCATGCGAGAAAACATTGCTAGTTTCACTAATACAGCTGTAAATGATTACTTTACTCAAGTAACAGACTGTACACAACTAAGTACAGACTGACAACAAAGTTTATTTATGCTTAAAATTTTAAGTTAGAACAAAATATATATTACCTGGAAATATTTTGGAAGCACTTCCATATCATTTTTCTTGTAAAAGTGTTTTGGATCCATGACAGATCTCATTTTTAGGACTTGCAAGTCATTCTTTAAGTCTTCATTCATCTCAGGAGCTTTCATGTTGAACCATCCAGGGCCCTTGGTCTTCTCTCGTTGTTTCTGTGAATTGATGAAAATAAGATCTATAAATATCATACATATCTCACTATAAAATATAAGTTGTCTATTTGTAAAGATGTGGTGGTGGTCACTTAACATGTGGTCTCCTGTGTAACAAACTAAGTTTAATCTAGTGACCAGAAAGAATAGAAAAACATATAATGGTACCAAAGAATTTCTATTAATTTGATCATTAAGGCAGTTCCAACTCATTATTGTATGTGAACCACATAATTTAATAAATTGAAAATCCATAGACAAAAGTCTATCTTACTGTAAGTTCATTGCTGGAAACATTCACATTAAACATCTTTTCAGTTTTTTTCAGAAAAAAAGAAATGAGATAACATGTTTCTTGTGAATGTTTTCAACAGTGTGAACACAATGACAGTTGAGGTAATAGAATTGACAAAGTATCATTACTTAAACTTTCATTAAGCATATATTCCCTTATTTTATTTTTTAATTTCAAAATATCACTCGCCCACCCCTTCCTTCTATCCTTCTTATAAACATCTCTTTTCTACCTTAGATAAAAGACAGTTAACAGTCGTAGAGCGACAACGCAATTGTCTGATGAGTGAGGTACCGGAGACCTAATTCTAGTCCTCACCTCCCATCCTTTTCTTATTAGCAAAGGATGGGGGAAGGGGAAGAGGACTTGGTGGTGCAGGGGATGTATAGGAAAGGGAAATAACCATTGTCTGTTTATCCTCTCCTTTGTCAATTGAAGGTATGAAACTCACTAGTTTGTTGCAGATATGGGTATGGTAGAGATCACTTGATATCGGATGATCTGCTTGCTCATTTGCCACCTTTTACTATAAATTTTAAAATAGAAAAAAAAGAAGAAACTTACTTTTCTCAGTGCTCTTAATTTTTTATCACTTATGTCATATCTTGGCAGGCGGTGTTTTTTCTCTATTCCTGGTTGCAATACTGATTTCTGCATTTCTTTATCAACATCAACAGATCCTAGATTAGATTTCAGTTTACCAGTTTCAATATCTAATTGTTCAAAATGAAATAATCTCTTGTTTTTCTTCTCTTTTTTTAAAATAATTGAGCTATTCCATCCCATTTCGTCGAAGAAATCTTCAAAAACATTGTCGATTTTAAGACCTCTCAACTTACTTTGCACTTCTTCCTCCTCAGATTCAAGCTTATCTAATTCTTCTCTTTTCTTTTCAAATAAATTTAGAATATCCTCGATTTTACTTTCTTTTTCTGTAAAGTCCTATGAATTTGTACTAGCAATACACAATGTAATAGTTATAGAATTCCCTTATTATGGTACACTATGGTTCTAATTTCTATTTAACCTTAGGGCTTATTTTCATTGGTTGTTAACTCGTCATTATACAGCATGTGGAATCCCACAAAGTTGACTATCTATATCTTGGTCTATATACGGCATGCGAGCATTCCCTACACACAGCCTATTAACTTCAACAGTTAGTATAAAGCAAGCGTGATGCAGGGACTCAGCTCAGTTTATCAGTGTTATTATAAGCGATTAAACAATCAGCAAGCATGCCTATCGGCTAATGAAAATTATTACCGCATGTTGTCCCTATGCCATGCCTAACCACCTGTGTGCTCTATTGACTAATGAAAACAATTACAGTATGTGGTCCCAATGGCATGTGTGAACAGAGATGTCCCACACCCTGAATGTGAGCTCTAACAACCAATGAAAATGAGAATGTTCTTAATACATTGCTTCTTAGGTTAGTAATTGGTTGTCAAGATACTAATATTCCTTGATGTAAATCAAGCAGTAAGCTACAAACAATAATAAATAAAATAAATATGCGCTCACGCCCGTCACCCAGAGGGTTAGGCAGAGATTATGGATTTCCATTTGGCGCGATCCTGGCACACCTCTCTCACTTCTTCTACATTCATACATCTACGCATGCATGCTTGTCAGTTATGGGTGCTCCTTATATCAACCTTTTTTAATATACCATTAATCTGATTGATACCCCTACCAACGCTGCCACTCACTTTTGCTACATAAATTTGTTTCATTATTCTCTCTTCATTCATCATTTCAGCATGCCCAAACCACCAAAGCATTCCTTTCTCGATTCTAGTCACAATGTCCACTTTTAAGCCACACTTTTCCCTTATAACGCTATTTTTAACCCTATCATGTCACTCCTAACATACTTCTTAAGGATTGCATCTCAACGGCATTCACACTTTGCTTTTCCTGCCAAACCCAGCTCTCACTTCCATACATTAAAGTGGGAACTAGTACAGCATTGTATATTACCAGACGAGCCTTCATAGACACATTCTGACTCCTCACTAATATATCTATAGCCCCATTCACTATATTTTCCCGCACTCTAAGCCATTAGCCTATTAGTGCTACAATTAAGTCTCAAGTTAACAGAGAAAATTCGTAGTTGTTTAGTTTGAAATCCAAAATCCTCTGTGACGCTTATGAAAAAATTTAACATGAGTAATATAATAGAAAGAAATGAATTGTAATACTAACCAATAAAAAGTTTATCATTTTCGTCTAATAATTCTGTTTTTTCTTGTAGATCATCATCACCCACCGTGTCAATGATGAAATCCATATTAATGTAATGTTTAATACAACTCTAACCAAAATGTAATTTATAAACAAATACCATGTGGATTGTGGAACACAATCGACCGACTGATCGTCCTAACGCAAATGTCAAAGTCAAGCAATTTGTTGCCAGCTTTTTATTGATGACATTTATTTCTAAAGTCCAAAAAAAAACTAGTTGAGTTTTATTTATTGTATAATTACTTAATTTTATTTATAATACATATAAAAATCAATCGCTATTCAAAAGTAAAAAAAAAAAGAAAAGCCAAAAAAAAAACTAACAAAACCGGTAATTTTGTGTTAAATTTTAGTATGAAACTTATAAATGTTCACGTTAGGTGGCAAGCTGCGCGCGCAGCGCAGGTTCATATATTAAATGCTCATATTGGTTAGCACCATATTCTTTAATCATTGGTTAGCTAATTTTTACATTTTTATTCATTCATATCGTTAATTAATCTTTTGTTCTAACGATAAATTGTCTATTTTTTGTTTAACAATTTTCATTTAGTATATAATCCACATGGGCAATCTCGCAATTAAGGCAGTTGTTTTAAAAATCATAGTTCACAGCAAGAAAATTTAAAACAAGTTATTTAGGTACAAAAAGAGTAAGGATATGCAAACACTTTTCGAGGCAAACAGTCGTATGATAGTGTGCTCCTTACCTCTACCCTCCACAGAACTGTGTTAAACAATTCTTTGAAACACGGGAGTTAGACGGAAGAATCGGACGCGCGTTAACAATTTGAGCTGCTCTCCGTTTTCTGGGAACAGACAGCTGCGGAATTTACTTAAAGGCAGTAGTAAGCAGTAAACTAGAAATAATTTTCGCCTTACTGAGCACATGCAGCTTTTTGGAGGTCACCTTGGCCTTTCCTTTCAAATCATCACAGCACCAGAAGCCATACGATATTCCAATAGCCAGTAGTATTCTTAAACTTAACAACTTTGATTCTATTCACTCAAATATGCCTAGCTAGTCATTTATTTAATGTATTTATCATTACTAACTTTTTATAAGATTTATTACTCTTGTCAGTAGAGTAATTTCAAGATCTGCCCAATATGAGAGCATTCTTAAAATGATGTATGGTATGGAATAGGTTAGCAATTGCCATCTCTGGCTACCTAAAATAATGTTTAATTTTTTTTTCTTGAACAACTACTCTCATATATATATGAAAATGTAACATCTATTAAGAAAACAGATTTGTTTCTTCCTATTTTTTCATGTGATTAGTATTTCAAATTTGTTAACTAGATCTGCATAGTATCATCCATAATTAGGAACACTGCATTGCAAGCCTTTAAAATACTACCCTCTATTAAAAACTTGTAAAAAGTTGATAATTTGGTTGTTGTTCCCTAGCCATGGTGGTCACTTAACATTACTTACAAGTCAAGAATGTGTATTCCTATCATATATAGTCATAATAGTGTATAAAATAATACAAAGAGTAGGAGTATAAAAATATTTATCTTAAAATAAAGCCCAAAACAGGTAACACAGTGTCAGTCAATTGTCTTTTGACTTAAAAGTTGTAAGTGGTGAAAATTATTCTTAATACATGTATCTTAAATACATTTCTAATATTGTTCCATGACAGAAGAGGTTGATTTTAAATATTAACTAATCAACCAGGTTTTTACTGGTTACAGATTATTCAAAATATGATGTTAGAAGTTATCGAAGAACTACTTATGTAAAATCTTTTATAAAATGGGTGTAAATGAAGTCCACAATTTTTCAAAAGCAGCTTGGTACTGTTGCACTAAATCTTTCTGCGAAGTTACTGTTACATCTTCCCAATTACCTGACAGAGCTTGATTAGTCCAATTCAAAGACCCTGCCATTACATATGGAGTGATTAGTTTATCTTCAGCTAGTGTGTCAATGACGCAGAACTTGTGATGCATGAGATTAGTAGACTTTACCCACCGCAATGGGACACCATGCTTTTCTAACTTTCTAGCACAAGATCCTTTACAGTATGCCATGTCTGCATCAATTATTAAACGTATTTTAACCCCTCGATAAAGCAACTTCATCAATACATTATTTACATCTGAATTTGTAATTATATACATGCATATATCTATATTATGCCTGGGCCCATTTAAATAATGCAAAAAGCGCTCCATACTAGGAGTTACAAGACACCGTGAGTATTTGCTCTTTTTCAGATCATGTGCGCCGTAAGAGAATATTATAACTTCGTTTATTTCTTTTCTATATGAGTTGCTTTCCTTCTTTTTTATTCGGTAAAAATTGTATATTAGTTTTGAAACGAATGTCACTGAGGCGAGACCTAAAAGTGTTCTGAAGAAAACTTTATAAGACATGATCTGCGTTATATTTATCACTTTGGGAGATTACTACATCTAGAACTTATAACGAAAGTAAAAAGATATCTGAAATCAACAAATTATAAAAAGAATAATTCAACTGGTCAGTAGTTTTTCAGTGTAAAGCATAGCTGTCAATGTCACAATACATTATGACAATAAGGGCTGCGTTCCACTATGCGTTCACAACATTGAGTTCACAACGCCCGAAATACTCCTTTAGTCGTTCCACATGACTATGATCGTTCTGGTCGCAGCAAAAACGTTACACATGACGTCATTACTTTTGCTCGCGCTCAGCTCACAACGTCCCATCTCAATATGTGGGTCTTTGTGAGCGTTGACAAATTTCGCGCCATTTATTAAACTTAAGGTAACAAAGAGTACTTTATTGAGCTTTATTAAAAATACCAAATATGCTTCTATCGCCGTATATTTATAGAGCATGGAAGATAGAGGAAGGTTTTCTGGTATTCGTGGATCTCGACATAATGGTGCAAAGGTTTCCACTGGCTTAAAATACTGTTTTGATACAAGCTTTCTCTCTATCTTTCTCTTTGAAAAAAACTGAGTTTTCGGCAGTGTAAACCCACGTTTAGGATCGAAGATTGTGTCCAATAGAGAACACTTTACTCTGCGTGCCTACTAACCTGTTCTTACATAATTTTTGTATTTGTCCCCACTTATTTTTTCCACTTTTTATTTTCTAATTTCTAAAATGTTCAAGAATAAATAGAAATTTTCGCATTCCAAGCAAATTAATATATCACCGTACAGTTAAGACAGCAACTCAAGCGTAGAACATAAAAAAACACCATTGCAAATTTAAGACATATATTATTGTTAATGGTTTTTGTAATATTTTCTTATAACGTTATATTATTAATAGTAAAATCGTGTGGTCGTAATCTTAAATTTAAATTGTACGAGCTATGGTGCGCGGGTTGTAACGGATTGCTGTAACCACCTATCAGAGCGCAAGATCCATAACTATTTTCTGTGGATCCACCATAACTTGACACATTCTGGGACATTAACGTATTAGAATTTGGTATATACTGTCGATTTCCAACGTTTTGCATCATTAATGAGTAATCGTTCTGGTATAAACCAGAATTTGTTAATGGAATACCAAGATTAAAGTTCAAGTTATTTGTTTGAAAATGGTGAAGCCACGGCTCTTTGGCGTTTCTTGTATAGTCTTGCCTTGGATCGGCTTGATGCGAAATGCCAATCGGCACTGGTATAGGTTCAGGAGAATTTTGGCTTGTCGAGCTTCGATGAGATGACAGAGCGGAACGTTCATTACGCCGAAACTTTGCTCGTCTGTTTTGAAACCAAACCTGTAAGAAAAACAATTTGGTGAATTGTTTAGGAATAAATTATTGTAATTGACAATGAATATGTACATTATAAAAATTAATTGCTGTTCGTTAGTCATGCTTATTCTCTAAAACGTCTGGACCGATTTGGATAAATTAATGCCCTCAGTCCGGGGAAAGTTTAAAAGTATAGAAAATAGGAAAAACCATAATCGGTAATTTAGCGTGTTATTTTAGGATTATGAAACTAAATAGTCACGTTAGGTGGCGTCATGAACGCCACCTAACGTGGCTATTTAAAAGTTTCATACTTATCGTTTGTCGTACTTATCGTTTGACAGTTGAGCGCGCATACATATCATATAACCATTCCGTACAGTCTTTTGACATTTTTTTGACGTTGTCATATTATTTATTTCATATTTGAAATTGTTTTTTTCGCAAAAAAGGTATTAATATTTTAAGTATGACAAAGGAAGTTCAACATATTGACGTGACCGTGAAACAGTTCCTTATAATTTTCCATTGTTTGTCGTACTGATGGTCGTCGAAGTAAGGCAATTGCTCGGTGAGATACTTCACGTGCAAACCTCACCGATGACCGACGAGTAACAGATAATAAAAATAGTCGAATTAGCATGTACGAATAACGTTCAAGAGCGACTGAACGGAATGTTATGGTAGAATTGGGTAGAATGCAATAAGTTAGTTTATAAGAAACGCAAAGATTTAGTAAAAGATTTTATAAATAATTTAGTTTTATTGAATTAAAGTACGTATCGCAAACTTCAAAAATTAATTTTTAAATAGCGAAATCTATTAGATTATTAGTAGACAAATCAGTAATGTTCAGAGAATTACGGTTGCTTGTTCGTTTTTGAGTTGTTGAAATTCAGCGATCAATCTCTTAAATTGTGTTTGCGTTTGAAAATACATAATTACTGCAATCGATCCCACCACTAGAACCACTCATAGTTTATAGAAGTACTTAAAGCAAATCTGAACAAAACATTTATCTTTGAAACAACGTGGAAGATGCGAAGTCGTATGTTAGACAATACAGTGGCCTTATTCTTTCACATTCATCTCTAACCCCCAGGGGCTCAAAATAACTCCAATCGATAGACATGTCTTCACTGTCGGAGTTGTTAAAGAACAATGTCAATCTCTGACGGAATTCTTCACAAAGCACCATGTTTGCAACGATTGCGTTGAATGATGTATTCTTTTAAATATCAGAAGCAGGCCTGCCTTACACAAGTATTTTGGTTTAGTTAGTTATAACATCAATCAACCTCGACTATGCAGAGGAAAGAGATTAAGAATCAGCTTATCAAAGCCAAAGCCAAAGTCAAAGAGACGACGACTACGAGACGAAAAAAGTCTGAATCGCATGTCATGTGTGTGCATGCAAAAAGTAATTTAAATCATTTGTGCACAAAAGAAACTAAGCGGCACACGTTGCAACCAATATTATCGGTCTCCAAGAATAATAAAAAGACGTATAGTATTGATAATCGCTACTGAAGAGTTGTCATCAAATCAATTTATTAACGTAGTACGAAGTTCGCCGGGTCATCTAGTCTAGTAAGATAAATGATTTCATTAGTTGAAAAAAATACAAATATGATTGTTAATATTAATAGTCAGTTATAAAATCATTAACATATCCCCGAAAATAAGAAAATGAGTAATATTTTTCATTTGTCCATATAATAGATAGGCATTATCTGTTCTAACAAAAGTTTAGTTATTTCCTTTGACCAGCTGTTTTTATTTCCACAATGTAGTAGACTTAATGAAATACTACATAATAGAACCTCCCGTCTACTATACTAGACTACTAGAACTTCAAAATACCCATCAATTCGCAAATTCGGTGCTCACGATGTAATTTGACTTCAAAATCGCTTACCACCGGGTTTTGCTTGTCGTGTCGTTTGTCAAAAGCGACTAAGCTGTATTTATTATATCACCATTGAAAAATATGAAGTAGTTTTAATAAATAACTAAAAGCGATCCTTACCTGAACTCTCGCTTCAGTTAAGTTTACACGAGCCGCCAAGTCTTCCCTAACAAACGCGTCGGGGTAATGTGTTTTCTCAAACACTTTCTCCAAAGCGGCCAACTGTTGACTGGTAAAAGTGGTTCTATTTCGTCTTGGCTTCTTTCTTTCGTCTGCTTTCCCGTCCCTTTCTTCTTCAGATTCTTTCTGTGCATCCTTTTCTTTCACACCCTTAGAGTCGTCATATTTTCGTCTTGCATCTTCGTATGAAATGTAATCAACGGGCTTGATATACTGGCGTTGAAGGTCTTTCGAGTACCAGGATAGATCGTTTTGACAGTTATTGTCGTATGCGCTGTTCACCTGTCTCCCAGCCGTCAAGTGATGTAACCGTAGAAGACTGTCCTCATGGCATTTGATCATTTGGAAGAGATTGTGATTATTATCTGAATAATTTCCTCCGTTAATGTTGTAGTTCATCTGTGAGTGTGTTCTAGCATCGTAAATCTTTGTCGGTACTGTTTGTCTCGCTGCATTATTGTTGTCTGCAAACAATGAATTTTACATTTGCTTAATTTAAATCTAAATTTAGGGAAAATTTACGTTGTTTAAACTATACAAGAATAAGACAAGAGTTGTATATTTGTGTGTGGCGACAAGCTTTTGTTTGAGCACCGTACGGTATAGCGATCGGTTTTCATACATCTTCCTGTCTCGCACAGTCGCTTTATGGAATCTCCCCTAGCGGTATTTCTAAACCAATACGACTTAGAAGTGTCTTCTCTACTTGTTTGGATTGTAAACAATAGACGTACATGAAAGTATTTAAATACGTGATTTTTTAATTCGACTGTACGTCTGTAAAAAAAATCTTGTTGCAAATAATTCGGTACGAAAACAATGAATCGTTCCCAACACATGTGAAATCGCTTCAGTTGGCCCTCTCTATGGTCCTTTGTAGACACACTGGCTACAGAGAGTGCCGACAGCGCAGCCCTATCGATTTCACCACACGTGCTAACCGTTGCTTATGCGCCTTTGATTTCCGAACGACTCTTCACCGCAAAGCTGAAGCACGTTCCTTACGTTAAACTGTACTGTATTTTTATAGGTGCAAACCGCTTCGCTCGGAAATTTTCTAATTATACAATTAATGATAACATATTGTTGAAAAATTACGATAAATAAATATACGCTCAGGCCCGTAATCGAGAGGTGTAGGCCTACCTGGCACACCTCTCTCGCTCCTTCTACATCCATACATCTACATACAAACTCGTCGCTTACGGGTACTCTTCATATCGCCTTTCTTTAGTATGCTACTAATCTGATCGATATCCACCTTGGACGTCCCCTGCCAACGCAACCAATAACTTTTGCAACAAAAATTTGTTTCGTTATTCATTCATCCTTTCAACATGCCCGAACCACCGAAGCGTACCTTTCTCAATTCTAGTCAAAACATCCACTTTTAAGCCACAGTTTTCTCTTATAACGCTCTTTTTAATCCTATTTCTATTCAACGTCGTGACCTATCCTATCCTATCTTACTTCTAAAAATATAATAAATAGTAACAAATTATCGTTTAACTATATTGTACACCCCTACTCAGTGACACATAGGTTTTCAGTTTTGACTAAAAAGATCAATATAGGGTAGGGACGTACACTAAGTGTCTATATTTCAACATTCAAAACATTCAATCATAACATTCAAAAGATAAGCTCGATTTTTGCCGCGAATGTGTCGGCAAAACCTTAAAATAGGGAGTATGCAACATTTTTGTAACATGTTTAAAAAATACTAAAATATTAAAAAAATGAATAGAACAATTAAAAAGCAAATAATATTTATTATTTTAAATCTGAAATAACCTTTGAGTGATATACTACAATACAAATGGTAATCAAAATTTAAATTTAAAAAAAATATTTTAATAACACTTTTATATTTTAGTTGTATTTTTCGGATAAATATAATTTTGTAATGTAGTTGACAACACTTAACATTGTTATTTATAAAATGTTATATTTAGTTAAGTACCTTCAAAAGCTTTTCAAAACAAGATTGCAGTTTTCGAAAAGCATGACAAGTGTTTTTTTTAAAGTGTGCATCATTTATAATATTTGGATATACCTATTACCTATTTTTTAATTTAAAACATTTTTGCTAATTAGACTTGGAACTTTTGAAATTTTATAACAAGTTAATTTTGTAAGTTTAAGGAACTTATTACTTACTAATTTAGGTACGTTTACTATATTTTTATTTGCAACTAACTGTGCCCCGCGGTTTCATCCGTCCTGCAATTTGACTTAAACCAAATTATATTTGATATAATTACCTACTTACCTACCTACGCTACCCTAACCTCATCATCATTTCATCACATCATTCCCGCGTATGTGGGGTCGACACAATATGACCGTAGTCCATACTGTATTGGTTTTGGCTACAGTTTATACGTCCGGAAGCCTGCCTGACGTCAACCCTCCGCGGAAATCCAAACCCTCGTCGGAAATAATAAGCTACTAATCTAACAAAACATATTACATAAGAATACGTACATCGTCTACTATCGCCTATATACGTTTAATACTGCGTTACCAAATGTAGACTTTACCATTAAGAGGGAGCACCGCAAGGTGCTGTATAATGTCCGAAATACGTGCGTGCGCGTTAATTAACTCAATGCAAAATGTGATTTTTATCCAGCCTAAGCTGAACCCTATTTAATATGATTGATCATATAGATATGAGGTCACGTACACTAGAAGTTGCAAATTCTAACAGTTAACTACACTTTCAGCCTATTCAACTGAACAGCTATTTTATAGCATTTTTATCGAAAAATAAAATCAACATGATTCTTTAAATTGATGTAACTTTTTTTATTTATAAGCGGATTGAGATAAAACAAGGATTAGTGAAAACCGCACCCAAATCAGTCAAACTGTTCCTCAGATTAACGCGCACAAACGCACATACAGACAAAAATTCTAATAATCATTGTTTTGGGTTTTATTGCGTTTATAGAGACCCCCAATAATAGTTTTTCTCAAATATCTTCCATGTACAGACAGCGATCAGTTACATTTTTAAACCCTTACTTAAATGTATCAAGTAAAACTGAACTAAAGTCACTTTCGAACTGAATTGAACAAAACGAAACTTTCTGAGACCCTTAAAAAGTAGAACCTTACCTAATATCAATAAATATTGCGAACATCAAAGTATATCATCATATAAAGCGTGAGAAAATCTAAAAATTGCCCTTATTCGGTCGGATCGAGATTTTCGTGCTACCTTTTCAGTTTTCATTAAATAAACTTCTTCTTAAAATACAAAGTTCACCCACCTTTATTTTGATCCATGCCAATTAACTTCTGTCACTTTCAATAAATTATTAAATTATTTGAGTTGTGTGTTATTACGAATTTTCTTAGTTTCGCGAATACGTCACGTTCAATTTAAATAAAAGCCAAAGTCCGGTCCGGCTTCAATCTCGATGCCAAATAATTGATATTAATTCACTACCTTATTGAATTACCTAATTAAATAATTCGACTAACTCACTCTAATGTGCGAACTAATGGACTCGATACACTGATCTGGCTCCGAGCATTCGAAGCTGGGAGCAACACGTGCGATGTGGCCGCGAAAAAGTGGCCAGTAAACATTTATTGAACACTCCCATTGGGTAAATCTTAATAGAAATTTGGCCTCTACAACCCTCATTATAAACTCGAAATTAGCTAAGAATCATCGTATAAAATTTTGTTATTACAATTTCAACTTTAACAACC
>JWHW01019694.1:54441-68214 GCA_000931545.1 Papilio glaucus | reverse complement strand
ACAACCTGTTTGAAAGCAATCTCATATATCAAGTAGATGGAAAGTTGAAAGCATAATGGAAAATTGTACTTAAAGAGCTAAAACTCTCTTTAACTCTGGCCATCTTTATACAGTTGCGAGAGCATATTTTCACAAATATGACATGACCTAAATATACGAGGTCACGGTCGATTGCTACGACTGCTGACAGTTGTAACTGACACCGCGGCGGCGCACGGTGGTCGGATCTCAGCCGACAGTTCGACGAAATCCTCGCTGTGCGGTATGTTCGACAAGAGTTTTATATTTCCATACGTCAAATATAAGAAAATTATGTCTCCTTTTCCTGTCTTATTGTCTATTCATTTTAATGTACATACAATAATATCTCTACTCATCAAACTCAAAAAGGAAATATTTGTGTCTTTGTGTCACTAGAAAACTGCATTATTTAGATGTAACTTAGACGACATTTTTTGTAATAATATTGCAGTTTTGAAATTCACCAAACAGGTAAACCAACACGCACAAAATAGCAGTAGCCAATATATAATTATAGTGTAAACTGTTTCCCTTAGCGGTTACAAGTATTAAGTAGATAAAACCTTCCTGATACTGTTTAAAATGGCTCATAACACAAGAATGCGTTTAACAAAAACAAAACAAAAAAATCTTAGTCATATATCACGATCACCATCGATTTCTTAGGCCATGTACACACTAACTTGATTGCGGCGCGAGCCATTAATTCATTCTTGCAGTTAAAACGTAATAAATCGAATTAAATCGGCTCGCGCCCTCGTTGATTTCAAAGAGTCGAAATTTGTCCTGACAATATTTATAGCGACAGGCGAGTGCGGCGCATGATTCGTTAAGATCAAAGCGACTTATGTCTAGTGTGTGCAGTGTATACACGGCTCCTGGTTTGCGGACAGACAAGTAAAGCTGTGAACACAACGTTGAAACGTTTTTGGATAGGCTGACATGAATGTTAACCCAAATGTAGAAATATTTCTATATTATTATAATTAACATATTCTTAAAAGATTTTAACAATTTTTTTACTAAAATTTTGTCAGACAATTCAGACTTCTAGAAGGCGAAGCGAAGCAGGTATTAAACAAGCATATTATTCGAGATACATGCCCATATAGGGTAGTTTAGTTTCAGCTTACAAACAAACCACTTAAATGTTTTATAACTCTTATTGCAAAACGGTGTTAGGTTCGGTAATACCCTGTAACCTGTTCACTTCTTCTCTTGAAGGTACCCCGTCATCATCCAAAGGAAACTAACCATCTCCTTTACCCCAAAAGGTTAATATTATTACTTGAAACTAGTGATCCAGATTCAAGAATAGCACTATTATTTGTCGATTAAAAAGACCGCTTTTTTTATTAATTTTTTTGTCCACCACTTAAAACTTACGCATGGTATCCCCAAGCCAAAAGTCCCGGCGTCACATGTTCGCCCGAAAACATGGAGGTCGCATTGCTCCTCGGGGAGTCCTTAAAAAAAACTCGGCTTGTATGTTTTGTAAATAATATTTTATTAGTATCCCTCTTTAGCTTTAGAACGAAAGCCGACCGCAAAACAGAAGCACCCGTAGAAGTTTTTTTTTTTTGAAAAAGTTTGTTGCGAAAATAGTTATTTTTTTGATATTTTAAAAATTACAAATTGACTGATCATTATCCGATTTCTTACGTACTTAATTTTTCGTTAGATATTTATACAGTAAGATAACATATAAGATTGTAATCCGTAAAGTTTTTATACCAAATAGCGCATATTTTTATTAACTTAATCGTTGAATTAGAGTCTGATAAAGCACGACAGATATTTGTTGTATCATTGACTCATCTTCAACACAGCTCTTTGTTCAATGAGTTGATTACTTCCGAATTTTTGAATTGTTTTAAAGCAGAAGGTGGCAAACGATAAAGCAGTTTACTTAACATTAAGTGATCGCATAGCAACAACCAATTTAGTTGCAGGTGCGTTGGCTGCCTTTAAAGAACAGAGGAAGGGAAAGAGCATTAGAACTAGACCTCCGGCATCTCACTCTTTTCTCTTTTTATGTTATTTGGTGATGTCGTCTAATGTTATACGCACTAACTAGAAGAGTGAATAGGACATTAAACTTAATGTCCTATTCACTCTTCTCTTGAAGGGCACGTCTTGAGCGGAAAAGAAGCACTGATGCTGTCTACTTATTCCAATCCTTAGCCGTACCCACGATGAACGAAGATTCGGATCGAATCAAATCTACTATGAAAGGATGGAGACCTGCCATCTGCCTGCCGTGATCCGATGGTAGAATAGAGATGGGGGAGTTAATTCGTGTAATTCCTGCGCACACTCACCAAAATACAACTCATCAGACGAAACTCCGTGTACTTCTACTTCACGTCTGTTTTCTGCGAGATCGTGGTATTTCATCGGTCGAGCCGGCCCATTCGTGCAACAGATGTCGCGGGCTCTACCACTGTAAAATGGTAGATAGTTAATATGATCCTATTATCTCAGAAGCCGGAAAGGAGTTTCAGTTTTACGAATAGAAAGTACGTAAAATATAGAATGAGGTTATATTTAAAATTTATGAAGTCTTAAATTTCGTTCAATTCCAAGCTCCCTCGCAGTTGTAGTGGCGGTTGATGCGCAGCCAGTCCTTGTCCGTGATGTACACGCGCTGGCCCATCACACCTTCGTGCTCCTGAAACAAACAACGCAATATGTTCATAAAAATATTCTAAGTATAACGAATAAACAGGTGACTTTAGTACTTAAGTATCTGTTTCAATGAACATAGCACGTTTAACAGATGTTGCGCGAATTGGCTCTAACGTGGCAGTGACAACCTAACAGAATACCAACGTGAAGTTAGGAGTCATGCCTATCCCCTCCCTTTCCTTTTTTCCTCATTTTTACTCTTCATTCGTACATGGCTGCAACGCTGTTATTATTCTGATGATTGAGTACGCGGAGTAATGGTACTCACTGCTTAAGTAATATAGGGCCAGCCGCTTTCCGTACCTTCTTGTACCATTAAACATAACCTAGAAAATCCAACCAATGAGCATAAATCTATTTCTCCTACAATACGTACGTAATTTTTTTTGTGTACAAATAGAATACTTTTGAATAACTATTAAAAATATACAAATAGATTATAATTATTATAAAGTATCTATTTGTATTTTAGTTTATAATGCACTTACAGTCGTGCGCGCATGCAAATAAAATCAAAGAACAAATTATAGGAAAGATGTATTATTTAAACTTTCATACATACCCGCAATGGTATGATAGTGTCTTCTCCGTTGACGCTGAAGGCGCGGGGTCCGTAGTGCAGGCAGCTCACGTAGTCGTACTCAATGCCCAGGTTGTTGACAAGGTCCGTCGTGTAGATGTCGAAGTTGTGCTCCAGGCCTGTTTACAAAAGTAATTTAATTAAGACGAATTCATAAAGTTCTAAGCATGCGATATTTGCATATAAATGTACTAAGTAACAAAACTAATTGGTAGGTATAAGCTAGATATTGAACCTAAACTGTCAGATTGTAAGTCGGATGCATAGCCGAATAACACCATTCCTAAATTACAATACAATATAAATGTTACCAGGTATAATATTCTCAGATGCGATATGAACGTAGTCATCCCTATCGTGCGTGGACTGCATGTGGAAGAAGCCGATGATGTGCATGAACTCGTGCACGATGGTGCCGTGTCTGAAGCAACCAACTCCTGGCGTGTTCAGCGCCAGGTTCATGGTGTGCACTCCCCGGTCCTCCCAGTAGCCGACGTGCGCGTAGCAGCCGTTGGGAAATCCCTGGAAAATTGAACAACTTCGTCATTTCAAATAGTCACCTTTCTAATTCATGTCATTATTTCTTCAATATACATTTAAATAAATTAATAAATATGCTCACGCCTGTAACTCAGAAGGTAGGCAGAGATCATGTATTTCCATATGGCGCGATCCTTGCGCACCTCATTACCTACACCTCGCTTCTACATCCATACATGTACGCATGCATATATGCTCGTCGGTTACGGGTACTCCTTATATCGCCCTTCTTTAATATGTCACTATCGCTATGAGTTCTCCTGAAACGACTCCTGCCAACACTGCCCCTCTCTTTTGCAACATTAATTTATTTCCTTACTCTCACTTCATCCTTTCAACAATCTAATTTTGCACTAATTGAAGCACCAGTAGCCTAATATTTTTGGATAAGGCCTCCTAAACATAAGGTCGTCAACGTAAAACAATCTTCTAGCACACGCTTTAGTTTATTTGATTGAATAGTTAAATTCATTATTAATTTATTTATTTGCAAATGTGTTAAAAATATTACACGAGTACATACCTGTTTTTTCCGGTATAAGCCGGATTTTCAATAGGTTAGCGATAAACTAAGTGACGTAATCATGGAGCTAATATATAACATAAATGTACATGTACTTACAGTCAGGGACACATAGTTAGTGTCCTCTGGTGTGCGGTAGCGGAATTTGATGCAGGTGCTGTTCTCAATGTGCTTGATGCCGTCTTCAATGGCCGCTTTGTGGATGTCATCTGAAAATAATAATTTCGAACATATTGTTATAAATAATAATAAAATAAATTCCGTCGGGAATTCTGTTGTAAAAGTTAACCCTACCAAAAATATATAATATAAAATTGGTTGCAAAGAATCACAAGTTTACTATTAAAATGCTCACACCTTTACTATTAAAACGCTACGATATATCTTGTACTTCGATTTGTGCTAAAAAGTACGTATTAGCCGCTTCGTGATCCTCTCATAAGCTGTTCCTTATGGATTTACATATTATATCACTGACATCGAAGATACGAACGCTTCAATTAAAAGTAGGTTCTCCTTGTTCTTTTGATTCGCCTCAAATATAACAAATTATATATGAAAATGAATGACTGATTATTATCTCCTGATACATAAATAACAATGTTTGTTTGTATCGTCATAAATAATCAATGAACTGGCTAACTAATCTCAGCGCCAGAGAAATAATGCTTTTAGAAGATACCAAGGAGAAGATGTTATAAAGTTTGTGAGGGTTTCTTTTTATTTGAAAATAAGTGGGACATGGAAATAAAAGCGCGCCAAGAGAATAAATAAACAAGTATATAAAGCGAGGAACTTAAGATTTTTAAAATTTATATAAATTCCGGGATACATTTCACCACATAAATTATTTCAAATACCAATTGTTTTAATATCAAAATACAAAACGATAAAAAACATATTATCCTAGATAGATTAAATCACCTATCAATATAAATTATTTAATCTTTATTCTTATCTGTGATTTAAAAACGATTATCCTTATTAATATGATAGAAGAGCATTTGTAACCGTTTTTCCAAACTTTGTAATAATTGATTACTGTGTTATCAAATCAAAATTTTATTGTAGATAGACCTAGTTTTATTTGATAAAGCACTTTTGTTTCTGATTGTCCATTCATATTTGAAAGCAGTTGTACAAGTAAGTACAGTGCATTACAGTACGTTTTAGTATTTTGCAGAGAAGTAACCACGGTATAAAATAATAATAAAATATGTGCAGATAAAAAGTTGTGGTCGAACTCTAGTTTGTTTTTGCGTCTGAGTGTGTGTATGTTTGTGTTAAAATATAGTCAGAAATTCCGTCAGAATACCAAGGTTTTTAAAGAAGCAATCGATCGAGCAGTGTTTCTTTCTTAAAATCAGAAACCTTTTAATCAGGACAAATGATAAAAAATGATGGTCAAGCCAATGATTTCGTCTAAATAAATTGATATAAAAATATATTGAACTAAACAAACTGTGTTGTAGTGTTTAATCTTTACATCATAACAAAAGTAATATTGTAAGTTTGTTTGTCGCGCTTTCGCGACTTTTAACGATAATCAAGAAATTTGAACACACGTTGTCAGAGGTATAGAAATGGACATAGGGTGTATTTTATCTGAAAAAAAAGATTCGTGCGAAGCTGCGGGCATCAGCTAGTATGCATCTATCTATATAGATAATTATTGATACGACTTTATGTCATTTATCGAACACCCATAACCAACGAGCATGTAGGTAGGTGTGCGTATGAATAATAATAGGCGAGAGGACCGTGACAAATAGAAATCCATGATCTCTGCCTACACCTCTGTGTTAAGGGCAATAAAATAAAAACGTTGATAGCTACCAAACTGATCTTCTGCGTACTCCCAAACGACGGTGTTTTCGGGCCACTTGGTGCCAGGGTAGACGTACGCGTTTCTTCCCATCGCGTACTCCTTCACCATTGACTCGATTGTGACGTCATCAAGGACAATGTCGCCCTGGTACTTGCCGCTGTTCTCTTCTGCATTGCCGAGCGGAGAGGCCAAACTCCTTGAGATGAATTGGCTCTCATCATCTAAGTAACAATTGAACTAAATGTGAATTACATTCAAGCATACGAAACTAAGCTGTAAACAAATGTTAATAAGGAACATTTTTAGTAGCATTTCTTTTTGCTGGCATTCAATTCAAAAGTTTACGATGCCATGTACTCCTAAGTTATATAATTTAAGGACTTTTGTTATGCTACAACATTTAATACCACTGACTAGCAAAACAATAAGGGAACATAAATAGCTAAACATATCGCTGTATCGTTCATAGGGAATTACCTATTATCAGATATAATCATAAACGAAGCTACCAAAGTTCTGTGTCGCCTCGGAATCACATTAACAACATATTACAAGGAAAAATATCCCTATCATGAAAAACTGTTAAGCAATAGTTAGTCGAAAAATTCTTACTGGACTTAGTGCTCTCGAGGAAGTGCCTGAAGGCCTGGACCTCCTGGTCCGTTCTCACCACCACCGGTGTAGCGGCTGCTAGCCCCACAACGCAAAACACAACAATGGCCCACAGCATTTCGACGATTTTGTGTTTAATTTCAAAACGGCCATATTTATACAATTGATGAAAGATTTATCAATATTGATAAACGATTATAAGTGTTTCTTAAATAATAATATCCAACTATG
Organism: Papilio glaucus; assembly: GCA_000931545.1. NCBI lineage: Eukaryota > Metazoa > Arthropoda > Insecta > Lepidoptera > Papilionidae > Papilio > Papilio glaucus. The sequence goes on along the minus strand of JWHW01019694.1, from coordinate 61,191 downwards.
TTGTGTCCGTATGTTAGTTAATTTATGGATCTTCACAACATATAAAATATACAAGCGACCCTGCCCGGCTTCATTTCCATATATTATAGCAACGCATAACAAGAGCTTTATGTGATTTTTTATTTCGTTAAACTATTACTTATACTTATACTTTATTCTTGCATCTCTAATTCTTCTAATTGTTGCGTATGTTTGGTTCGACAAAAATAACAACAAGACAAAAGTTAACATTTTCTAAAGTCACTAAAATAACCAATAATCGTTCGGAAAAAAAAAACAAATTCGGGACGGCCTGGCATTTTGCCCCAAATTCTCCACCGCGCGTGGGCACGTGCCTTATTTGCTTTATGGATAGTTCGCCTCTGCGTATGTTGATGGGTAAGTAGCGTACAGACACCAAGAAAGTTTACTCTCTCCCCGTTAAAAGGAGAATAATATTTTCAAGTAATAAATAATACGCTTCAACTACTAGCCATATTTATGAGTACTACTATTACCCAAGTATTTATTCAATAAGCAATTCGAACTGTACTGCAACAAGTCGATGACATCCAAATGGTGAAAAATGTACTCAAGGCGTTAGTCAATTGAAGATTGTCGTATTACAATAACAAGATAAGAATGTCGCTTTCGACTTGAGACGATATATTTTCCTTCTTTGTTTGTGGGCAGGTAATAATTATGGAATATATTAACGAAACTAAGCTGCAATATAATTTTACAAACTAAAGGTAACTAAAGGTAACTAAAACCTAAAGGTTAAGAAAACATGTCCTTTTTTCGTTATCAGCAGTCTTTAGGTGTATGCTCCACCCGATGAAGTCCATCCCTTCATGAGACCGTGAAAGACAAAAAATAAATAACGGAGAGCTACCAAACGTAGTCCGTTCACCCTTGATAAACATCCAGAGGTGCAAGATATGAGGAGATTGGGGAAAAAAGGTAAAAGTAATTTAGAAGCCTTCATAACAATATTTGTCAACTTAATAAATATTTTTTTTTTTTGAATGAATGATTTTTTCATGGGATTTATTAAAAGATATGTACTTAAAATCAGTTACTCCAATTTAAATAATTAAAATCGTAATAAATTTTTATAGTTTATTTTTTAAAAGCATTAAATTAAACAATAAACCGAAATATTTTCAAAGACGAGCAAGCAAGTATTCTGCCAGTGATTGAATCTGTTTCATATTAGTTAGCAAGATGAAAGAAACAAAAGCATTCTATAAAATCGTTATTTATTTCTATATCCATTAAATCATTGTAATTTCATCTTCATACGGAACTTCTTGAGCATCTTCGACAAAGTTTACTTCCGGCTCTTCTAATTCAGAATTCATCTCAGTGTCTTTGGACCACCCTCCTGGACAGTTGTAATGTCTTCTGACTCTAAGCCAATCGTATTCAGTCACGTATTCCATTTGACCCATTACACCGTCGAAACTCTGCAAATATTATATTATATAGTTATAGAACTTATTTAAAATATTATGTTTAATTAATTAATAATAGAAAGAACAGATGGATATTAAGACATGCACAATTGAATTTAATTTAATTTGCAAGCTGAATTTGTTGTATTGCATGTGTTTTATAACCATGGTATCGAAAGATCCCATACACGATCATTCTTTGTCTTATTTTGCTTACTTTAATTTATTTTATTTATATATATTTTATTGCACACCACAATATTCATAACAAACCATGAGATCCATTCATCCAGAGTGATTTACCCATTCTGTGAAATAATTTCAGAGCCCCTTGACTGATATATAGTTTATGGAATCATGGAACAGTATGTGAATATTTTAAAGGATATTTCCCAGTTAAAAACCTTATCTAGAGGAGTCTCTCGGGGATTCATCTTTTAACCTACATTTTAAATATTAAAGATTGTTACAAAGCTTTAGTGCTTACGCGTATTGGCACGATTGTCGGCCTTCCATTGGTGCTAAAGCCGTAGGGGCCGTAGTGCATGCAGCTGGTGTATTCATAAGGTAAGCCCATGTTGTGCACGATACTTGTGTCGTAGTTCTCGAAGTTGTGCTCCATGCCTGGAAATGCATTTAAACGCTGTAACGCGCGGTTTGCTACACATAAAACCAGACAATTACTAAAAGAAACAGGAATAAGTTAAGCTACAATTTATTTCTGGGACGTATTAGATGTAGTGTCTTAAATTTAAACTCATGTGGGTTCTATAGCCCTGGTCAAAGTGTATCATGTACCTACGTCTTTTACTATGTGCGAAGAGTTTACATGCATTACCTATAATTGTTAAATAATATTATTTATTATTTAACAATGGTAACCGCGCAACAACTCAGACATGGTCGGCTCGACCGGTGAAATACCACGACCTTGAAGACAGGCGTGAAGTAGAAGTATTCTGCATTTCGTCTGGTGTGAGGTGCCAAGGCCTAATTCTGGTCCTTTTCCCTTTCCCACCTTTTTTTAATAAAGTAAGGGTGGGAAGGGGAATAGGATATAAGGGGAAGGGGCTGGATAGGAAAAGGAAATATATTTTATTATGTTTATCCCTTCCTTAGTCCATAAAGAGTACCTGCAACTAACCTGGCAGCGATCAATTATTCAGGTGTACCGTTATAAAAAAATAATTACTCTACCATGTAAGACTATTAATGTATTTAAAAATTACCTGGCCAAATGTTTTCCCACATGATGCGCACGTAGTCATCACGGTTGTAAGTGGACTGCATGTGGAAGAAGCCGATGATATGGAGCCACTCGTGGACAATGGTGGTGTGTATAAAGCAGCCCTGACCGGGTCTGTTGCGGGCCAGGTTCATTATGTGCAAACCGCGACTGAACCAATAGCCCACGTTAGCGTAGCAACCGTCTGGACTACCCTAGGGAACAAGTTCATGTCATTCGCTTCTTTCCAAAATAGACAAATGCTATATGCATAAAATTACATAACGGAGCTGTTTTGTAACATTGCTGGCCGTTTTGTAAAAAGTCAATGATATTTTATACTATAGTTACTAATACGCATACAAAATCACCGGTCAAAAGTGTTCCAAAGACAGTGACAGCAAATTGACACATGTCAAATGGTGTAAAAAGGATAGCGTTATTAAAATAATAAGAAAAAAGAAGACAGCTAGTGTTTGTGTCTTAAGAGTAAATGTAAGCACATGACGTAAGCTAAAGAAAAAGCGTCCTAATCCCATCCTGATTAGGACGCTTTTTAAGCCTTCACTTTGCGACCGCTAATGGTATATCTGCTACTTTTTGTATTGTAACACCATTGGTGTCAACGATATTTTGAATTGCTTTTATCAACTGACCTTGCGATGTTTACGTAAATTTGAATGGGATTAGATAATTTCCGAATCACATTATCACAATTATCACATTACCACAATTATCGGTGACATTAATATTATAATCGTTAATATAATTACAATAATAATAATATCGATAATTGATTTGATAAATAAATTATTGTATTCTTTGTGACGCCAATCGTAGCTTTGAGATTACACGACTTAAAAGTTTACCAACGAATAATGATTTAAAAAAAGCTGTGTGTGTGTGTACTTATGTAAGAAGTTAGTAATACTTATTTAGCATAACAAAAAAATTTAAAATCGTTATACTTCTCTTTGTTTTTGAAAAAAGATATTTTAAATGAAATAAAATTGATAACAGTTTTAAAACAATTATTTATAGGTTAGGTAGCGTCAGGCCATGACTGGCGCGAAAACGTATAATTTTACACGACAAAATCAATAACATAGGTCACATAATTTGAAGGTTACAAGTTACATCGGCCCAGAATAATATCTATATTATTATAAAAGAAGAAGCGGATCGATATATCAAAGCACAAACTACTGGGCCTAGAAACATGAAACAATGCTCAGAGATATGTTTTTACGAAGACGAGCACTAAAAAAGGATTTTTCTAAATCCATCCACTTAAGATAAGAGTAGGGGATGAAAGATTGTATGGAGAAATAATTTTAATCCAATGCAAGTTGACCTCAAATCTACTTGATCAATCATATTAAATAGGGTTCAGCTTAGGCTGGACTTTCCCTGCCGACCGGGTTGTAACCGCGGGGTTGAGCTATGCAAAAACATAATGTCTTAGTCTAAAGTATGTGCATGGCATCGCTCGTGACTTAAAACTTACAGTCCTTTACTTTACACTATCGTAAGTTTTTACACTGTAAACTTAAACTCCTTTACAGTGTAAAAACTTACGATAGTGGCTTACCGTTAGTTTCACGTAGTTAAACTCTCCGCGACGCCTCTCACGGAATTTCAGACATGTATTTCTTTCGATGTCCCTGATCGAAACCATGATGGCTTCCTTCTGCTCGTTATCTAAAAATGTAACGTTATTAATTGGAAACGATATTACGCCAACATATTTATCATATACATCCTGTAAGGGTCTAAAGTAGGATGAAAGTTTGTGAAATAATAAAATCCAATAAGTTGACCTCAGATCTATATGATCAATTATATTAAATAGGGTTCAGCTTAGGCTGGATAGTTCTCTGTTACATATTCCTCAGTAAAACCGCGGGGCACAGCTAGTAGTAAGTATAACTGTCACAATATTATTTACTTGTTTACAACATAGTGAAAAATAAAACAGTTTTTTGTTGGAAAAAACTTTCGACATTCCTCAGAATGAGTGTACAAATTTTCGTAATAATAGGTCCGAATCGTCAAGGCGTTAAAGCGTAACAAACCAACACACATTTATAATCGAGTATATCGGAGTATGAGTGAAAATGAAGTGTATACATAATGAGTATGTGAGGACACTTACCAAATTCCCCTTCCCCAAATTCGTAAACTATAGTGTTTTGTGGCCATTTTGTGGCAGGCCAGATGTAGGCGTTCCTTGCGCCAGAGTACTGCTGCACCAGTGCCTCCACCTGCCAGTCGTCCAGTAGGATGTCGCCCTCGAACTTGCCGCTGTTCTGCCACGCACTGGCCTTCGGGTTGGCCAGCATACGTTCCGACAGACGTACGCCATTTTCTGAAAATAATTTTTCCACAGCATCGCGTCACCAATTTACAATTTGTGAAACTATCGCAACCAGGACACGCCAATTCTAAAGCAAAGGAGACCTGCCAACCGCTATGTTTAAATGGACCGGTTGAAATTAAAAAACCGTTTAAAAAGGATCGGCAGTCATTAATCTGACATAAATCAAACGTTTTTGGAGGCACAAATTAATTACCATATCAAATTTAGGCTATTTGTTATATTTTAAAAGCCATTTATTCTAATAAAACTAAATATTCTTATATAAACAATCATGACAACCATTATTTAAGAGACTACTAGCGCCACCTATGAAGTCGATTGTTAAATAAGGACATGGGTAACGTGAACTCGTTAAGATTTTACTGATACAAAAATTTCCTGATTAGAGTTGGAATCACTGCGGAAAATATGAAATTCGATTCTCTTGTTCAAACTATGTTATTAGAAAAGCATAAATATAACTTTTTGTTGCTTAATCGCAAAATTTTAATGTATTATTTAAATACCTGTGCGACTTCTCTCCAAGAAATTCTTGAAGGATTCTATTTGCTCCCTCGACCTTGTGAGTGGTGGGCCCCCGGCAGCGAGCCCTACAAATAATAGGAGCAAACTTATCTTCAACATTTTTACGTTTTAATCCAAAATGCGTTCACATTTTGTATTTATATGCGCACTAGGTTCGATAAAACATATTGATTAATTAGCTTCAGATAACTGAATGATAGTGAGATTATAATTAAATACAAACCAATATTAGTGTAACTCCATCCATCCGTCCAATCGTTAAAAACCGTAGACAATAATTAGAAGGAAAAAAGAAAGTCTAGGATAGTAATAAAGTTGTAAAGAGGAAAATTGAACAAAGGACTTGTGTGTATCGAAGAAATTGTATTTATAATAATATGAATTAATTTCACTAAAGATCTGTATTATACGAGAATACGATACCATATCAGGTAATCATAGGTTCGTAGGTACATACGGTATCTTAACGCCGAGGTATAAAAGTTAAGTCTATCTTTCTGGAGAAGCAGGGGTTATGTCCGCCTCAAGATTGACGCTGCCTTGGTGGCTGGCGGCCGCAGATGTGTGCAAGAGGGTTCCCGTAACGAACATGTGCGGTAGGAACATTGAGGTTTTAGTCGGTGCGACTCCCACATAATCCGCACTTACACTCACAAGGGCGGATAAGTGTAGGCATTTCGTTCCATTTGAAAAAGGGCTTGCGGCACAACTCGTCAGACAATCGATTTTGCATGAACACCTCGCACAGAATACATACTTCATAACTATTCTAAGATATTACTTCCCCGGTCAAGTCGACACGTTCGTCCAAAATGTCTACCACAAGTAATTGTAATATACGGATGTCATTAAGATTATCATATCTTAATCTCGGCATTTAATTCTGTACGTCTGTTACCAAGCCCTCAGCTCGTTTGCTCCGCCGCTAAACATAGACCTTCTGTAATTGCCTTTCCACATGCCCGAGGTCATTTAGAAGGAAGGCCGCTCTACACTTGTTCACAAAAGTCTTGTGATGGAGTCTATGAAGAAATGAAAGTCATCGCGGCTGTTTAATTCAAATTGTATTTATTTTCCGCTCTCTATATATAAAAAAATATTTCCGTAGCTCTACAGAATAAAGAATAGAATATCAGTATAATACTTATAGAATATAACAAAAATGTTTTTAAGATACAGATTAT
>JWHW01019694.1:17198-40112 GCA_000931545.1 Papilio glaucus | reverse complement strand
GCCCGCCGCTCCCAATACGACTTGAGTAGCGGCTGTATACCAAATAATACGTTTCATTCCGAACGAAGGAAAACAAATGATACTTAGAAAACAAAGATAATCAACATGGTTTTATCAATAAGCAAGACGCAAAGCATGACCAAATACTCAGTACGAATACTAAAAGAAAAAAAATGTTTTTATGAGTGTCTGGCGCACCAATTAACGTTCATATGTTCTTAACTTGTCTCGCCTTTCTTCTTATTCACTAGATTCTAATTGCATTTATTTCTGAAATAAAACTCATAAACGCAAAACGCAACGCTGACTGCATTGCACAATAATACTTGCGTAATATATGCTTGAAATCTGCCTCACTATTAGAAAAACATAAGAGAGTATATTATTTATTTTTTGTGAGCGAAATACCTAATTAACGTATGTATAATATTTTATATTAGAGTTATTAATAATAAAACAGATAAGATATTTAAAAAAAGGCATGTGATATGCAGAGTTGATGGCATTAAATATCTTTTTTCTCATTCGATCAATAGCGTTATCTATATACTAGAACGGGATGCAAATTAATTTGGTGTCCCAATAAAAGGAGTACGTCCGTACGCAAGATGGCGTCACCGTGGCCTAGACAAGGCCGAGCGGTCATTTATACGATACGTCAGACGATAGTCTTTGTCTGCAACGTGTTTGTGGATTACAAAATGGAAAAAATATATGTGATAATTTTTTTATCACTTACAAAAAATATGTACGACCTTGTGATATCATACTGGTTAGGTGCAATTGTGAAACGTATAAATCTTTACATTTGTTATGTCGGCAGAACTTGTTGAAAACAAATGAAAATTATATCAATAGTTAATTGTACGACGTTGGTTACGATTCTTAAAGAATTTGCACCAATTAATTTTTGTCCTATGTATTTTTATGTATGGTTCTACTTACTAAAACTTGTGACCGCATTACGGTCATAAATTCACCCCTTGACAATTTTGGGATCAAAATTAAATTAAAATTGTGAAAACAAGTAAGAGCTTCTTTTTTACTTTATGTTTAAACTACATATAAAAACTAAGGGCAAATAAAAATTCAACATATTTTAAATAATTTTATATTGCTGGGATTCAAGAACGATAAAAATGAAGTGAAAACGCAAAGAATATCGATATGATCTCGTTCAGCTCGTATAATTTGAGTGAAGTGGCAACTGGCAACAATTCCAAAGACGGATGAATGTTGAAGAAAGAAACTTTGATGGCGAATCTTAATTTTATAATGTGAACTGACGATTTGTTGAAAACAACTTACGGTTCGAATAAAACTGATCTTAAATGACTACTTATTAATGTAATAAAAAACTTGATTCTCATTTATCGAAGAAGTTTGATTTTGATTTTTGATAGTTTAGTAAGTACCTATCTTGGTGTCTATTTAAGAATGCATAAAACTAAACAACCTTTGCACAACAGTAATAAAATAACAACTATGTAATTTGTTTTGTGAATTCAGCAGAAATAAATGCTAAGACATAAAATGAAAGTACACATATGTACGGTCACTTTAGGCTCGGCAGGTTGTCCTTGCCGTTCCTCGCTATCGACAGGCCCGGGACGAGGCGTCGACCGATAATTATCTTAAGGTCACAACACTATCAAGGTGACGTAAGCATCGTGCCATATAGTGATAATGTCCCATTGTACAGGTGCCTTATATCTGCTACAATTCAATGGAAAAATATTATACTTTCTATTTTGATATAATAATGGAAAAATTTTGTTTGCGTTAAGTCGGCGTTATCTGTTTTGAGATATGGGTTTTGTTATCCACTGAAAATTAATATTGCACATTCTTTCACAATTTTTAATATGTTATTTTTATGGATCATAAATTCTTTGGTTACCATGATGCCATTAAATAATCTTTACTACTCGATATATATGTATCGCAAGAACAAAATCTTGTGGTGTAATTTGTTAATACCTCTTTATCAACTCTACATGCCTAAGCAAACAACGTTGTAAATGTAATACATATATACATGATATGGTTATACTAAAATAAATTTAAAAAAACACCGCATTATCAGATAATTATAAGCCATTGTACATTCACATCTGGACATATACCCCTCCGAGAAACGAAAAGTTGAGCATACCTCAATTCTCATCACAATAATTCATTTCTAAATGCAATACAAAAAACATTGTTTGCTCTTAAATATTTTACACAGAGTAAACAAACGCGTAAAATGAGTGTATTCAAAGGACAATTCCGTGTCTCGCCAGTGTCCTTGACCCCATGGCGTTAGAGGTCGTTCGTCCCCTACAGACTGGAGTGCGTCGCACCCCGTCACCTACGCTCGTTTAAAATAGACGAGGTGAACAATCTACAACCTAACAAAGAACTCTAGTTAGATTCCGTGAACAGTGTAAATGTACTCTATGTTGTCAGACTGTCATAAATGATCGCTGTACTGTGACATTACACATAAATATGGTGTGTTGGTGCTGTACAGTTTTTATTAGTGGACTTTAACTCATTTATATATATTTCAGGCAAGTTTAATTGATTATGTTTAGTAAGCTTCTATTGTTGTCGAACAAATCGAACTATTGTGAAATTACAATAGCATGTGCAAAAAATATAAACAAATAACATAATACGTATATACTTTAATCATATACCAAATGTATCTTGCAATAATAATATAAATTGCTTATAAGTGTATAGGGATAAGACTTGGAGGTGAACCAAACCCAAAAAAAGGATTAATGGCTGTTAAGGCGTTATATGTAGTTTCTTCTGGTAGTCGAATCTACGACCCGAAGCGGGCTAGATGTTCTAACAACTAGAATATAGAGTTATCTAATATCGCCTAAAGGGTTAAGTACATAGACGAAATTAACTGAAATGTTTGTGTATGTATAATGTAGAACAATGCTATATATACAATATAATATAAGTGCACACAAAGGTAGAACTAGAGATCGAATGAATTATGAGTCAGACCCAACCGGGGAACTGTACAATTTACTTTCTCTTTAATACGCCCAGTACGCGAGAACAACTCCATCCGATTGCGGCCTTCTGTGAACTTTTTACAATTATATATTATTGAATCTATTTAATTCAAGGTTTCAAATTTTAAATTAACATTTGGAGGTTGTATAACATCATTATTTATTTATGATCGACAGACAAAACTGTTTCTCAACTCTTGTCGATCACACATAGATATAAAAACAGTTGAGTAGAACTGAATCGTCATTGAACCATAGTTAATATGTTTATTTTTGTTATTAATGTAACGTTTATAGAATCAATTTATATTTCAGTAAATAATTCAAACTACAATAAAAATACAAACAGATCAAGGCTGTATTTTAATTTTACGTACGACCTACGATGTATTTGAATTTTATCTCTTTGTAACATATAGCGTTTCCTGGTGATATTTTATCTCTTATAGCGAACTGTTCTAACCACGGTGGATGACAACATTTATAGGTTATATTTTTGTCTTTTATTAATCACTCCATAAGCACGAGGCAATGTTGTTATTATGTTTTGACAATAATAAGTTTTTGACATATTTACCTGTAATTCCAAGTTATATGCGGTATCAAGTTAACATTTCCAACGAGGGAATAAGAAAAGAAATGATAACGGAGGAAATGAGAAGCTGTTTGCAACAACTAGTACGGTTATCATTATTTAAAAATAATTTGTATTATTTTATTAATTATTGAATTACCACATTAAATCGGTGCCCAGAGAATAACGGTTATATCCTAACACAATCACGCATAAGAATAAATTCGTTATATAAACTATAACTGAATATATTTGTGACTTGACTGAGTTATTAATAACTAGCGCTGCGTCAACATAACTTGTGTTAACTATAATTGCAAAATATTATAGCAGATTGTATCGACAATCTCGTTCGATTCAAATTTAACGGTTGCTGTCGCGACCTCGACGCGAACTAAAACAAATATTAATTGTCAACTACAACACATTAATACCCTGTCTCTATTTCGTCCGTTTGTGTGTATGTTTGGACAGCTGTCGGCCGTCATGGCTGAATAAAGACATCGCAGTTAATAAATTAGGAGGAATAATTTCAGCTCATTATAAACATTCTTAAGTTCGTTAATATTTTCCGAGAAAGAAGTGACAACAGACCTTTTTTTATATTACTTTTTCATGCATAAATTAAGTGTTAACACAAATTAAATTGAACATATTTTTTTTATTACCTGCGCGTGCAGGGATTGTCTTCCATCCAAGTATTTGACTTAACCGGTCCTTATAAAAGATGCCGAATGTAACAAAAATAAAGGTACCATATAAGACGAATTTATTACAGTTTTAATTCAATGAAACAGTTGTAACACTTTTTCCATGACCGTTTCAAGAATGCTTTAAAAAGGTCTTAATCTACTTACTTTATACGATAAGCCGCATTCTGAGATTCAAGGATTAGTCTCCGAAATTATATGACAACGTACCTTTAAATGATATGGATAAAAAAAAAACAATAAAGTGTATTTGTAACAACCAAAAGAAACATAATTATAAACTACAAAGAATCGAAATATATTTTTTTGTATTTTTGATAACTTGCGTTATGTATGTATGAATTGATAACTAATAAAAGTACATTAAACGACAAAAGCTGTGTGTGTGTGAGTCCTAATTAAGCATTTAAAGCATTCACTTCAATTTGTCTCACGACAAATCTGTTGAGTGTATTGTACATAAACAACAAAGACAAGATATAGATCACCGCTCGTTAGTAGTAATGGTAGGTCAAAATTTGTGACTGTATGTAAAAGGTTCTTTATTACTCTCTGTTAACCTTGTAAGGCTTAAGAGCAATTTTGTCTTTTAAACATTTAAAATTAATTTGATATGTGAAAGTTTTTATGTATACTTCAATCTAAAGAGTATGAACTTTTTGTGGGTATTATGTATTAATGTACCTATCAAATCAACTGCCAAATGTATGTCCGTATATACAGAACGGTTGCACCTATTTGGCAAATTCTTTTTTCGTTGTATTTGTAATTGTCAGGACTTTTGACACAAAAGTTGACAAGGTTTGGAACATTCTGGTTAAAACATCCATACAAAAAATATCATCGTGATTTGCGATATCCCTTGCCACGTATAATTTTGTGACCATTACAACTTTTTGACAAACATATTTACCTATAAATCCAAGTTATTATTCCCGAAAAAATGGGAAATGATAAACGAATGCGTGGAAATCTACGGGCACACCTAAGAATTTAGTAATCACTTGTGGCACCTACTTACTTATTACAATTGATCGTTTAGTGCTACTGCTTGAATTTAATAATTAAAAAAATAACCTATTAAAATTAACTAACTGTTATAAAAAATAGAGCGTGCAACGTTACATTTTCAAGGTACTCGGACCACCTTCGCGGTGATAACTTTCACTTTATGTATTAAAACTTCAATATACAGCTAGTGTTGCCAACAATAATAACTGATACACTTCCATTGTAGGTTTCAACACATGTAACTGCGGGTAATCTGCCCCCACCCACTGGGAAGTGTCACAGCCCGTAACTGTTCCTATATATTTATATATTACGACAAAGCTTTCACACATTGTTCGAAATCATTATATAGAACACTTTAATCAAAACGTACCAACTTTTTAAATATTTTCTTAACTTCACATTTGGGCTTTTCCATATCAAGTAAAACTATTTAAAAATCAAAATTAAGAACCTATACATGATTAGATTTATGATTTTATTAAATTTAGAGGAATAATCAGGAAAAGGGTACAATTATATCAATATCTAATCTATTAATAATAAATAATATTTTCATAATTCAATCATTGGACACTTCTATAGGGAACCTACTACACAGGGTGAATTAGTTATTAAGTGTCCAGTAAAGATTTTTTATTATAAAAATATGTTATGGTAATAACATTTTGAGAAGAATAGATCATTTGAAAAGTTATTACTAAAAGTTTTTACATAAATGTAAAATAACTTATGTATTGAATAGCCTCAGCGGTAGATACACTTGTATGTTCCATACTCGGCAAGTATACACAGTTTATTCCCGTTGATAACTATTAATACGTACTATCAAGTACTATACTAAATTGCTTAAATATTTAACTAGCAGTAATGAGAATGACTCTCCCTCTCTCGGAGAGGAGGCCTGTGCCCCTGCAGTGGGGAACATTCTAGAAAAGGCTGACTTATTATATAATATATATTATTATAATGAGAATGAACATGAATGGTTACAACTGTAGAGGAAGGCCGATGAAAGTATGGTTGGATTGTGTGAAAGATGATATGTGTAAGAAAGGTTTGAAGTGTTATCTGTAGATATGACAGCTGATAAAGGGACATGGAAGAGAACATACTGTGCCGACGCCAGATAGTTGAGAAAAGGGCTGGACGATGACGATTTAACTATCAGGAAGAGCATTTAGTATGCAAATAGTAATATGATGATGATGATCTATCTATCTATGATCTATGATCTACTCATGGATATGTCATGCCAGGTCTTAAAGGCCAAAAATTCGCTGTAAGATTCTCTAATATAAATTCCAGGTAAGTCTATTTCACTAAATAGTGATGTAATATTATAACTTTCGAGTTTTTTCAACATAAAAAACAGTTATTGACACAGATAGTTAAATAACTGATATATTTTCATCGCATACCTGCGAACTGCTGTAGATTTAATAGATGTAACCGTTCGGCGACATAGGCCTGTAACAGCCTGGTTGCTCAATACATGTATTAACAGTCACCTAATGCGTCCGTGTCGCGGCGCACTGGTGCCGGTAAATGTTGAACACCTTGGGACCGGCGGCAAGAAATGTAATTGCATTTCCAAGCGGGTATGCCGTCTGCGTAATACGTCGCCAGCTTCGCCGCTATGATCGCATATTTTTAATTATTTTTTTATAAGAATGGGGTCGCTGACGAAAGAGACAAAAATATTGCTGCATCAAGAGGCAATTTTCCTCGTTTCAGCCGATATTTGTCCACTGCTGGACGCAGAAATTGTTCACCACAAAGATTGGACCAAGAGCCGTCTCGATAGGTGAAATACCACGATCGCACAGAAGATAGGTGTGAAGTAGACGTAGTATGCGTTTCGTCTGATGGGCACGGTACCCGAGTCCTAATTCTAGTACTCTTCTCCAAATTGTTATCATTTTCTAATAATGAAAGGATGAGAGGGGTAATATGATTTGATGGGGGAGGGGATAGATAGCAGAAAATCCTTATTCCTGGCTATCTCCTCCTCTGTTCATTAAAGGTAGACAACGCATCTGCAACTCATTTGCTTGTTACGGACACCTATAGGTTTGCGGTCGCTTAGTACTGGATGGACCGCTGCTCGTTTGCCGCCTTCTTGTGTAGAAAAAAAAACACTGGAAGTCATAAGGACTGCCGACAAAAGTGGAAACGCAAAGCAGGTGGGTATACGCGACAATAGTTAAAAAATAAATTGTATCTTAACAATAAAATTCATAAATGTAGAAAAATAGATAAATATTAAAAATAGTGCAATAAATAAATTCAAAATTGTTGAAAAATAGATATATAATAAAAATAGTTCGTCGATACTGTTCCAAATTCAAATGTTGCTGTTGTTGGCGCGTGTTACTATCTCATGTTGAGCATGTTGTGTACGCGAACCTACAAGGTTCTCCTACCAAATATATTCAAACGCGGCTAAAGAAGTTATCAGTTCAAAAATTGGCACTATTCTGACACAACTCTCTCGCATCCTCTACATTCATACGCATACATAACGGTACTCTTAATAAAGTCGTCGGGGACGTGTCCCACTCACACTTCTACTCAATTTTCCTACATGCCCCAAACAGATATATAATAGTCTTCATTCTGATCTGATCTGATAAGAGAATAAAGTTCTATTTATATCGAAATTGCTTAGTAACCAACTAAAACAGTTTCAAGGTCACTACATAGTAGTACTGTTCGACGAACGAGTTCCGTAATTGATTTCTCAAGATCCTACTAAAATATTACATAAAATTTAATAAGGTGTGTCGGATAATGTCGGCGTCGGATTGTGCGACGGCATGCCGCGCGACCTTCGACTTTCGGTTTAGCATTATCAAACTGCGGTAGTTTTGCGACGGAGTCGTTCGTTACCCAAATTGCTTCGGTTCACATGCGCGTTTTATTTATAGCGACTGGCAGGTGTCACTATTAACCGTTGACAATTCATTTTCGATTTAATCGTTAGTGAACAAGTCTGTGGTAATGTTTTTTATAGAAAAAGAAACAAACGAACAAGCAATTCATTGTTACAAAATATCAGTTGTAAACAAAAAGAAAAAAAATGGAAAATAAAGGGGAAAAAGGTAAAGGAGAAGGTGTGGATAGTGGCCGAATATATAGAATGGCGAATCAATGTTGTGAAAATGTTTTCAGGTTGTGCTTATTGCAGAGTCATCGTTGCGTTCCACTGGAGTTCCCGCAGCCCTTCGCTTTGCGATCGAAGGTGGTCACAACTTTTTCTCATATTACCTTATAACATTAGCTATCCATAATCATAATGAAAGTATAAAAAGTGTACGGCGGCATGTATGGTAAATGACGTTTGTTTGTTTACAACAATTATATCTTGCTATGAAACAAGGTATACGTTTTAGAACTTAAGTTCTGGCAGTGTTTTTAAATTTTTAATCATAAAATAAATTTTCCAAGAGCTTTGGCATTTTAAAAATAATGCTTTGGCATTTTAGAAATAATTTATCACTAATATTTAATTAAGCCTTAAGTCATTCTTTTTATCTCCTTTAAAAATTTATTACAGTTTTGTTTGCTAATTTATAATTAACATTTACGCAAATGGACAAATATCGCCGGGCGCCATCTTGTCGTTTTAATGTTATCTTGAAAATGTATTATACATTAATATAGTTGTTGCTTCTGCCGAGTCACGAAATGCGATTAGTCGTGAGTCTATACATATGTATATTTAATAGTGGTCGAGTTTATTTATTTATGAGATGGCAAGTTTTTGCGGGTACCGGTTATATATCCTGTATGTAATTGTAATCCGGCTACTTACGGCTAGTTGATTGTATTTTTTTACGATGCAAGGTGTAATAATCTATACCAGCGGTATGACAATAAGTTGTTTTTTATTTTATTTTAACAATGAATTAATCGAATACTTCTTTGTAACGAAGAGAATAAATTCTTATATTGAATTGTTTTAATGTATTTGTATGTAAATATAAATATGATTTTAAAGAAATTTTATACAGTCTACTTAACTATAATGAAAAAGGGGATGGATAGGAAAAGGAAATTTTCTTTTTTCTGTTTATTTTCTGTGAATTAAACGTAGGCACAACGCAACTCATAAGCTTGTTGCAGATGCCTATGGGTATCGGTCACTTAGATGAACTGCTTATTCGTTTGCCACCTTCTACAATGAAAGAGAGAAAAAATCTAATATCATACCAGGCTATTACTCCTTCGACAATCAGTCAGTAATTTCGCACAAAATCTTTATTAATAATATACCTAAACTTTCCGTATATAAATTCTGCATACACTGTGCATATTGGTGAACACCGTACACAGTTACGGGGCTTACCATCAGAGCTATCTAACGATAAAAATTACTAAGTTAAACCAACTGACAGTCACAAATAACAAGCATAAGGTTATAAGCAAAAGCTTACACCAAGAAAAAGAAGTCAGCACAATTTTAAAACAACAGAAGGTGTAATAAATTCGCGGGTGGTCGTTGGATACTTTAAAAATACAACATACGATCGTTGGTTTCCTGCTAAAAGACTTCCCTTCGCAATCGTCCGCTGAATTTAAATAAAACTCACAAGAAACGTGACTAAGAAGATTGGCACATACAAAATTAGATAGTCTACCAACTTAATTGATTAATTTAACAATTTTTATGTCCATTTTTGGTTTGTTTATATTTAATGTTACGGAAAACAATAATGCTTCATTAAAATTAGTTATATGATCTAGAAAACCAAAAATACAAATGCAAATAAAATCCGTAACCAAGAAGAGAAGAGCGAAAGTGATAAGAGAGAATGAGATCGAATACCTAATAAGTATTATTAATTAATAAATATTTCAGTGGGTGGACTAATAGTATAATTAGTTATAATATTAGTAATCGGATGCAAATATTGCCAGTCTGGTGAAACGCGTTGCGACCACTGCTTCTTTTCAGTAGTTCTTTGGAAAATCTTCTCAACAAAGAAGAGATAGAGGGAGCTTTTTGAGTCTTGTTCTCCTTTGAAGTGAAACTTTATACGGGGGTTATTAGGACTTTTCTGTCACGAAAAAGCGTTACAGCCGCGTGGACGGAGTGTTTCGCTCTGCTTCTGATTTAACGATTTTGATGATTTCTTTTATTCGACAGGTAGTGCTTGTCATGTGCTCCCATTTTTTAAATCAAGTCAAACTGACACGTAGTTTTTGAGTTATTCGTAATAACGCGTGCCAAATAGTCGGTTAAAAATAGGACTATTTTACTTTTTTGGCTTACGTACGCTAAACTATAGGACTTACGTTAAAATGATGTATAAAAGAATTGTAGTTCTTTAAATATGCTAAAATGTCCGCGGTGGCATATACCTATCATCTATGGTTGTCTCACAATAAACATTTTTATTTATCCGTTTTTTTTTTTCGTGACTGACTTGTCACTGTTAGCCTAGAGGAGGCTTTAGGTTATAACCGGATTGGATATTTATCCGTTGAAGTTTCACTTCTATTCAGCTTCTTCTATGTGTCCTAGCACACATTTTTTCTTCTGACTTACCTTAGCGATTGAACTGTTATAAGTTTATATTGCGTTATACGAACATTTATGCGTTGTCAAATACATCGGAACGCGGTCTCAATTACCGATATCCGTCCAGTTCGTGGAATTCGAAGATTTAACATTTAGATAAGCTTCGGGTATGTCAAAATACCTAGAAGTGTTACGTCACCTCATGCAACCGAGCCGGCCAAATGAATGCTATTAATTAATAGTGAAATATTTTCTTGCCTTTAGTCTATACTAATTATAATTTATCTACATAAATAATGAATGTCGTAAGTATTCATTATGACTGAATTGATTTAAAACACTTTTTGTATGATAAGGAAAACTTTGTAAAAACGATGATCTTACCGTATGTTTACACTGCCGAAAACATTCACATATTATTGTCTCAGTTTTTTCAGAGAAAAAGATAGAGAGAACGATACGATTTTTCACGTTTCGAAATATGTGTTACGACGCAGAAAGGATGAATGAGGGAAGATGACCCATAACGTCAGTGAAGACCGTCCTTAATTGCACAATATTATGTGTATTTTTTGTTATAGCCTGAAGAATAGACGATAGTCTAGTAGTCGTACAAAGAAATCGTTTGCGTTCAGAACGAAAATCTCGAGAAACTTTGTTAGCGCCGTTGCCGACGTTATAGTCAAGACGAACATAAGTGAACTCGACTGACTCGACTTTAAAATAAGTTTGAATTCTAATGTACTCGTTAGCGTCAATACAATCACATACACCTTTCTCAACACAGCAGACATGTTTCACCATAGCCAAATCGCTAAGTTTGACAACATTATATTATCTACGGCAGTACAGTCATCTACTAACATATAAACTACGATACTACGAACTTTATGGCTTTGCATTAAAGTTGAAATTTCGTTTTGAAATTGTCTACGCGACCGTACTTGCATTCGATGCACCTGCGATTATCGATCATATCACAATGCATTAAGGTGCACACGTTTAAGATG
The DNA here is from genome assembly GCA_000931545.1 of Papilio glaucus. Classification (NCBI taxonomy): domain Eukaryota; kingdom Metazoa; phylum Arthropoda; class Insecta; order Lepidoptera; family Papilionidae; genus Papilio; species Papilio glaucus. The sequence continues at coordinate 28,260 of JWHW01019694.1, read as the reverse complement.
ACAGCATGCAATGCGCGCGTCGCGACCTATCGATCGTCTGTTTATTTGTTATCAGTCTGCCCAAACTTCATCACAACACTAATTTACTAATAGACCAATATCCATGGTACATCATACAAACAGAATAGTTTCTATATAGTTTGTTCCACATCAAGATAGAATTTAGAGTATTCACATACGTGGCGGCCATTACACTTTTTATACTTTCATCGGAAATGATGTAATTTTGTGGGAATGGTGAGTTAAAGTGAGAGTGAAATTGTATGATATGAATAGCTAATGTTATAAGGTAATGATATTATGGTAAAAGAAAAAGTTGTTTTTCGAAAATATTTAGGAAGTTACGTTTTTTAACATAAAAAGGTAAGTATAACCTTTGTTTACAAGAATTCCATTTCGACGCGGAACAATATACATACATGAGGTGGTAGGTGTAGAGGAAAACATCCTCTTATAGCCCACTATAGACTCACAGATTAATAATTATTGTAAATTAATTTAATTAAGAGCCATTTTGTCGTTCGTTTCGATTAGCGTTGCATTTTGTGCTTTAAGCTCGAAGTTGCCGTTTGTTTAGAAGCGTGAACTAAATTGTTACATGGATTTAAAGATTTCTTATATTTACGTGAATACTTATTTCAGAAAGAATAGTTTCATTCTAATGTAAAGGGGATTGTTTTTTAATTTAACGAAGCCGATTGATGGCAAGTAAATAAATTACCGAGTGCAACAACCAATATGGAGTGCAAAGACAAGCCTATAACCATCATCATCTCCCTGCCCTTTTCCCACTCATCTGGGTTCGGCAATATAAACGTGGTCCATACTGTCTAGGTTTTGGCTACAGTTTTTACAGCCGGCCGCCTGCCTGACGTCAACCCTCCTCGGGAATAATTGGTTGTAATTAAGTCTTGTTTTATCAGCGTGATCAAAGACAATTCCGTTGCGAGATATTCAAATGTCGCGAGGAATGTTATTGGTCGGGCGCATCCCTTCTCGTCAGGTTTGCCGTTACCATACATTACGCAACGCTGACCGGGCATTCATCTCTTCTGTGACAATAATCCAGCGCTAATTTCCATTCCTGTAGAACCAGCGCCCTCTTCCGTCTTTATGGAATTCCACCAATATCTCACTGGTGTCGTAATACATCACGTGTTTTGTGGTTTTCGAACCAATCGAATTCAGGATGAGAAGGCCGCATGCGAATTATTTTCTTGTTGGTAGCATCGACCAGTCTTTACCAAAATGAGCGACTTGATAATGCACACAGGCGCGCTGCCTTTAGAAGCTTCCTAGGCGCTGGTGACAAATTCAGTTTTTTTTCCTTGACATTTGTAGAATGTTAAAACAAACTAACAATATAATGATTTCTAATATTTACGCGAACTCTATACACATTGGAATAAAACTAATTTTACGGATTTTATCGCGTTTATATTTTGTTTTGTTTCGAGTACTTTACTCATGGTCACGGGAGGGGGCGTGTCAGACGTCCCAATGTCAAAAGTTGCTGGCGAAGTACCCACTTATTTTCAACTAGTGCGTACCATCTTCCGACCACATCACCACTTAACATCAGTCATCTATGTCAAATGCTGCTTTATTCAATAATAGCTGTGCCCCGCGGTTTCACCCGCCTTGCAATTTTACCTAAAAGAAATGATATTACCTACTTAATACTACCGTAACCTCATCATCATCTCCCTGCCCTTTTCCCGCGTATGTGGGGTGGACACAATATGGCCAGCACAGTTACATTGTTATAACTTTTTTATTTGTGTACCGATTGAGATACACTAAATGTTAAGTGAAGCTTACCGCAAGAGATCAGTGCCGTTTCTGAGATTAGCGGTAACAAACACACAGACAAAAATTCTAATAACCATTGTTTGAGTTTCATTGCGTTTATAAAGGCCCCCAAGAATAGTTTTTCTCAAATATCTTCCATGTACAGACAGCGATCAGTTACATTTTTATTACATGTATTGATTAATTATTTCTACTCCGATCTATGCGGACTCACGAGCTCACTGTGTCTTGAGGTCTCGCTCGCAGTTGTATGCTTGGTTTAAGATTTAATTTTATTATTCACGTGATGTTAAGATTAGGATGTTTTTCTTTTTAATTTCAATAGCCTCGCGTATTATCCTGGGTAGGAAGCGGTGTTGTTTTGCGAGGACTTGTGATTTATCAAATCTTATATAATGGCGGGGGTCGTTTAAAACATGATCACAAACTGCAGACTTCTCGGAGCGCTGGTGTTTTATGTCAGCTATGTGTTCTTTAATCCATTTTTAAAAAATGAGAAATGTATGCGTGCAAAGAAGCGGGCAACAGCTAGTAATAAAACAGGTATTTAATGTGACTCAAGCAGTGATTTAAGAATATTATGTAATGTTATTTTGTCCTTAACGGGCAAACTAAACTGGCCTAGCCTATGACTCACGTCATTTCGCTACTGGCAACCTTGTACTGAAGTGGAAGAAAAAAATGGCGAAAGGAAATTCCATGCATATGCTGCAATGCGAGACAACTGTACTAGCACTAGGTTACAGGCTAAAAATAATTCGAACTTGTAATTTGTAGATATGCGAGTATACTAAGATTTTTCAAATAATCATTATTAATTTTTGTTTCCAGATTACAGAAGTTATACAAAATACGTTGTTAGTAAAAACAGAATATTTAGAAATTATGATATCTTCAATCATCAAAAAAAAATCTATCCAAATCATTGATTTGTACCAAAGATTTTGCGTCACGATATTTGAGAACTCTTTTATAGGATTTGAAAATTCAGAATAAAAATCGTTAAAAATAAAGTGTTCGCGTTCCTTAGTTATCGATCTTAGTCACGAGTAATCGTGAATCACTCAATTTTCAATCAAACAAAACAAAAATGTAATTAAATCGAACAAAATCATTGAAATGTCGGAACTAAGTAACCACCACACATATAATAACCCGCAAGATCGTGTACCTATCAATAAATATTACTTTCAACGGGTTAACGAGCATATTGAACTGTCAAAACACTTAAGTCAAACTGACTTATAAATCAAAATGGCGGCCTTGAGACTGACAGTACGGGTGCGTTCGGTGCGCTTTTATTGGAACGTCTCGCGTGTTGAGTTTTATTGTAATTTTGCAAGGCGGAATTGGTAACGCATCGAGGGCACGCAGGACCGGTACCACCCACCGCTGGGCGCAGCGGGAGGGGTACGGCGAGAGGCCGCGGGGAGGGGAGGGCATGGTAAATGGGTCGCCGCAGCCGCATTCCGCGACGGTTGTCACAGCTCAGCTTGAGGTTGATTGGTTGTAAGAATCCAATGGGAACTCTTTGTACACTTTTTTACACAAAGGGGATACGTCCATGGTACTTTTTAAAAACAATAAATATTTTGCATTACATTATTACATTTACAAGGTTAGGACAAAAAAAAAAAATATGTTTTTGGTTATTGATGCTAGTAAAGAGATTTAAGATATTTGAACCCTCTATTACATTCAGCACTCAATAAAGCTCGGTGGTAAGAAATGAAGTAACATAAATTACAAGTGTGTATTTGTAAACATAAGTAATAATAAAATATTTTGAACTACAGAATTAATTGAACTATTATTTACTTGGTCACGACATCTGGCCCGATTTCACCAATTCTTGTGGTGTTGGCTATTGTCTGGAGGTTCTTATGAAAAAGAAAATAAGAAAGTTGCGCGGGAAATTAGAAAAATTAAGAAACCTTAACGACCATATGAACTATTCTAATGAAGGTAACCTTAGCGCTTGTGACACAACTGTCAGTCGTTTGACAGTTAGCGCCATTACCTTAAGTAGCGATTACCCGGGCGAGTAGTAATTATCTCATTAAAACAAATGTAGTTTATAACATTTATATATACGTTAAAACCAAATCTAACTGCATTTTTGACTTGGCGCCGCTTTAGCTGTCAACTGTCATTATCAACTACCGATCACAGTAGTGTCGCACAGATACTACATAAAGCTTACAGTATATAAAAACATAACACAACTAGCAACAAATTAAAAATAAACATGATAAATATGCCATGTAAAAAATATACACTTGTATCTGTGGAACAAAGCCAAGCATTTATAGTCTACGCACAATTGTGATTCATCCTGTTGGAATGTATAACTTGACCCTATATAGCGATTAGCACGGATGAGAGCGTTGGCCTCGTAGTTCAAGATTAGTTCTGGTTTCAGTGCTTGATGCTGACGAGATTGCTTTTCAGTTGTTTTCGCTTAGTAAAACATATCCAATTGCAAACTTGAGATGAAGTTTAATATTGTGTTTATATTATTATTTTAACTGGCATAGACAATGTAAGATGAATGCAAGGATATATAAACTATAAATGTGTTACTACACACGCATACAAAATCAACGTTCAAAAGTGTTCCAAAGACGTGACAGCAACATACACAAAAGTCGAATGGTGAACAAATATAATGTAAATAATAACAAAAAACAAAGGCAGTCTTAAGGAATACCGCCAAAAGTGAAAACTCAAAACTGGAGGAAGGCAAAACAAGTTTTCAAAAATGAATAAATAATAGAAAGTCAACTAAAGTAAATCCTTGTATCTTAAATATAAAATTCAACATTGAATACAAGAAAATTTTGACGAATTTTTTTTTTTTTTTAAATGGTCCACATTCAAATAAACATGTTCATGCGAACCTGTATCATTTTCCCCTACCAAATACCGTCTAACGCGGCTAAAGAGGTTTCCACTTCAAAAATAGGACAGCTAGTGTTTGTCGCTTAGCGTAAATGTTGTGTTTACATTTACGTGGCGTGAACTAAAGGAAAACAGCCAAATTTGATGTGTTCGAGTCTTTATTTTTGTCCCTTTATTGATATATCCGCTACATTTTTTAATTACATCATTGGATGAATTGATCGGAAAACGAAGCCTCGTGTTATTCTTTTTTTTTTCGTTCGGACTTTTTTTTAATTTGACTATCTTTCTGCTAAAAGTCTTCGCTAGTTATTTCGCAGGTAGGTTCATGTGTTTTACTCGAAAACAATATATTTATATCAAAAAATATTTTTTGTTAAAAACATAATGTATTCACGATTAAAAATCTGTTTATGTTTTTATAAACATGACACACACCTTTATGTGTATGACAGTGAGAACCTGTTACAACAGGTTATAAAGGTTGTGACAGTCTGTGCTTGTTTTTTGACAGATGACTTATTACATTTTTGCACATATGAAAGTTAAAAAAGATTATATTATTTAAAATGAGTGAAGCCTAAATAACATTTGCTTTGTTTGCTTTATTATATAAAAGTGTTTACTACTGCATGTTAAGTTAAATTATTACGTTAAGTATGTTGAACAGGTTAATCAACATGATAATGGCGTTTTAAAGGTTCCCCAAAATAAAATGATAAAGAACTTTAAAAACATTACTGCCGTAAATATGCGTGTAAGCTTGGTGGTAGCACAATGTCACTCATTCGTCCTTGCGTTGACTAATCCTGTTTAATGCATACGCAATAGGTTTTGACACTTTGTAAAGGACATACAAAACACGCTCATACCTGATAACATTATTAGTCATACATCATATGTTTCCATTAGCAATCTTATTTCAATACTACACAAACTTTAAAATACCAATTAACATTTAGTGATTTTCTTGATTTATTTAGACGAAGATATATTTAGACTAGCAATTCGCCAAAACCTCGTTTGGGTAGGAAGAAAATTAAAATAATATGTATAAGTTACTAGCTGATAAAGATAGATTTCTAGTGTAGAATTTTTTAAATCCGTTCAGTAGTTTTAAGTTAATCAGGGATAAACAAACAATCAAATCTTTTCTCTTTATTTTATTATTAGTATAGAGTATAGACGATAAGGATAAGGTTACCCACGTGAATTTAAATATCCTACTAATCCTACTAATATTATAAATGCGAAAGTTTGTAAGTATGGATGTTGATACTTTTTCATGCAAAAACTACTGAATGGATTTTAATGAAACTTTACGGTTGGAAATTGTCGGTTAAATTAAATTTCACGACGGGTGAAACTGCGGGTCACAGCTAGTTGTATAATAAAGTTTATGTTCATTTTGCTAAAAGAAATACAATATCGAGTCATTACTTCCATTAGTCTTGGAATTACCTAAAATGATACCTTGTAATGAATAATAATTATATCTCAAATAAACAAACATATCTCCTTTTTCAAGATTTATGACGTTTCTTTAGCGACGCTATAAACATCCACAACGTAAAGTTTGTAGAGAGTTACAGGTGAGTTGACAGCCTTGAAGGGAGGACAACTTTTACAATTTTGGGTAGTATTTTTATAAGTACATAATATAAAATAAGTAAGTTTAGTACTCTTTAAATAAGGAAAATAATATAAAAAATACACCAAATGAAACATAGTCAACACATGTGTATGTTGCGACCAATTCGAAGCTCAATGACTAAGTATTGCGCTAAAAACAGCAGTTCGTATATATGTTGAAGGATAAAAATTCAGACCGGAAATTGCCAAAGAATTACTCACATTCGTAATTATATGAGTTGTAAAAATCATACTTTAAAATAAATTCATCGTGCTACCTTAAATTGTGAAAAGGCGTAGAGAAACATCAAACGAATTTATCACAGTGTGGTGTGTTGGCGTGTTGGAAAAAGAAGGTTTGAGCCCTACCGGTGTTTCGCTGTCGTGCCTTCTGAAAGTTCACTGTTGGTTTCACCAGGTCAACAAACAGTCCAGCAATTCCTAAATTCAAGAAGACACCGCATCGCATACATTTCTTTTCTAACCTAACTATAGACACAAAGTCAAAAAAAAATAACAAAAGGAACATTTTTTGATGAAAACATAAAAGCAAACCTTTAAACCAAAATTTCTTAGTTCCACGATTAGATAAGAAACGATTGACTAGTATGACTAATCCCGAGTCCAGACCGCTCTATGACTCAAATCATCGGGCATTTTGTTTGGCTAAAGCTCGATTTTCGAGATGCAAGCGTGTAGGGCGCCACCGGTGCGACCAGTTCCCGACGTAACTCCGTCACTGTGTGACTCACTCTTAATGGTTTCTCGGAATCGAATTTCGAACGCTACGGACCGTTGCGAAAGCCACGGACCGATCTTTGGACCCGCTCTTCGGGTTTCAGGGTCGAAAGACGTGAGAAAAACACGTCGGTTAGCTTTGCTTTCTTAAGATGTAATATGAACATGCAAACTTTTTAAAATACTTAATATGAATCTAGCGTTATGCTCTAAGCCTAAGGTCTGTTAAAACCATACTTACTTAACACTTAAGTCTCCAATCTGAGAAGAGGTGAGCCTGTCGCAATACATTAGACACCGTGTAGACCAAAAGCGACGTATTTATCTATTAGCAAAAAAGCATCAAAAATGCTTTCACTAGCAGGAAATCGACTCCAAGACCCAGTATAGAATTTTTTCCAGGTAACAGAGTCATCGCAGTGGTTTATTTTTCAAGATTCACAATTCCAAGGGACGAACGTTAGTTTTTCTGACTTTACTTGATCCAATGAGCTTCTAATAATTAAAATAATCTTCCAGAATAAGGTACAAGCGATCATGTGACTCATAAACATTCACAGCACCAAGGAGGTTAGAGTTATGGTTAGTAGTTGATGGAAGAAATATAATTAACTTTTTAATGACCCAAAGTGCACATTTTACTCGACAGGTACATCATTCCAATAAATGTTGCACAACCAAAAACATCGTCACAAAAACTAGTTTAGTTTAATTAAACAAGTTTATATAATAACATGTTTCGTCTTCATGTGGTCGGTTGACTCATAACGGGGTCCATATATGGCATAATATTACTTGATAATGTGTATTTTAATCCAGGGCCTCAAAACCATTTAGTGTTGGGGCCCCTTAGATGATAAAAAAAAATGAAAACAATGGAATGGCAGAATGTTTTTTTGTTTGTATTTGTTACGCTGATGACATATATCTCTCCGACGACGTCAGTTATCATATTTTTATTATTGTGTCTTGATGAGCGCATTTGTTTTTGAAAATACACAGATTGTCTGCCTGTCCAACAATTAAAGTTAATCATTAACCATCTTAAAGAAAGCGATAGTGCAGGACTCCCATAGCCGCGTACCCTCCGAAGCGTACGCATGTATAAAATTAGTAACTAAATAGACTTATATATTACTACTATTTAGTTGAAATAACAATTATAGATTGTCTGAATTTCGCTAACCTATGAAAAAATGCACAAATGTCATTTAGGAATTATTGTCGCCTACGGGCCGCAGTTTCAACACCCATGTTCTAATCAACTGAAAAGAATGCAGGAAGCCGGTTTATGTGACCTTATTTTATTAAATAGTATTAAAAGCGTTGACTCATCTCCGTACATAGACAACATTTCTAAATTGTCGAACATGTAGAAACTTTGCATAATTAAGACAAACTTTCGTTTATAATAATAAAACTTTTATGTATATAAATGATTTAAAAGACCATAAGTTAATGCACCATAAGTGTATATACACTCTGCTTTCGTAATGTAAAAAAGTATTAGAACAACGACCATTCCGATTTTTAGGAGGTCGACTGATACAAGTAGTCTATGGTCATCACTGATGTCAGTGGAAAGGTCACTAAGGAATCTTCTAGAATTTCTAGAAAGAATGTCGAGTTCAAAGACAAGTGATGACTCACCCATGACTCGAATTAACAAAAAGGTACTTAAATTATCATAAAACAAAAATAAAAATTAATTAAATTTTGTTTTGACCTCAAACAAGACCCATTTGGAGTAGATTTCGATACCCCGTACCACTTATTAATGTAAATTTCCTCATATGTCCAGTCTTGTAATAAACACGATAAGAAGTAATTTTTCAAGACCGTATATCTTGTTATTAATAAATATAGTATATCAGAGTAACGGCCGCATCATTTCCTGTCGACATCTTTTAAATAAACACAGCTAATATAAAATGAATTTAGTATTCATTTGAAGCATTTCTCACGTTTGATTTCTTTTCAGAAGAAATAGATATGTTTGCATTATTAAGCATATAACAATAAATATAAAGTCGACGGACGCATTTATCTACAAACTAACCGTTGCCCGCGGCTGCGCACATCTCTCGTTTTCCTCGTAGGAATGTTTTTTAAGATGATTCCGCGTATAACTTCGATTCATGTATAAAAACAATAAAAAGTTTTTAATGTCGAAACGTGAAACGTTACCATGGCAACCGATATTGTACATCATGATTTTATCGACCTAGGGAACAGTTTTTTATTCGGAATAAAAGGTAAGTAACCCACGTAATTTTCTGTACCTTTAACAAGACAATGTGTGTGCGAAAATTTTATGTTAGTTGATTCGTTAAGGAGTTAAAGCGTAACAAACAAACTCGCCTTCGGATTTATTATAATAGCATAGCAACACAACGAACACATTTATCAACAAATAACATCAAATCATTACGTTTGACGTCTAAATTTATCGTAACATCTTTTCTAAACTTAGCGATGCTTACTTAAGATAATTGAAGGACATAGGATATCCAAGGGGGGAGGGGACTTTTCGCTTCTTTTACATTTTCTACATACATGAACGCAAACATATTCGTCGGTTCAAAGTCCACATTGATCTTTTTTTGCCTTACTTATCCAGAGCGTAATGTTTGTCGCGAGAATGTATTAAAGTCCGTTCCATTGTGAGAGTGAGTGTCAAATGTCTAAACCATATAGTGTTAGTAAATCATGATAATGTCAATAATCATAGTCTACCTACCACTACAAGTTATTATTTAAATATTTTGAAATTACCATCCTTATGACGTGTTTGACAATTGATAATGTTAGAAAACACAAACGGTTTAGTACAAATAAACCATGAATCTTGGTGGCCTTTTACTTTTGGCACGATATGTCGCAAGCGCCGGGGTTAGAATGCGACGCGAACGGATGAGGTTTGAAATGTTAGCCGCTCTCCGAGCCGGGTATCGAACCCGTCGCTTTCGTAATTGTTTACTCGCTCGCTTTGCGGCAGTAGTAAGGCAGGTGCGAAACGTTGAGGAGGCCATGTTTTTTACGTGTTTTCAACCGAAAAGTTTTTTTTTAGGTTATAAAATTTCTGTGTGATTTCTTTTTTAATTTTTACTTTAATTTTTAAATTTGACTTGAGTACTAGGGCGAGTGAGCTTACGTTGTTCTGCCACAAATCTTTAGCGCACTGCTTGCAAAATTTGTAGAAGTGTCAAAATTTAAAAAAAAACTTAAGTTAACTAACTAAACAAATGAAGTCGCGACATCAGGTACCACATGTCGGGTCCTAAGACGAGCCAAAGTTTCAAGATCAAATTCAAAACACTTTGTCAGTTTGGAAGATTACGATGTACGAACATAATGACATGGATATTTTATACATAGTTAAGATGTTATTATTGTCTTTATCAATTATTACGTTTTTGATATTACATCGCAAGTTCGCATTATCAATATCTAAAAATATAGGTTTTTAACTTTTCGGACTCAAACAACTTCACCATTTTGTAAATCAAATTCAGCCTTTGCATATCAAATTTCTTAAAATCAAATTAGGTCATTTGATAGGTAAACAAAAGGTTTTAGGTAAACAAAAGGTATTTGAAAGGCTGAATTTGGTGTGCAGGAGTCCAAATTAGATTTGCATAATGCTGGAATTGATTTTTTACAGGTCGAATTTCAATTTAAGAACATCTATTTCAATACTTTTTGATAATAATCTGTACCTTAACTAACGGCAACTCACATGCGTCACTAAGGAGTATACAAATTGTTCACACTAGACAGTAGACAGGTGATGTGTAGTCGACTTGCAAATTGAACGTCGTGATCGCCGCTGGCTGCGAGTGCTCGACCTTAAGATTTAGCTAACCTTACGCTCTTTACGAGGAACTAGAAGGTCCTACTGCCATATTTACTGCTAACTTATAACACATAGAAATACTATATACGACTTAAACATATATAAAATATAATATATATATTT
>JWHW01019639.1:381144-402353 GCA_000931545.1 Papilio glaucus | reverse complement strand
TCCAGATGGGGTACCAGACATTCACAGTTGCGGCGAGAGAACAAAGCGAATCATCCTCATCATCATATAAGAAGTGGACCTACCTCCACTGGTAAAAGATAAAGTAATAGGTATCATATCCTGTGTTTGTTGTGTAACTTTTATTTTACTGTTTACAAAATGAAACCTTCATTCGAAGATTTCATATTGGAAGTCCATGTCTCGAATGTCCAACGTACATACTTTCTAAAGTCGTATAAGGCGTGCGTGTTATTTTTTTTTAAGGATATAATTTTTTTTTCTTCGAGAAACTTGAAGGAAAATGTTATTTTAATTTAATGTTTCATTCCTACAGGTACCCAATACTTTGTTGAAACTATGGGGTCACGGCGTACATTGTACGTAAGACTGCTCGGCCGGCGCCCTGACTGTACCCTCTCACCTCGTTTCCCGCTCTACACGCCTTTCTGCATGTTATACTGGACGTGAGTACCAAATGACATCTTATTTAAACTATAAAGATATGAAATGTATTACTGGCTTATTAACAGACTTCAAAAAGGAAGAGGTTCTCAAATCGTCTGTATGTTTTTTATGTTTGTTACCTCAGAACTCCGCTCCTGGGGAACCGATTTCAATGATTCTTTTTTTATTCGATATCTAGTGCTTGTTGTGTGGTTCCATTTTTTAAAATCAAGATCCGACTGGTACTTTTTAAGTTATTCTTAATGCGTAATATGACAAAGTTGTGTTTTGCTATGTAGGCTAAACATAAAAATGAAGGATGAAAGACTTGTCGATCTCAAAAATGCTTAATAAAAGTCAAAAATAGCCATCTCTATCTTCTACTGTTATCTCTCAATACCTACTTTTTTCTTCAGAACGATCAATAAAAAATTATGAGCTATCTTTTCATATTTAGTATTAAGTATCCAGATAAATATGTTTGGTAACAAGAGTATTAAATGTAGATTATAATTAATTGTTATACTATAACGTTCTGACATAATTTTGAAGATTTCGAAGTTAAAAACAACGCGCAAGCAATTTTCATAGCCGGTCGCCGCGCTGTAGCAGGTCGGTCGTTGTATTACTTGGGAACTTTCTTTAATATCGTTCTTTGTTTGAAAGTTGGTTATTATTGTGTATTCCCTTATAATTTTGATCAAGATCTGACTAGTTGTTTTTAAGTTATTCATCATAAAGAGTATTTATTTGACTTTGACTACATTGCAGGTGTTCTGATTTTTTGTTAAAACGACGGTCGATTTACCCAAGACTGTGGGCACGTTGCTCCTTCGTCGTATTTGATAAACGATCGAGTATTAAGCCAAGACCGTGAATACGTTTTTCAAAATTTTCGCTGTTCAGTACTTTTTTCACGTAAGCTCGCATTTTCAAAAGCCTATTTTTGAGATCTTCACTAGTCTGTTTGGCAGTGGTCCTTGAAGTAGATTTCCTAATTGAGATAGGCGTGCCGTCCCATCATCGCGCGTCTCAAATTAACAAAAAATTGAACAAAAAAAACCATTTCAAAAACAACAAATGCACTAAAAATAAAAAATAATTTTACGCAATGAATCATAAAAATCATTTCTTAATCATATTAATATTTGGAGTCGGTGTCATCCAAGATAGGCCTGTTACTAGGGGTACTGTCGAAGCGAGTTCCCGTTGAGGGTGTGGGATGGGAAGTCTACCCTCCCCGGGTAAGAGTGAGATTTCCATGTAGTAAATAAAAAAGTAAAAAAGGGATTCTCATATATTGGTATTTCCTTGGCTGACGCTTTCTTCAAAAATAATTTTGATTAAGAATTCATTTTTATGTTTACTTGCGTATTTTTATTTACATTTTAGTGCATTTGTTGTTTTTTAATATTTTTTGACGTCTTGTTTTTTGTTTAATATTTCGTTTATTTGAACATTACTCTCTTTTTTTAATTTCAAAGTAAAAGCATCAAAAGCTTTATTGAACATCCTTTGTCATCAACGGTTTCATTTTCAATAATAACCAAATTCAAAATTTTATATTGATCATAATGCAAGATCGAAGATACTGAAGATGTTGAAGAAAGTATATGAAGAAGCAGACTCGGGTTGCTATGGGGTGTCTTGTGCATGCAGCGTGTTCTACTGCCGCATGCACAAGACATCCCAAACCAGCTCAAGTCACTGACAGCACAGCAATCGACGACTCCGCGCGGATGCAATCATAGACATATTAGCGAATATGCGAGCATTTGCACCTGACTGTGTAATAAATCATTCGTAGGCAATGACAGAACGTTCATCGGTTATCAAGCACACGTTGACTGTGTCTCGGCGACTGCATCACATTGTGGTACAATTTGATGCAGTAGTCCAGATGGGGTATCAGACATTCACAGTTCCGACGAGAGAACAAAGCGATCATCCTCATCATATTAGAAATGGGTAACATATACATTGTTAGTTGTGTAACTTTTGTTTTACTGTGTTATATTCTGTTTACAAAATGAAACCTTCTTTCGAAGATTTCATATTGGAAGCAAATGTCTCGAATCTCCAGCGTACTTCCTGAAGTCGTATAAAGCGTGTGTGTTTGTACAGTCTGCGCATTAAAGCTTTGAAACTTCTAGATATGACGCTAGATTACTACAATGTTCAAGATAAGATGATCTTGGCAGACTAACAAATCTGCCACGTATCTGTCATCGAGCTTATATGGTTCCAGATTTATTGACATCTAAAAAATGTCGATTTTAAAACTGGCTCATCAGAAGAGGTCCAAGCATTTTTAGCACAAAGTGGAGCTTAGTTAGTGGCTTTTCTTTAATAAAGATGTCATACCTTTTAATATCACATAACCTTGTAACTTTTGGCAACCAACTTTACATTACATTTATAAGGATATTTTTTTTCCCTATAAACTTGAAAGAAAACCGAACGACTATTTTCGTGACTACCTACGTTATTTTGATTTAATGTTTTATTCCTACAGGCGGGTGTACCCAATACTTTGTTGCAACGATGAGGTCACGGCGTATAACGTACGTCACACAGCTCGACCGGCGCCCTGGCTGTACCCTCGCATCTCGTATGACGCTCTACACGCCTTTCTGCATAATATACTGCTGGTGAGTAGTTGTTATACTATAAAGATGCGACACATAGGACTGGCTTTATTAAACATATCTCTCCTTTGTCATCAACGGTACCATTTTCAATATAACAAAATTCAAAATTTTATATTGATCAAAATGCAAGAACGAAGAAACTGAAAATGTTGAAGAAGCAGACTCGTGTTGCTGTGGGGTGTCTTGTGCATGCAGCGTGTTCTACTGCCGCATGCACAAGACATCCCAAACCAGCTCGAGTCACTGACAGCTCAGAAGTTGACGACACCGCGCAGACACCGTCACAGGTTGACTGTGTCTCGACTACTGCATCACATTATGGTACGATTTGATGGCGTATTCCAGACGGGGTATCAGACATTCACAGTTGCTGTGGGGAACAAAGCGATCAGCCTCATCATATAAGAAGTGGGTATCATATACATTGTTAGTTGTGTAACTTTTGTTTTACTGTGTTATATTCTGCTTGCAAAATGAAACCTTCTTTCGAAGATTTCATATTGGAAGCAAATGTCTCGAATATCCAGCGTACTTCCTGAAGTCGTATAAAGCGTGTGTGTTTGTACAGTCTGCGTATTAAAGCTTCGAAACTTCTAGATATGACGATAGATTACTACAGTGTCCAAGATGAGATGATCTTGGCAGACTATCAAATCTGCCACGTATCAGTAATCGAACTTATATGGTTCCAGATTTATTGACATCCAAAATATGTCGATTTTAAAACTGGCTCATCATAAAAGAAGAGGTCCTACCGAAAAAATCGTGTTAAATGTTTTGCCAAGACATTTAACACGATCATACTCGTAATGCATTTACAGATAAAAAGATATGAGATCTCTGATAGAGCCAGCCCTTAGCTGAGCGTAAACATTTTAGTTTCGCTTGACCGTTTATGTTCCTAGAACGTGACATAACATTTAAATCCACAATTCATGCGAAAATCACGAAATGACTAATACGTAGGCATTTTTAGCACAAAGTGGAGCTTAGTTAGAGGCTTTTCTTTAATAAAGATGTCATACCTTTTAATATCACATAACCTTGTAAATTTTGGCAACCAACTTTACATGAAACGTTTTTATAAGGATATTTTTTTCCCCTATAAACTTGAAAGAAAACCGAACGTCTATTTTCGTGACTGCCTACGTTATTTTGATTTAATGTTTTATTCCTACAGGCGGGTGTACCCAATACTTTGTTGCAACGATGAGGTCGCGGCGTATAATGTACGTCACACAGCTTGACCGGCGCCCTGGCTGTACCCGCGCGCCTCGTATGACGCTCTACACGCCTTTCTGCATAATATACTGCTGGTGAGTAGTTGTTATAAAGATATAAAATATAGGACTGGCTTAGATTTGAACATATCCCTTTTATTTCATAAACAAAAGTAATATTAAAGAATTCAAGAATATTCTTATATAAAAAATTAATATTGATCTAAATACAAGAATGAAGATACTGAAAATGTTGAAGAATGCAAATGAAAACGCAGACTCGAGTTGCTGTGGGGTGTCTTGTGCATGCAGCGTTTTCTACTGCCGCATGCACAAGACATCCCAAACCAGCTCGAGTCACAGCACAGCACAGAAGTTGACGCCACCGCGCAGACACCGGCACACGTTGACTGTGTCTCGACGACTGCATCACATTATGGTACGATTTGATGGCGTAGTCCAGATAGGGTATCAGACATTCACAGTTGCGGTGGAGAACAAAGCCACCATCCTCATCATCATCATCAGAGAGAGAAATAAATATGATTAAGAATTCATTTTAATGTTAACTTGCGTAAAATATTTTTTTTCATTTTAGTGCATATTTTGTTTTTGAATATATTTTTTGCAAAATGCAAGATCGAAGAAACTGAAAATGTTGAAGAAACCATACGAAGAAGCAGACTCGTGTTGCTGTGGGGTGTCTTGTGCATGCAGCGTGTTCTACTGCCGCATGCACAAGACATCCCAAACCAGCTCGAGTCACTGACAGCACAGTAGTTGACGATACCTGGCAGACGTCGGCACACGTTGACTATGTCTCGGCGACTGCAGCACATTGTGGTACAATTTGATGCAGTAGTTCAGATGGGGTATTAAATATCTATAAAACTCTCTATAAACGAATGTATTCTCGTGACTACCTACGTTATTTTGATTTAAGGTTCTATTCCTACAGGCAAGTGTACCCAATACTTTGTTGAAACGATGAGGTCACGGCGTACATTGTACGTAAAACTGCTCGGCCGGCGCCCTGGCTGTACCCTCGTACCTCGTATCCCGCTCTTCACGCCTTTCTGCATAATATACTGCTGGTGAGTAGTTGTTATACTATAAAGATGCGAAACATAGGACTGACTTTATTAAACATATCCCTCCTTTGTCATCAATTGTACCATTTTCAATAATAACCAAATTAAAATTTTTATATTGATCAAAAATGCAAGAACGAAGAAACTGAAAATGTTGAAGAAAGCATATGAAGAAGCAGACTCGTGTTGCTGTGGGGTGTCTTGTGCATGCAGCGTGTTCTACTGCCGCATGCACAAGACATCCCAAACCAGCTCGAGTCACTGACAGCACAGTAGTTGACGACACCGCGCAGACACCGGCACACGTTGACTGTGTCTGGGCGACTGCATCACATTGTGGTACAATTTGATGCAGTAGTCCAGATGGGGTACCAGACATTCACAGTTGCGGCGAGAGAACAAAGCGAATCATCCTCATCATCATATAAGAGTGGACCTACCTCCACTGGTATAAGATAAAGTAATAGGTATCATATATTTTCTTTGTTGTGTAACATAAAATAACTAAATTATTATGCAACAATTTAGTTATTTTTTGTTGTCGTGTGTAAAGGCCCTTACTGTGTTTTATTCTTTTATTTATTTATTTTTGTTTACAAAATGAAACCTTCATTGGAACATTTCTTATTGTCAACTCTGCGCAGACTGATGTATATTTGTGTGTACTTATAGTCTAATATACTGGAATGTGCGATTGGAGTTCGATTTATTGTCCACATAAACTTGACCCGTAGAATCCCCAACGGCGAGTTACGCAAGGGTTCAACCTTATTTGGTTTATACAATTTAACAATGTGGACCCCAGATTTAGCTGGGCAGCCCACTTGGTATTTATCAATACATAATATCCTACATAAAGTCTAGGTCCTGATCAAATAACAGATGTCATGCTTAGCAGACATTGACTTAAATCAAATATATTTTTATAGAAATGAGAATTTTTAAAAGGTGCTTTGATGACGAGAACTGTTAATTAAATTCTAATGGGACGAGCCACGTTTAGGCAAATTTCGTTACATGAGAGAGATGAAATGATTATAACATAGGTGGAGAAAAAGAGAGCGTTGAACGCACTCAATACGAATATTGTATTCCTAATAACATTGATTATTTCTATTTTAGCGGTCTTTTTATATATATGCTCAGGTAGCAGCGAAGTACATCACGTCTGCGGGAGTCACAACAGCCGCCTCACTCATCTCCTTCGCAACGACCCTCATGCCTCTAACGTAAGTCGCGTTGTGTAATGCCCCCTGCTCTAGTTCGTGTATGTTGTACCTTTAAATATATTTGTCATGGCCATTATCCGTCTGTAATTATAAAGGTTAAATTAATAAAACAGAACGTTAAAAATGTATTTCTGGAAGACATGTGCAGACTGACGGAGCAGACTCTCACTGCTGTCGGGTATCTTTTGCATGCAGCGTGTTCTACTGTCGCGTGCACAAGGCATTCCACACCAGCTCGTCACTGACAGCACAGTAGTCCACGACACCGGATGCATATATACATATAGATTATGTTCTCAGCATCGAGAAAAATCTATATTCAGTAGAAATTAGTTACTGCAAAACTATTTCCGAACTAAATTTTACACCATAACTTACGACTCGGTAGATCCGAAGGCTCGCAATCTTAGCTGGTTGTACTATTGAGATTCTGATTTGCGATCTACCAGTACAATTGTTTCTTAAGGTCATTTGCTTAAACTTTACGAATTGTTTTATAAATATGACTGTTTGTCAAGTTATTTTTAAATTATGTTTCAGGACGAATAGGCGCGTCGCTTTAGCGTAAAGAAGGTGAAATTGGTCCGAACTTATTCACCCAACATCTGCACGAGGCGATGCGGCGATGAACGGCCGTCTTCGTATTATGTAGTGTATACTCACAGGTAGAAGCTGTTCTACATTCTTCTAAATGTAAATGTTAAAAATGTACACAAAATTAATAAATGCATCTCGTTCCAACATCTGTTTTAATTACGCCATCTTGGGAAATATTAAACTACCTGCACCGTAACAGTCAGACTTCACGTCCCTAACGCAGTGGTGTAGGCAGAGAGCCCTTGTCCTTAGAAAGATAGTAGGTAGGTACTGTGGGTTATGGTTTGTATATTCATAAACGATATTGCCCTTACGATTATACAGTTAACACAGTTGGTAGTCGCTGCCGAGTCCGAGGCCTTCTTTGTGCAAGCCCATACTTGTAGAACTCCGTGAGTCCGCTTTTGATCTTCGGGGAATTGCGGCATTCCTTTAGTATGGTAGCCGGGTGTTAGGCTTCGAGTATTTGCGAGTTGAGCCACCGTCCGATCTTTTTGGCTGGAGTTTGGAACTCTGCCCACCTCGGAAGTTCGTNNCGCCAGCGCCAGTCGCATAGCTACAAGACTTTCTTCGGCAATCTTTACCTCAACGTTAGGAACTTCATTTTTTGTTTTTGGGAAATTGGTGGCAAACGAGCGAGCGGATCACCTGATGTTAAGTGACCGCTACCCATAGACATCCGCAACAGGCAAATGTGTTGCAGATGCGTTGCCTACCTTTAATGGACAGAGGAAGACATAGACAGGAGAAAGGATATTTCCTTTCCTCCGTTAACCCCCTCCCTGTCCTATCCTTATGAGGAAAGGGTGTGAAGGGGAAGAAGACTGAAATTAGGCCTCCGGCACCACACTCGTCAGGCGAAACGCAGAGTACTCTACTTCAAGCCTGTTTTCTGTGAGGTCGTTATATTTCACCGGTCGAACAGGCCTATTCGTGCAATAGATGTTGTTGCGGGCTCTACCATTGTGAAAACCATACCCAACTCTCACTCCCACACATTAAGGTGGGTACTATTATGGCATTATGTATGCATGCCAGACGTGAATTTAGACATATTCCGGCTAATCATACTACAATTTTAAATCACATGCAGTTACGCAACGAATGTACTTGCATAGACCAATGGCAGAGATTTAGCGGGGAGGTGGGCGGTACGACACGCGGCCCCCGATCGTGCTTAGTTTGCGCACTCGAACGCTAAGGGTCGAAGCGCTGTATAAATCGCAAGCGAGAATAATGTATAATGTAGAATAATAAAATAATTAGATTGTTTAAATTTAATAATCAAAAATTTAAAACCTCTAAAAATAAAGTGTCACGTAAATATTTAGCAGTGCAACACATGTTATTTGGGTTTGGAGTCGAGCACGTGTGTAAATAAATGATCATGATTACATAACAATTAATTTTATTTTTCTTTTTTAACAACTCTGGCACATTTAAGACTGCTAGTGTAACCTACACGGGCAGCAGTAAAAGGCTCCCAACTTGCACAACTATGATTGTGCCGCATTGATCTTCGCTCAATACAAAGTTTTGAAGCGATTTGAGAATCAAAAAGCCATTACTCCGTACTCTATTTTATGAGAGATCTTATAATTATTATATTTAAAAAATAATAATAATATGCGCTCACGCCCGTAACCCAGAGGGGAAGGCAGCGATCATGGATTTCCATTTGGCACTATCGGGGCACACCTCTCTCGCTTCTTCTACATTCATACATCTACGCATACATGCTCGTCGGTTATGGATGCTCCTTATATCGGCCTTTTTTAGTAAGCCACTAATCTGATCGATATAATTTCTCCTAGGGCGTCCCCCTACCAACACTGCCACTCACTTTTGCAACATAAATTTGTTTCGTTATTCTCTCTTCATTCATCCTTTCGACACGCCCGAACCACCGAAGCATACCTTTCTCAATTAAATAAAAATAGCCTTTTATATATCTCCACTTCTATTAATTTCAATACGGGATGCAAGTCTTTTAAAATAATGTATTTAATGCAAAAGTCAAACTGAGAAAAAGTTGAAATAAAGACGGTAGCTGTTTATTATATTTTAGTAACTGCAAGTTTATTTGACATTTTATGATTTTCGTATAGCCGCCGTCATCCTACCCGTTGGTTTTATTTACTATAGTCGCATTG
Organism: Papilio glaucus; assembly: GCA_000931545.1. NCBI lineage: Eukaryota > Metazoa > Arthropoda > Insecta > Lepidoptera > Papilionidae > Papilio > Papilio glaucus. Next base: position 392,968 of record JWHW01019639.1, on the reverse strand, counting down.
AAAGCTTCGCTTCGCTACTGTTGAAGGCTTAGACCCGCCAAACAAATTGCTCATTTTGGGCAATTTGCCGAACTTGCCGGCGTGTTTACGCATATTTCGGAACATGTAGGCCATGAGGGCAAGGAGGAGCGCCGAACCGGCGTAGGGCAGCCAACCGCCGCCGCCCACGCCGCCGGCCCATAGTCCGCACGTGAAGAACCTGCAGCTTGTTTGGTCATCAGCGTAACACGCCACGCCCTCGCCTGACGTCTCCGAGCTTCGGGCCGGGCTGCGCGACCGCGAGTCACTCTGCTCGGCACGTTTTTCTGCCTGTCTCTGTTGTTCCTCTGCACTAGAAAATAACGCAATTTGAATAAAGCCGCTCTATCGTCCATTGTGTCTTGTTATTCCATTATACATTATTATATTATTATCACACCTCCCCACACCTTTAGCAGAAAACATGGAACGAGTCCACCCAGAGTATCTTATAGTGAAGTTGTATTTTTTTGAATCTGTCACTTAAATAATGGCCTGAGAAAAACCAACGGATAATCAGGTCATCTAAATAAGGGATAAAAAGTATGTGCGTAAGGTAAAAGTCCCTTAATGTTCCTAGCGCGTTCCATTTAACACGGTCGGCAAAACCGGGACCCCAGAACCCAGAATTAACAAGATGACAAAAATAGGCAGCACTGTGGTCCTAGTAGAACCGCCCTACCATGGACACCGAAAATTTATTTTTATATCCTGGAATATCGTAAAAAATAATATAGAAAACCCAATCGTAAAAAGCTTCCACTTCTTTACGCCCTCCTCAGGTAGTTGAAGTCACATACATACGGATTCCGAGTAGCCCGAAAACAATTATGACTTTAAAATCCTTACGCAAACAGGTAAACGATACGTAGAAAAGTGCATTCATTTAACACTTACCAATCGCACATATTGGCCAGTAGTTTAGTTCATTCAGTTGTTCAAATTTATATCTCTATCCATTGTTCATTGTTAAAGGGTTTATTAAAACAACAATTTAAAGGAACACATTTTAATTTGACAGAGGTTGTTGAAGGATTGACAGATGAATGACAGCATTTTGACAGAATACAAACGACCGGATTACTTCTTTACTGCGTGTCATGGAGTTCAGGGACATTTGTGTTCGCCGCGTACGCAGTGCATCTTACACTGAAGTAAAAAAATGAATTAAACAAGTGATGTCCTAAGGGCAGTCAGAATCAGCATCAAGTAACAAACACAACAAAATATACAATGAAGAGCCCCATCTCTTCTTCGTCTCGTTGTCTTTATTTACCCCAATAAACTTCCCATAGCCAGTTTTGGTCTCTTCTTTCTTACAAAAAGGCTGTTTGTTTACAACAACAAAAAAATTGACAGCCCCATATTTAGGTCCTAACAGATAAGATAATTATATGTCTAGCGATAGAAAGTAAGGTATGTTCATAGTAGATCGACTTACCTCTTCCTTACTACCTTTTTTGCAAGTGCACCTGACCAAGGCTCCGACCTGCTGCGTCTGCTTGGGGGTCCCAGGACAGCTAGAGAACAGCTTAAAGCCGAGAGCTGTCACCACGGCACCGACAACAAAGCCGGCCGCGAATGGCACCACTGGATTATCGCGGTCTGCCATTTGCCTTTTACTGCAATTTGATTCTTAATTTTTTTTTGCCAAATACGAGGGCGCATTCAATCTATTAATAACTATTAAAATGATGCACATTCTAACCAACGAAAGAAGTCTTGCAGGTTTTAGTAAATATGTAATTCTTGAAAGACCTGTTGATTCAGATAGTCCAGTCGAATGCTAAAATTACTTTTTTAACTCAACTTGTAGGTTACGATGGAAAGTTTATAAACGAACAAATAATTGAATATGTGAAGCAGATACAAGTGTTATCTTCAGTGGTCATTACTGATCACGAAACACCTTAAAGCTATTGCAGTTGAAAGGTTTCTGACTTCATATATTAATTGGTCAGAATTACGTCGTATATCAATCTGTATTTGGAATAAGGACACAAATGCAGTACTGTATCTTCATAAATCGTTCACAAAGATACATTGCCTGGACCATGCCGAGCTATGCGAAAGTTTGACATGTTTACATAGGCATGCGAAATCGACGTCATATCCGTTAGCAATTTAACCAATTATTGTTACCTTTGAGAGGAAATCCATGATGTGAAATGGTCAGTATTTTACGTATTTCATATTTAATAATTTAAAAGACAAATATTATAACACCAACAAAATCTTTGACTGATGGTAAAAAGACAGACAACGAACTGTCATTGACTTCACAGTAGTGTTCTATGTAGAATTAATTAAGATCTTCTTTGTAAAATGCAGATATGTTGCACGTAAAAAGATCGTAGTCTCTGCACTTTGACTCCTATAGTTAGTTTTTAGGTGGCAGCCACGTAAAGGTCGACACAGTAGCCTCCAACAAGGTGGGCCGATGATCTGGTAAAGGTTGCAGTGTCCACTGGTTGGAGGTGAAAGAGGATTATTCTTTGTGTCCAGCAGCATCTAGAAAAACATCAACCGCATCTGCAATCCGCAACTGTCAAGTTACAGATTAATTATATATAAGTACCTCTACTTCACTCTTGTAGTGGTCTTGGTAACTCCCCGCTCGACCTGGACAGTTCGTGAGACAGCTGCTGCTGCTGGCTCTTCCACATTTAGCTGTAGCTTTTTGCTCGGCTTACTAGGCCAAATCCATACAAAGTAATTGTACGCAAATTATAAGAACAAACTGCACTCTGAGTTAATTTTACCCTAACCAAAGGGTTGGTCTTTCGGATACGAACCGAATACCATAATTCTACCCCGTGGCAATCATCAAAAACCTTTTTTTTATTACATTTACATAGAAAAATTTTGCTTGCATATACTTTATTGAAGTGAAAACTTTTTTAACCGCGCTACAATGATATTTGGTAAGGATGGTGATGTAAGCGTGGTGGTGTTGGTGATGGCGGTGGTTGTAATGATAGTGGTGATGGTGGTGGTGGTGCTGGTGACGGTAGTGGTAATGGTGATGGAGGTCATGATGGAGGTGGTGATGATAGTGATGTTGATGGTGGTTGTGGTGGTGTTTGTGAAATTCGTTGTTTCTCTTTTTTCACTCAATGTAACGAAAACCCTCTATAAGGATAAAAAAACTCTATCTTTTGAACTTGTTTTTGACTTGCAAATAAGATTACCTTCGTATGATTATTTTATTTAATTTGGATTTTGGGTATTGTGGTTAATCTGGTAGCGATCTAAAGGTCAAGAATGGACTTGTTGGTTCTTTTTCCTGTCCGTTACATGCGCAGCATTCTCCTCCAGAACCACATTTCAAGAAACTCGTTTTTTGTTAAAGAATTTTGTTTCAGATCCGCCGCCGCAAGTAGAACACTGTACAAAATATTGGACTGTGTCATATATTTTGTATCGATCATGAGCGAGTTCAAACTCCAATTGCATTTGGCCAATTTTCTTCAGGCCTGTGTATGGGGAGGTTTTCCTAAAAAATAAAACTTCAATTTCAAGTTATTTTGCGAATGTACTGAGATTTATAAGAGCCATTTCACGCGAATTTTACAACACTATAGATAAATAGGTTTAGATAAGTTGTTGAATTCTTGTAAGAAATTCATCTCCAAAAAATCAATCTTTCGCATTCTCACATAATTTAACTCATTTCCAATAAAAAAAAAACTACGTCTAAAAAAACCGACTTCAAAAACTAAAAAGTACAAAATAACTCAGGCTTGGCACCGACTTCAAACCTATTAATAGGTAACACATAAAAATAATACTATTTTATGAATATTAAAGGTATTAGGTTTGTATAAGAGGTGTATTCAATTAAATCTTTATTGAGTTATTTTGTACTTTTTAGTTTTTGGTCGGTTTTTTTTAAACGTAGTTTTTTTTTTTTACTATTTAGTATCTATAATACATAAAAAAAAACAGCAGTACATAGTACTAAACACATCGCTAAGCCTAGACCTCTACTGCGCGGCTTTTGAAGTCAGTTTGCGCGTAGTTTTTACTTACTTTGTGGTATAAACTCTTGATATATTTTAAACTATTGGCAGAATGATATAGTTCAAAGGGCAATTATAATCTACATTAAATTATCTTCCAACCCAAACACGAATAATAGCGTAGTAAGTGGCGTATGCGTTTTAATTAATGTTTCCTAAGAAAAAAACGGTTATTGAGAGACAACCATACAAGATAGATATATGTAATCGCGGACTTTTATTTAGCTTATTTAAAGGGCTACAAATATTTCATACACCATTTACTGTAAGTCCTATAGTTTTGCCTAAGTAAGCCAAAAAAAGTAAAACTCAGCGTTGTCATATTATGCATTATTAAGAATAACTCAAAAACTACTGGCCGGATCTTGATTTAAAAAAATGGGACCAAATGGCAAGCACTAGCTGTGGAACAAAAAAAGAATCATCCAAATCAGATCATAAATCACGGAGTAATAAATGTACATACATTAAAAAAAACCCACCTAATTGATAACCTCCTTCTTTTGAAGTTGGTTAAAAATTAACTTGTTTGCGCTATGGCGGTCAATCTAGTTTACTGAAAAAACACCAGATTAATAAATTGTACATAAAAGACAGTTATCGTCTAGCACATGTTCTCATTGCCATATAATGTATTAAATTTTAATAAGATTGTCAATAACATTAATGAGTAAAAAAATAAAAACCAAGTTTTACGTATTATTTCACAACGTCTCGTGATTTTTGATAGAAAAAAGAGTAACTACTATAAAAATCATAAAAAAATTAAATAGGTTCTTTGAACATAGTATTGAACAACTTTATTTAATACCTATCCTTTAATTAGCTATTGTAATCATTTACTATAATGATCACAGAAAACAACCAACTTGCTACTATATTAATAACAACCAAAAATGTTCACAAGAATAGCTAGCAATAAGTGATATGAAAATGTATAAACACTAATCATTGAAGTTATGTAACCTATATTTTTTTGATAAAATACTTTATTGCATAAAATACGGATGTTTCATTTTGATTAAAAAATTTAGGTGAAATATTTCCCCGATTTTTAAATATTTTTGCAACATAGTCCTTGATTAAAACAAAACTGCCGAGAGCCATACGTTCAAGTTCAATTTTCATTCGCTTCACTCACCAACACTTCACTGTAGTGATGGGCAGGACAAACCAAAATGATGAGTTTGTAATCATTTTGTCAAATGAGGTGGTCCTCAAATGTCATACAAAATGAGGTAACACTAAAATGTCACGATATCTTTATTATTCACTTCAATCACTTTGTTGTCATTGTCAAGCATGACAAGTGTGAGCAGGACAAAACATGTCAAAATACACGGTCGCGTTCACACATTCGCTTACTCTTTTTTGAGTGATTGAGTGAGCGTGTAATTACAAACAAGTTAAGTGAAAAAACAATATTAGTGAAATTAATTCAATTGAAGTGTTTACGTAAAGATCAGCAGGTACGACCACGTTATATTCTAATTTTAAAAGTACCTGGATGACTTTTATAAAAAGTACCTTTTATAAACTTGCCTTTAGTGCACAACGCCGGCCGGGTGAATTTCAATAATAAACTTTTAATAATAAAATATAGCCGTTGTTACTTCTGGATTCTAATAAATCATTCTAATATTGAGACATTAAAAATCCGCTCAATAACTTCAGATTTCACCCATTACAAACAATCTTGCCTCGTTATAATTTTAAAACTTTTCAAGACGATAAAATAAGTTTTGAGGACAATTTTATGACATTTTTTATTACAAAAAGTAATTTTAAAAATAGAAACAAACAAAAAAATGTGCATATATTTTCCAAACAGGATATAAATATGAATGTGTGATTCTTTGATGTAAGAATAACTGAACTGAAATGTGATATTCAGTTCTCTTTTTCAAGTTCCATATGAATTAAACCCTTAAGGTATTGAACATGGATACCTCACGAACGAGATGAAACTCCTCTGCCTAAGTACAAAATTTAAAATTAGATTAAAAAATTGTACAAAATTTTAAACATAAATAAATTTTAAATTCTCCTATTATTTATCCTATTAACCTTTTATTAATTATCTTATTTATTTTCTTGCTTTCCTAAACGAATAATTTGATATCAATTGAAGAGTATAATTCTTAAAATAATAATATAAATTAAGCCAATACATTAGAATGCCAGTTTTCTTCTAACTTAAAATAATTTTGAATAAACTCTTGGTCAATATAGGATTTAAATAGATTTATTGCTTTTTTCACAATTGTTTTTACCCAAGATTGTCAAATTTGGAAAATACAATATCTGAGATCAAGTGATACACAAAAAGTTGATTTTATAATTTTGTCAGTGATGTCAGTTAAAAAGAAGAGTCTGGATGTTTATCTGGAGGAGGTGTTCAAGCAGTTTATTGCTATCAAGGATAATGACTTTAGCAAGGCACAAGAGGTATTTAAAAGTGTTTTTGAACAAATCAAACAGAAGATGGGTGAGCAGTGCAACTACTTCAAAAAGTATAGTAACCAGGTAACAATATTTATTTATGGTGAAAAAGCTCTCATCTAAATAAAACTAGTATAGGAGGGAAAAAAATTTAAAGGTCCAAGCATGACATTTGATTATTTTTTTATTAGTCCTTTGCAGACCCATAACGAGCATATGCATAGCTAGAAATCTTACAAAAATCGTAAATATACAAAAAAAAATAACTTGTTAGATTCAATTCATAACTTTTAATTTCAAAAAATTATTCTGTTTTTTCTTATCCATTTCTATGCTATGTTCTTGTTTTAAGCATCCTACAGCTAGTGACACTACTGACTTACCAAGCCATCATATGCCATAAAGTATACAATCTCAAACATAATACAGGATGTTGTATTTCCTAATGGTGGATTGGTATCAACTGCATTTTCATAGTTAGATCCTCCTCCCATTTATTCCTTATTAAGAATAAATGGGAAGGGGAAGAGGACTGGAATTGGGGCCACAGGCTCCTCATTGATGTACTGATTGCAGAAGAATAAAATACTTTTACTTGACGCCTGTCTTCTGTGGTTCCATGGTTGTGCTCCAGGTTGTAGTATGTCACCGCTTGAGCCGGCACACATGTGCAACAGCTGAAGCTCTCTACTCTTTGTTTACACTATGTTTTATTCAATCTGTAAACCATATATAGATAAAATAAAATTATATAATATGTTGTCATTCAATGTATTCCTTTTAAGTGACATGCTTTTTTTGACTAAATATTTATTGTACTAAATATTTTTAATGTAACTATTGGTATTCTCGGAGGTATTACATGAACTAATAGCATTCTCATTTATTAATAATTTAGGATGAATATATTTATAATTATTTTATTAAATGATATATTCATGCTTTGTTAGAATATTACACATTTAATTTAATTAATGCTTATTTTATTAATTATGGTTTTTATGATAATATAAATTCACTAATTATACAGGATTATTTGTAATTCGACGTATTCCCGTTAGGAGGTGATAGGGGTGTTTTTTCTTCTGATTTATAAAAACGATTAAACACTGGGTATCTATCAATATTAAGACAACAATTATCGGTCCAAATTTAAAAATCCGTGAGGAGAAACGATTTTATTTCAATTTTTCTTTGAGATTTTTATCCACTAAAATGCCATGATTAAAAAAAAAGAATACTTTGTATAGGATAACCATGCGAGAATTGTAATCTTTTGTTGCCTCTTATTGTATAGCTGGAACAGTATGTGATTTTACAGGTAATGTACGGTGGTAGCGTTTACGACGGAACCAAGGTGACCAAAATGGACGAGTTCGACATGGACATAGTGATACGTCTGCCCATTAACTATGACGACATCATCATAGAGTGCGACCAGCCGGGCTTTGTGCGGTTGAAGATCATCAAGGCATTTGACAACCTCGACAAACAGAAGGAGTGGGAGCAGTGCCACAAAGTGACTAGAGAATGGAGAGACGCTGAGAAATATCTCTTGCAGAACAAATTCCGCCACTGGATGCACGGGATAGTCCAGAAGGCCCTCAACGAGATGGGTGGACGCGCCACGGTCAACGGGACCGCATATCTCATGAAGTACAAGGAGTCTGGACCGGCGTACACGCTGCACATATGGAACGAAGAAAACGACGAAGAGTTTAAGCTGGATGTCGACCTGGTGCCAGTCATCAGGTTCTTACATCCAAGATGGCCGAAGGGTTATAGGTAAGCAGACATACTTATTATATCATTAAGATGAAATGAGACAACACTTGTATACGACAACGTCGAAATAAAAACGCATTTAAAAAATCGGAAGGTGACTACTCTCTTTTATATGCAAGGGTTGCCAACAAAATTAACAATAACATATACAAAGTAAAACCAAAAATAGTGAACCAATTGCAATTTTAATATCAGGCGACCACTAGAAAAGAAAATTCCACGCATAGAAAAAAAATAATAAAGAAAAAAAATCTTCAAGTTCAACAACGGAAAGCTTATCTCTGGGCTAGAGCTCCCCAATATCAACTTTTTCCATTTGAACGCATTCTCAAAGCGATTCTTCGCTTTATTCGCGATTCGAAGAGAATCGCTTTACAAGAGACGTCGCGTCTCTGCACTTTTTACCACTTGTACCATAGGGAGTGTTCCGAAGAACTGTTTGCAATCATTCCTGCCACCGAGTTTCGCCATCGCTCAATCTCCTGCTATCCTCACCATCTTGATGATTGGCACTACCATATTTTTTTTCGTAATTTCCTGCCTCGCACAACTGCGTTGTGGAATACTACTTAGGGTCCTTCAAGAAGCGAGCGTACTCCTTCCAAAAGGCCGGCAACTCATCTACAGTTCCTCTGGTGTTGCGGAAGTTCGTGGGCGTCGGTGATCACATACATTAGGCGACCTGCTCCTTTGCTCTTTATCTAACTTTCCTCTTTTATAACATATCTTTACAGGATGTTGTAGGCAGTGTCGGGAAAGGATATATCGAGCAACATAACAAATAATAATTAAGCGTATTAGATTACAACGATGTGTTACAATGTCAACGTTAGAAAATAACGGCTTATCTTAAATGTTTAGTCGACGTCGACTTCCTTAGTGTGATATTAGTGGGGTATTCCCCGACATAAATCGGACAATTTTTCTGTTATGTTATAAAGCATAACTTACAGATAATATATTTCTATCACGTAATTCGTTCATTTTATATCATGAATATAAACAGTTTGCTACTCTGCGTTGATCGCGAACATCATGTGACAGAACTCGCAATTCCATTCACACCACCTTGATGGTTGGCATTCATCTACCGCGCGGTTTTCCCGTTACTTTCTACCTCGTAAAAAGTTAATGAATAACTCAATTTAAGACTAAATTATTGAAGTGTTCAGGGATAACTGTTAAAAAGTATTGTTTTAAAAGCCAGCACATCACAGCTTATCAACATAGCATAAGTTAAAGTTACGTTTCGATTTTCTTAGAACTATTAAAAAAGGCCAAGCTCGGGACTGGCTGGTGGTGCCCAAGCCCAACAAGGAGCTCGACAATGGAGCAGCCAGGAACCGCTGCTGGCGCTTGTCCTTCCAGGACTACGAGCGAGAGCTGCTCAAGGAATGCTACCACATGAAGAAGATCATAAAACTGGTTTGTATAGTTGCCATTCCACTACCGCGCGATTTTCTCGCAACTTCCTGCCTCGCTCGGCCACCGCGGAATGTCTCGTCGTCCAGCGATAGTTCCAAAACAATTCAATTTAGAGTCCTGAAGAAAAAAAAGTAGCAATGCATCTGCAGTTCCTCTGGAGATGTTCATGGGCGACGGTGATAACTTGAACATGTCTGTTTGTCCTGAGTCTGTGTGTAATTATCTATTCAAGTATATATTTACAAAAACAAAAGGTCTGCTTAGTTTGGGATCAGATGGCCGTGTGTGAAAAATGTCCAGGATATTAAAAAAAGAACCCATAACCGACGACGACAACAATAATTATAAAGTGTGACAAAAGGTAGACAGCTCAGCGTATGCAGGGACGGACTAAACCGTCCTTGCGCTGGTTTTCAGCTGTCTCCTTATTAAAAAAGTTAAGTATTAAAAAAGTAAATAAATAATTAATAAGATAAATATTAAAGGAAAATAAATTTTATACATTTATATCACATACACATACATATACAATAAACATACATATATACACACCTTTATACACCTAAATACATACACAATCAATTCCGATTATAAGCATGAAATCTGGCTATTTTTTAATATACACAGCTTCCACTACAGTCCTATGCTTTCCAACAATATAGGCTTTGAGTTTGTTTTTAAAAACGTATCTGGATAGAACCGATTTTATTGGAGCCACCCACATGTTGTTCCAGCATTTAGTTGCGGCATCACGGAAGCTGCCACTAAAAACTGTAGACTTGTGCTTATGAATGGGTAGATTAGCTCGATTTCTAGTATTATAGGTCTTATTATACGAATGAGACTTAAGTTTACTAAATAAGTACTCAGGTTTTTTACTTTTTAGGATGTCAAATGTTAAGGTTGCCATTTGTAACTCTCGCCGTATCGACATGTTAATTAAACCAAACCTATTTAAGTACGGTGTTGACTCCGAGGAGGGATAGTGTAGCAGTAACGTACAGAAGCATTTTGCAAACGCTGAATTAAACGCAGCGAATTAGATCTAAGACACGGGCCATAAACACAATTCCCATAATTAAGCTTAGACAATATTAACGATTCACACAGTTTAAGCCGTACAGTTTCACACAACAAGCCTCGGATATTGTAAAGTACCTTTAATCGAAAAAAAATAATTTTGAACTAGCTGTATAACGTGGTTAGAGAATGTTAAACGATCGTCCATAAGAATGCCTAAATTTCTAGCTTCACTTACTCTACTGACAGGTTGCCCTAGAATATTTATATTGTAATTAAGTGACTCACATTTTTGTACTTGTTGTTTAGTGCCAAGAATCATATATTTGGACTTCGTAGGATTGAGTACTAGTGAGTTACAATTTGACCAGCTAGCTATTCGGCCTATATCTTCGTTAAGTCGTGCAAGCGCTACTGTTGCCTCGGCGGGCTTAAAGGAGATATATAGCTGAATGTCGTCTGCATAAAAATGATATTTGCAGTTACGGATATTCTTTGTCATATCTGAAGTATACAAAATGAAAAGCAGGGGGCCAAGAATCGACCCCTGGGGTACACCACGTAAAACAGGTTTAGTATTGGAGTAATGTTTAGAGCCATCCTCACTTGTTATCAATACCGTCTGCGTGCGTCCTGTCAGGTAACTGTCAAACCACTTAATTGAGTGTGAGTCAAAACCGTAATGTCAACTTAGACAACAAAAGGGGAATGCTTAAAGAGTCAAAAGCACGAGAATAATCAAGGAGCACTAGTGCTGTAACCATACCCTCATCCTGAGCAGCTAAAATATTATCAATGACATCTAGTAATGCAGTGGTGGTGGATCTGGACTTTCTAAAACCTGTCTGAAGAGGTGGTAAAATATTGTTATCCTCTAAGTATATGCTGACTTGCCTGTGAATAACTCTTTCAAGTATCTCGGATAGGAAGGGGAGTATACTTATTGGTAAGGTCTTTTACTGTCGTTGGGTTGCTTACTTTCGGGATAGGATTAATGATTGCCATTTTCCAATTCGTAGGAAAGGTAGCAGTAGTAATGGATTTATTTATTATAGCCGTGATAGCACCTAATGTGTGGGGTAAAGTGAGCAAAACCATATCTAAAGAGACAT
>JWHW01019639.1:267950-292731 GCA_000931545.1 Papilio glaucus | reverse complement strand
AGCCCTGGGGATGCAAAAACAAATTGAGATATAAGTTTACAATTACAAATTCGGACCTCTTAAAAATCATTTTTTTACTTCTCAAGGTGACATGGAAATATTCGAATTACATGCCAGCGCGTCGATCATGCTCGGATGATACTAGATCTCGTTTTCTTCTAGAAGATCCACTTACCTCTTCGTTTTTATAGTGTTGCTGTACGTCGAGGAACATCTGGGACGCCTTCTCGTGATCGTTGTCGGCGCACAGCAGCGTGGCTAGAACCCCTATCACGCCCGGACGGTACTTGAACTCGCTCTCTTCTAGAAGTTTGATCGCTGCTTTCCTATCACCCTGAAAGATGTTGATATTTATTAATATTCGGAATTTATTTGCTATCGTTAGCATTTCTACTTAAAACGTTAAATTAAAAAAAAAAATTGTGTTATTTTGTATTTTTTTAAGGAATAAGGCGGCTAAGGAGAAAGCGTTTCACCTGCTGTTAAGTGTAAATGGTTATTTGAGACTATTTTGAAGGCAAATTAAAATGTCACTTTGAACGAATGTCCCCTGTTCTCCTCACAAGATCCTTTATGGACTTAATTAACCGAACTCCCGAAACTTTGGCTACATGGCGCCATTTCAAGACCTTTTCGCTCCAGTCGCCATTCAACCTACAAGCAATGTGTTCTCTGGTACATTACATTATTAAACAACAGATAAATTAATATATTTCTAACTCTAAGGATGTCTTATCATATTTCTTAGTGTATATCTATTAAATACAAGCTGTGCCCAACAGTTTTAACCGACAATTTCCAGCCTAAGCTGAACCCTATTTAATATGATTGATCATACACATCTGAGTTCAACTTACATTGATTACAATTATTTCTTCATACAAACTATCCCCTACTTTAGAGGATAAATTTAGAAAAATCCTTTCTTAGTACTCGCCTACTTAATAACAGAAATGTCTGTACAAAATCTAGACCCAGTAGTTTGGGCTGTGCATTGGTGCATCAGTCATCAGAAGATTGTTACCTGAGCTAGTAGCACTTGTGCAGCGGCTAGGGTCAGCAAGCCAGCATGCTTTAGGAGCAGAGCCACCGCCTGGTCGCGTTTGCCTTCCCGCACCAGAGAGGACGCCTCCACCAGCGCCGCGCGCCGCTCCTGACCCAACTCACGGGTGAGTTTCACGCAGCATTGTTTGCAGAAGTCCGGCTATAGGGAGTGATATAAGTTCATCAGGTTAGATAACGTCATTCGACAATTCTGCTATACCATCTTGAAAATAAATTGTAGATTGATTGGAATAGTTCTCTCTTACTATTATAATTAGTTTGAAAAGTAAATTTATTCATAATTATTAAATAATTCCATTAATCCATATTAGAATAAGAGAGAGAATCTAAGTGAGTTGACAGTTACCTGGTTGAGTGTCAACTCAAGTTACCTGGATGTCAACCCTACTGTCAAGATATATGGTTGAGTTGACAGTTACCTGGTTAAGTTGACATATAACTGGTTGATTGTCAACTCAACTGTCAAGTTACCTGGCGAGTGTCAACACCACTGTCAAAATATCTTGTCGAGTTGACAGTTACCTGGTTGGAATATATAGCGAGTATGGCCTGGTTGTAGACGATGACGGCGCGTTGACGCGAGGTCAGCTTGTGCTCTAGACCATCAGCGGTGGCGGCCTTCATGCGCTTGCGGGAGTCGAACACGTTGCTGTCCCTGTCACACGCGAACATAATGCTCATGAGTCACACAAGTACATAGGTCCTATCATTAACTTCTCTATGACCTCCTCCGTCCAATATAAATATTGGGAATAATCTTCATATCCACTATCCATAGACATCTTGTAACAACCAAGTGAAAACATCTTGGTGTAAATAAGCTGGCACTTAACATGTCATATAATTTATCTACAGTGGACCGAAAACATAGACACAAAACATATTGTTATCTCAGTTTTTTAGAGAGAAGGATAGTGAAAATGCTTGTATCGTGACATGATTTTACGCCAGTGGAAACCCACGGTAAGCCTGGCAATGTAGATCTTTTTGTTTCTAAAGTGGTCACATAACATCTGATGAGTCACTTGCGCATTTGCCACCTACTACTACAAAAAGATAAAATTGTCTGACCTATTGATGACGACAAGGTTGTTGCTCGCTATGGCGATGAGGGCCTGGTCGCTCGGCTTCTCCTTCAGCACGTTGTGGTATACCGCCGCGGCTTCCTTCTCGCGACCCATCTGTTGGAGGCAGTAAGCCTGTTGCACTCTGTGAAGAAATGGAGATTCATAATTTAAAATAATATAACAAAACTATGCAAAGCCGTTGTTTTATTAAAAAAAATTGCAACTAGACGGAGTTATACTCAATCTTAAAATGAAATATTAATTTTTGAATCTGTCGATCCTGGTCAGTATGTCAGGAAAAATTACAAAGAATGTATGCGATACATTCAATTTTTGACTCCTGTTTTCATCTATATTATAAAGAGAAAAGATTTGATTGTTTTCTTGTTTCGGATAAACTCAAAAAGTACTTAACCATTAATTTTTTTTTTTCAAATGGAGAGCTTTTCTGTTAGCGAGTAACCTCGGCTGTGTTTTTTTTTTATTTGTCTACGCAAGCGAATTTGAATAGCTGACTAGAGACACATCAAAATACTGTATGAATACCTCTACTTCCCTGGTGTCCTGCAAGGTCATAATACATCGTCATTCAAGTCAGTGTAATTAAGCAACAGTTCATGACTCCTCAAACAATAACTTTGGTTCTAACCTGATGATAGCTGCCTCTTCCTTGGCTTCATCCTCAGTCCCTCCATCCTCGACCACACTCTCAACACATGTCTGTTCTGCTCGCTTAAGCACAGGCAGTGCCTCATTGCACTTGCCGCGCATGGCCAGCGTGCTGCCAGCATTGTATAACAGCTCATAGGTATTCTCTTCAAACTGTGGCAACTCTGCGTTCTACAGAATTACAATCAAAAATATATAATAACAAATACTATACAATAATTTGCTAAGGTTATGCTTGTGTAGATGATTCATGACAGTAGTCAAATAGTGGTTTTATTTATAAATGATTGCAATCCAGTTAAACCATTAGGCTATTGACCCTTAAATAGAGTTTTAATAAAGATTTTTGAGAGTATGGATTCAATTCTAACAGGAATTAGAAATTATCAAATTAAGAGTTTTGTATTAACGTAAATTTTCATATTCACAATTATGTAATCATTTGCATCTGAAAATATGATAGATGTACTCACAGGATTTGCTGCCGCTAGGTTGGCCACAACTGCAGACATATTGGCTTTCCTTTCATCTTCATATTCATCGGTGGTGTTCTTCACAATGTCACGGTAAAGGTTATAGCAGTCTTGGTACTGCTCCAAACGGTACAATATTTGAGCCCTTTAAAGAAAAAGTTAATGATAATTTTGTCAATATATTCACTACCAAAAACATTTGTTTATTTATTTAATAAATTTTAGGATTCTTATTATGCTATAAAAAGTATGTAGGATACTTCTTGTTGCCTAATGTCTACAACTAAAACTGTTTATATAACAAAACAAACATGGAAATACAAGAATCCCATGTAATCGAGATTTAAGAGATCCAACAATGCTGTCAATAACAAATAGGTCCAGTTTATAACATCACTACACTTATTGTGTAAAGTGCTAGCAGAAAAATGAATTCTGTGTGGTTAAAATGAATACATATGTTTATTTTCTCAAAGTTTAGCTACATATTAGTTTAGCTACACAACTGTTAAACAAGTAACTGATGACAAACTAGGAATTATCCTATGTAATGGATTACCAGGGCTTAGCTCCATGGATTGTATCATCATTATCATCAACATTAGCATGTTTAGAAATTTTCAAATTCAGAAAACTTCAAATATTCAGTACTACACACCTTAGTTCTTTTAAAGCAAGTGTTAACTCCGGTGCATTGTCTACTGTCTGCAGAGCATCCTTAGGACAGTTGAGTCGGTACTGAACATAAGCCTTCTCAAAGTGCAAATCACCAGCCAGTGCAGCATTTTTCGGATTACTGAGAACTGCCAATGCCTCCTTAAAGTTGTGGAGTTGAATAAAGCAAATTATCTTGCAATGGAAGGCTTTCTGTTCCGTTGGGGCAATCTGCAAGACTGGAAAAACGAAATTTTGTCTGATTTATCTGTATTATGGCACATAAAACACTTTATTCTCACTCAACTTTGTCAATCAAACATCTATCTAAAGGTGGGAAAGAATAGATATATTAGTAAGAATATATTTTTTACTGCTTGATTTGTATGACTAAGGACAATCGTTTAGGTTTAATGACAATTTATGTCATCATTCAATAATTAAAATTTTTGTGCACCACACTTTACTCACAGTGATTTGAAGGTTATGATTTAATCTGATTAAAAAAAAAAAACTTATATGTCCCTCTCCTCTTCATGGGAAAGAAATATAATTGTGTCATACTATAAAATATTCAGATTTAGGATCTGATCCTTATGGACTGATAGGTTCAAGACATTTATGAATAGGATACTAAGTTTTAAAGGAACATAACATTAACAATGTATATTTCTTACTTTTGCCCGCTGATTTTAATGCTCTATCATAATCACCGCTTTGACAAAATTTATTTAATTCAATGTAGCCCTGAACAAGACTACTTTCCTTGTTGGCTGACATTTTTTGACAAGTTGCAAGTTGGCACTTGAACTGTCATAAGAAGTCTATGTCACCGACCGGTTGTGAACTTCGTTAGTTTATGACCTCAATAGGCATTTTACAAACTGACAGCAAATTGTGACCTGAACGAAAATGAGCAATTTAACTTGTCATTTCTCGACAGTTTATAAACTATCGAAGTCAATTTTTTAAATTGTGAACTGATAAATTACTTGCGTTATTACGTTAGAGTTTGAGTTAGAATGGAAGATAATTATAGGTTAGGTTCGGTGGGTTGGACATGATACATACAAAATAATATATTAGAAAGATGATTTTCAAACAAAAAATAGGTTGCTATGATATGATTTGCCTAGTCCGATAATAAACTAACGAAGTTAACAATAGGTCGGTGACATGCTCACTTCATCTTACGTTTAGAAACAATGGCCAAGACAAACAGTTTTATAAATACTTCTTAACATTTAGTGTTTTATCTCAATCGGTTTATAAATATAAAAGTTATATCAATTAGACTGTGTACGGACATATTGCGTCGACCCCGCATACGCGGGAAAAGGGCAGGGACATGATGATGAGGCTACGGTAGTATTTAAGTAGGTAATATCATTTTGTTTAAGTAAAATTGCAGGGCGGGTGAAACCGCGGAGCACAGCTAGTTATTGATATGACTAAAGGAATAAGTAAATCAACGGTTTCGGATAATTCAACAGTTTTAAATCTTTCGACTTGTATGCTCACGAGACTTCTTCAAAAGCAGAGTATCAACAAAACCATAAACAGTAAACATTTGACACTGGCCCAATCCACTAAGGGAGAGTCATATATAAGGAATTGAATTGAATAGTAATATGACTAGCTGTTGCCCGCAACTTCGTCCGCGTGGAATAAAATAAAGAAATTAATCGCAGAATAAAAGTCGTATTTTACATTAATTGTTTTTACCGTAACATACATCTAGAAAATAAAACCACCACTACCATCAAAACCACTACCAACACCACCACCACCATCATCACCGTCACCAAGCAAAATGTTTTTATTATTTTACTGCTTCAGGCAACCTTTGTGACATTGCGGGTAGCCGCCGGCGCTTTCAATACGGTAAGGCGTAATTGTTTTCACAATTTTGAGGGTTTTTAACTTTTTGCGCGGAACCCTAATTATTATGCTTAAATTATATTAGTCTTTTTGAAACCTTACAATATTACTTATTTTCCAGTAAAAGTCTCATCCAAATCGGTTCAGTCATTTTGGAGATTTCCCGGAATAACCGGTTAGACAGACGGACAAAATTTTAGAAAAAATATTTTTGTCATATAAGTACCGTATATACATCATGTATATTGAGTATGGAATTTATTTTGAAATTAGATTCACTTCAATTTATAACCAGAAGTGAACGCCAGGAACGGCAGGAACTCGCTGGATGGGGAAAGTGGAGGACCGCATGACCGCAACTGACATCAACAGAGAAATACGAACCAAGTCATAGGCGAATGCTAGCGTAATATCTTAAACACTAGTGAGTATTTTTCTTTAAAACTATAAAGGTAGGTGTACCTATGTCTAGCAGTAGTGCTATGAACGGTTAAAACTTTGTACGTCTAAATTTAACGCACCAACAATTCAGTTGTGAAGCGGACAGGTATCGGGGCGAGATTCGAGCTGAATCGAGTTAGTTTAAAGTATTTCTTAGAATTGGACCAGCTAACTCTCAAACTTATAATGACAGTTGCATTCTCACTTGGGAGGTTTATAAAATGGTATTTGAAAAGTTCGGGCGACGAATAAGGTCTTATCGATCCATCCCGTGGGAGTCGTAAATATCGATTTGGCTTCAACAAAGTCTGTGTTTACATAAATTTACAATCTCTTTAATCTCACGGTTTGGTTTAAGTGGTCTGTCAATGAATTAATACGCAAAATATTGATGAACCTAAACACAATATTGTCTGGATATAAACTATCGTGCATAGCAAATATTACGCAAGTATTTCTGAATAGAGTATGTAATGCATACTTCTACATAACGCAAACTGAGCCAAGACGAACCACGAAGAAGCAAATCATAATTGAAATCAATATAACTGCTTAATAAGTTTTAAAAAGAAAACATTAAATCGAGATCATAATCAGAATTTGAAAATTCAGATACAAGTTTTCATTAAAAATAATTAAATATTGGTACAGTCTCTTTATAACGATGGCGTCTAATTTCCCTTAATTTCCGGCGTCAGTACGCTCCGCACAATACGCTGTGTCCAGCACGGTGAAGCTCTGCTGACAGTGCGGACGCGATCGCATCTTTATTGAGCGCACTTCCAATTCTATACAAATAATGACTTTACTTACAAACAACAAATGTTTGGTACAAGCATTTTCGCTAGCTAAATGCATAGTACACAGTACATTCTCTCCTCTATTAATTGAATCATAATCCTAAATTACTTTCCTTGTGCAACTTATTCGGAATGAATTCAGATGTGATTCCATTATTACCGCTACTACAAACTAATTTAATGCTCTATGAACAACGGTGAGTACATCTCGCACCTTCGGTTTGTTGCCGACGTGGTTATAATGGCTGAATCCCTGGAGAAACTTCCTCCCTGACCCAGTCGGTCCAACGATGTTACAGCAGTGGTTAAGGGCTATGTATACCTTGGAGATTATGTATAATAAAGAGATTGATAGACGCATTCGACTAAGGTGGGGCAGCATTTGGGAAATTGCGCTCTATCCTCACCTCGCAAATACCTCAATGTCTAGGAAAGTCTTTAAGCAGTGCGTCCTGACGTCACAATGACCTAGAGGGCTGAAGAAGGGTCCCGGGTGCCAAATTCATCAAACGAAACGCAGAATACTAGTGATTGATACATCTGGAAGTAGGGCCCATTACATTTCTTTCTGTACAAGGCTTCCATTCCAAAACATTCTTTCGAGCAGACGCGCAAACGCAGAGTACTTCTACTTCACGCCTGTTTTCTGTGAGGTCGTATTTCACCGGTCGAGCCGGCTATTTCGTGCAACAGATGTTGTTGTTGCGAGCTCTACCACTGTTATATGCTTATTTTTATCATCGTGTATTAGTTTTTAGTTTTTTGAAAAAATATACATGAAGTGTAAAAGATTGTCATAGACGAGCTCGGGATTAACATCGCATGTTACGACATTCTCAGAGTCTTCGCAAACTACAACTTTCCAACTACACCCGAAAACTTCTAGAGTAGTAAACTTTTTCCGGGAATAGCTCAGGCATGTTGCTTGTTGCTTTACGTCAGTCTTAGTTTATTTATGTCACCGATCGAGTGTGAACTTCGGACTATCATCAACTGTCAGCAAATTGATTTGATTTCGATAGCATACAAACTGTCTGAAGCGCCAATAGCCTAATGGTTAAGGTAACAGACTGCAAAACATGCACAACATGGTCGTGGGTTCGAATCCGCCATTCGACTATTGCCGTGAACCATTTCCAACCAAGTTTAGGCTTGGTTGGAAGTGGTTATAAGAAATATTAGCAAATTATTTCGACAATCTACTAATATTTCATATACATGAATGGTTAACGTGAGGCAGACGGCCGGCTGTAAAAAAACTATAGATAAAACCTATAGTATGGACTACGGTCGTACTATGCCGACCCCACATAAAAAAGTTGGAAAAGGGCAGGTAAAAGAAGAAGAAGATTATAAACTGTCAAGAAGCTACACGTCAAAATGGGAACGATTTGTTGAGTTCACAATTTGTTGACAGTTTATATTAGTCTAGTCCGATTATAAACTGATAAAGTTCACAATCGATCGATGACATTTATATTTCACTAGTATCGGCGTCGCTTAAATGTAGGTTCTTTCTAGTGATTTCTTGTTAGTGGTGTAATAATGATTTCGGACTGTTCTGCAGTTTTATACTCTACTTTAACTAGACAAATCTTTACCCTTTATATCTACTATTAGTGTGTATTTAATGTTTTGTTGATGCATAGCAACCGCTAAATCAGAAGTGCTCATAATGTTATATAACCTATTATCCAAAAGTCTTACTTTATCAAATAGGAATAACGATCGTGAGCAGAGTACACGTATTTTTTTATTGTCTTCTAATATTTCTTGTAGTTTTTGTAAGCAGCTCGACACTGTGAATAGAACGTGTTAAACGTCGACGCTTCGGCCGGGACCCTTTTAAATCAAATTCCGCGCAATTTGTCAGCCCGGGACCGAATAATACACGTATCCTCTCACAGGCCCCATACGTTAGGCGACCCTCGCGTACACTGAAAAATTTAATCTAAGCGATACAAACTATTCACTAGACATATGTGAACTATATACTATATGTTTATCAGCGTTTATATATCGTTATCTATACTATATGTCTATATAAAAATTGACTTGGATATATTTCACTTTTTAGCCAAAACTACACATCACAGAGCAAATTGTGTTTCAGGTTGGCTGAAGGATCAAAGATTCCACATATCACTATGGTGGTTGTAGGGGTGTAAAAGAATGGAAGTTGAAAATGTTTCTTTCGGTAATAATAATTAGAAAAATACCCAGCGAAGCGGCTATTAAACCAATCGTGTTTGAAAACTTCGTTTCGTACTAGCATTTAAATGTGTGGGCGCCGCGGGAACATGACTAGTACGTGACACTACTGCGACGCCCACTGGCCGCCCCGAGATGGTCTGGGGCGCACCTCGGAGGCGACACCGTGCAATGCTGGTTCGGAATTTCCCGCCCTTCCCCGCTGACGCTGCCTTGAGTTTTTTATAGAGGTTCAATACTCACGGCCCCCGACTTGAAAAAGACAGAATCCCACGGTTCGAGCGTTGCCGCCGGGATTACGTGAAATGCAGCTGCAAGGGGTGGGCTAATCCCACCCCTCACAGCCCCACCGCCGCCGCATCTGTGGTGCGAGTCCCCGGCCCCGCAGAGTCGCGGAGGGCAGGGCGAGTGACACACGGCAATACCAGCACTCCTCTCCCTCCGCGACTCACCCTCACTCGCTGCGAGGAGAGCCCCGCAGCCACCGGCTCGCTCGAGGGGCGGCTGGTCCTTCCTCACGGACAGGCCGTGGGTTCCTCTTAGCTTCACCGTGGGCCCCCACCCACGGCTACTGAGCCCCATCGGCACGACAAGGCGGGAACCCGGTCGGGGGGATCTTAGGAGTTATCGCAAAATAACAACTAAACGAAACGAACCCAACGCCGCGCTTCGCCCGCTGAGTTAAATGTGCTGCAATTAAGGTGTTTTTTAAAGTGTCAATGAAGGGATCGAAACGGGTGTAACACATCCAGCAAATACAGCTAATAAGTTAAATAATAAAAAATAATAATAAATGAGCTGTAACGGTTGGAGTGCGCCTTCCTTGGTTTCGATAATTAAACAAGTTAATCTCTAAAATATTCTATATTAATATAATGAAGCTGGAGAGTTTTTTTTTATCTGAAAGCGCTAAGCTCTGGAATTGCCAATCGAATTTAAAAAAAGGGATATGATTGTGAGAGAATTAGTTCATTAGTTTCAGTTCAGCCTTTACAAGCAAACATAACTACCTATATTTCCCCTTTACACATAATATTAGTATAAAAGTGTATGTTAATTATCCTTCGTTTTAAGAAGATTGATCCCTCTCTCGGAGAGAAGGCCCTGCAGTGAATAAAAATTATTCTATCTTATTACATTTAAATGTGAGCTAAACAAGCATAACTTGTTATTAACAATGTTAACATCAATTTGTACTCAGAAGAAATAAGCGAAATAACAAACAGAATTTCCGCTAATTTCCGCAGCGGGTGTTATCACGAGGGGGTACTATCCCGTGCGGCAGGGACCTCTCACACCAGACGGAATCTCATCGAGACGTCGCAAATTGAATTACAAGTTTTATGAAAATTCTATGAATATAATATCCTTAATGTCATCGCGCTTGTCGCATACTTCTATTGTTATATTTCTATTAATAGCTCTAAAAAGATTTGATATAAAAATCTACTATTAAATCTAAAGACATCTTTAACCATTTTAGGTTGAAATTAACAAAGTTAATATTCGTTAGTTGTATATTTCTGAGTTTTAGGTTAGGGTGCGTCCAAATCTGGCGTATGTGCCACGAATGTGCAGCTCGTAAGACGGTCGCGAACCGTCCGCGAACAGCGCGCGAGCTGCACATTCGTGGCGCATTCGCCAGATCTGGACGCACCCTTCAGACTAAGATGATTATTATCATTTTAAAATGTACTAATTTTAGTTTAGTTTTAGTTTTATCGTCTGGGATATCATCCACAGATTTAAAGTAGCCATTACTCACAAATTCTTGATTAGTCATTTCGTTTGCTATTATTTGCAGTGTCCGATTAAATTGCTTAGCCAGTAAATGCGATCGGAACTTAAACTTAGAACTGGATCAATGATCCTAAGCGGCATCTTTACAACCGGCCAATGTTTAAACAACGCTACCAGTTGTACGTTCACAAAACTTTGCAATCCCAATCGAACAGTTTGTGCTCGACTGTGCTGGTGAGTCGAATTAAACTTTTGTGTTGTTGTTCTTGATTTGCAATGTATGTTGCAAGTATCGATTTAGTTTTATCCTCAGTTCATGAAGTTTGGCTTGGCGTTATTCTTATTTTTTTTTAATTCGCATATCCTGAAGATTCTGGTAAAGATAATGGGACTGTTAAGTATAGGGAGTAATGATACGACTGTTTGCTTAGTGCAGACTGTTTATTTGAAACGTCAATGTCACGTCATCGGCGGGCGCAGCAGCCTGTTCTCAATTACGCATAGTACATGCGTACACTCAACAGGGACAAACTACTGTCTAGTTTAAATGATTGCATTGACATCGGTCCTTGATAAGTGTGCGATATTTTAAATTAATACGTCGTTTTGAAGGGGCTTAAATGACGTTTAAATATTCCGTTACATACAAACAAGAAAACATACACGAAGCTAATAAAAGTGTGTTAAAAAGAACAGATTTTTTAGATGTCTATCACACTATCAGCAATAAATAACACAGGACTTTGAGCCAATGATCATCTTGACTTGAGCGCTTGATATTCGCATTCGTTTAATCTTATAAATACTCAGTAGAAACTTTTGCACAATCCTACGCGGGCGTTAGGGGTTTTATCACAATAGGGTGGATGGCTTCAGAACGCGAACGAGTTTTACTTTTTTAGATTTTAAATAAAATAAATAATAGCTTAAATAATTACCCGACGCAAAAATTGTTACACATTATCAGATATGTATATTTAATATCTAATCATATAGTTATCATAAGCACGTAGAGAGAACTTAGCAACAATTTAAGGTCATAGGATACGAGCGTGTACGACGTGTCCCTCACGTCCCGGTCTCGGTGCTTCCCGGTGTCCTACCGGCCCGTGATCCCTGACGAGATCAACTAGCGTGGTACTAGCGACGGGAAAGACTTCTCCTTAGTAACTGGTATTGACTTACTGAAATTAAAACCAAATTTTTGCTTAGCGTGCAACCAAACTGGTCGATATGAGTTCGTTTAAGGCTGCCATGCCAACACTGCCACTCACTCTCGAATTTGTCTTCACACTTTCTTTACTGACTCTTTCAACGTCTTCGAAGAGACACATACCTTTCTCAATTTTGGTTACAAGACCACTTTTAGTCCGATCTTTTCTTTTATGTGCCCCATCTCTAATCCTATCAGTCACACCTAGTATACTCAAACACGGCAGCTCAAAGGCTATTTTACTAATACTTGTTCTGTCAAATTTATCAGTTATTACTAGTTTAAATCGTCACCATCTCCCTCCCCCTTTTACTAGTTTAAATATAAAGAAAGATAAACACGATAATGTAGTTTGAGAATTGAAGGAGTAAGTAATACCTAAGTAAATATTTAAAAACCTAAGTAAATAAATTGAAGTTACCATAATTTATCCGGCAGTTCGTTTTAACTTTTAGCTACTCGCTACGACGACTTTTTATTTACCAGGTCATTTAACTACAGCAAGGTCCACGACGCGGCGGATTATCATACAAATAGGTTTTACTGAGCTTCTACGGCGCCACTAATTATTTTACAAAGTGCAATTTATATTAAACAAGCTTTTTCTGGAGTTTTCTCTACAACAAGATTTTGTGTTTGTATTACTTCATCTGGAAGAAGTGTAAATTGTGCAATTTTATGAATACAATACTTGTTGTGATCGACGTAGTTTTTTGGTGTATGTAGAGTAAGCGACAATGGATTTGTACACGTTGTGTATATTGTTTCCATAGAAGGGACTGTGTTTAAGCAATGAAATGTACAGCAATTTCTAAAACAATAGAGATTATCAAGTCGGGTGGCTGTATGCTGAAGAGTGTCTATTGATCTTAGCAGCGTGCCTTGGGGAAGCTTATGCCAGCAAAGGATTGCTGGAATGATCAAGATAAATGAACACGTACCATTTTATTTCTAAAATTCTTTAATAGTAGGTACGTAAGCGGCTTGTTTCAATAAGTGGTTCTGTACTATATCTACTGTGTTTAAAATTTAATAGAGATAAAAGCATAGATATAAGTCTCGTTGTGTCAGGCCACGTTAAAGCAAAATTCGCGATTACATCTAATCTTGCTATTTTGAGTGCTGTTATTTTGATTTTCTTCTTTTTTGTAACATCTAGCCCTGGCGGTGGTTTCGCTGTTATACTTTATTATAGAACAGTTTGGATTCTTTACGTCATTGTTTGGAAAACAGCCAGCGACGTGTCCTGCACTGCGCATGTCACCCTGACGTCAATGACATCGAGTGAAATGCATTTATTCTTTAGAAATACAAAAGATATTTGAAATATTTATACCATTTGGAGTTATATACTTTATTTTTCTTTGCATTCTTTGAAATCTGAGCAAATTAACATATCAACTGATCTTAAATCACTACCACTACCAGTTCGTTTCCGAGCTTTTGATATAGAGGCAGGAATATGATAAATGTGCATATTCACTGTGATAGAATGGTAACCAGCAGTGCGTCTATAATACTAATAAATAATTGAAAGGGAAATGGCGTTATACAATGATGTTTCAATACAAAAAGTGGTATGCAATATAATTGGCGTTTTGTGAATTATGTAAATAGTATTTAAAATGGCCACGTTCAACGCAACGTAGGTCACCCTCTCGCATGATGGACCGAAGTTTACGGTAGTCTAATTCATCAGAGTGCAAAAGTCTGATCTTTGTGGCAATGCATGGATGAAGCCTACTTCCAGTAGTCAAAGGCTATTGATTGTGACTGATAATGATAACGATGAAACCGAAGGTCATTTGAGACTTTTTTTGCTTGCATTAAAATAATTAAATTTCCCAATACAGAAATTGATATGCCCCAAAGTACGGGTAATTTTGTGCAAGAGTTTCAAACTAGTATTAAATACGTAACTTATAAAGGATCACATGCATATTTAATTGATAGTGAGCCGTAAGACATGTTATTAAATCGCGACAGATTGCCGGCCTCACAAATTCACACATCAATTAAGTACAAGGCAATTAATATTGCAGCGTATGAATAACGATATAGGGCTGCATCATAACTGTATTATAGCAGTACAAAATATACTCCAAGATAGGTTAGTAAGCGTACAATTAGGAAAAATAATTTTGAAATGTTAAAGTTTTTAGAAAATTCTAAACATCCATCTCTTGGGCCACACCTATATCTTTTGAGCTTGACTGGTGTTTGGCATCCGGGCAAAAAAACTGTTGCGACACGGGTCAAAATGTTTATTTTCTACACTACTGTAGCATTTTTTTCAACTCAGTACATTAAATGTATAATTGATCTCAAAGTAGAGTCCCTGCAGCTAATCCTTCAGTATGCACCGTTTCATCTCGGCATTCTCAAGACTTGCTTTTTTCATATGAAATATGAAACGTGGGATTTGCTTGTGAACTATTTATCGATGGTAGAACGTAAGCAACTAGCAGAAAGGAAGAAGAAAGTAAATGAAATTATGCAGAATTATATTCGTCGCAACCGGCGCGTCACTTACTTTTTCTGGGCTTTGGCTTTCTTTTCCAACTTGAGTATTTTCTCTGAACCTTACGTTAAGAATAAGATCGTTGAAAATGGTACCAGTATTTATTTAAATATCTTCGACGGATTCACTCCTTTTAGTCGTGAACCGCCTGGTTACTACGCTTCGATGGCAATCCAGACTATCCTAGGTCACATTGTGAGTGCGTACGTTATAGGCTGGGACACAATGGTTGCTTCTATGATGATATTTTTTGCTGGTCAATTGAGAATGTCTCGACTGTACATTACAGAAGTTGTAAAACCAGACTCAGCTGAAACACATCGGAATATTGTGAAATGTCATGAATTTCATGTTGATTTGATCAAGTAAGTAGAGTTGATTAATTCGGAAATATCTATAATCATTCACATATGAAATTTCTTTGAACTTTCGGTATTTTTTTTAGGTATCAAAAAATATTTAATGGTTTGATTTCGCAAGTTATGTTTGTCTATTTAACAGTTATTTCGGTTAATTTGGGCGTTTGTATAATCCAGATTGTGGAAGTAAGTATTTCTATCAAGTTAAATACAAATGCTTTCTAGAATATGTGGAAAAACTTGCTATGTTTCTCTCTTTTACATTATATCGTTTTATAACTTCCATGAACAATACGCTAACATTCACACAGCGCAAGAAAATGGCTTGAAATTACTATGTCTTCCTACTTATATTTATACAATATCTCAACATATATAAACATTGTGGAATAACTTACCTTATTCCTGCCCGTTATGATTTAATCTCTACAAATACGTAATGAATTGAGGATCTGTTTGACAAAAGACGAGAGCGAGATAGATGTAACATTTTATTACTGTGACTTAAATAAGACCACACTTTTACTTGTGCTCTTATTTCACTGGCCGTTTTTATGTCCGTTACCTTTAACCTAGGGTATAAGTGCTATTTCAGTAATACGAAATACCTACATGTAACATTTTTTAACACTAGTTTTTGCTTGCTTGACCAATATTGCTTATTTACTGTCATCGATGATCGCATTATTTGGTCTTTGATTAAGCATATTGTAAGGAATTTTACTATTTTAGGTACAAAATGACTTGCCGATGCTTATTTCAAGCTGTTTGTTCGTGTTGGCTTGCTTGATACAGTTGTTACTTTTCTATTGGTTCAGTAACGAGGTGACTGAAGAAGTAAGAACTTTTTCTGATATATAACTACTCAAATCTTTTTAAAATGTAAAATCAATTGAAATATTATCTTCGTGTATATTTTAGACTCATTATAGAATTACTAAAAAGAAGGAGCTCGTTTGTTAAAACTTTATGTATCTGTGAAAATGTTACTTATGACGAGTCTGTCAATCCCATAAAAGATCAGATCAGATTTTGAGAATATTTCTGAAAATAATTTAAGCCTTTACGGTATATAAAGCACACCTAGAAGCTTGTAACTACATTTTTGGTCCGTCTGATATTGTTTTCATCTATTTTAGAGTTTGAAGGTGAGCTACGCAACTTTTGAAAGTGACTGGGTGAAATGTGACAAAACAATACAAAAAGAGGTGTACCTCCTAGGACTGACACTAAGCAAGAGGCTTGAATTCAAAGCGGGACCATTTAACGAGATGTCACTAACAACATTTGTCAATGTAAGTATTGTAATACAGAATAAAAAATATTAAATTTAGTAATTGAATTGAGTCCTTCCCCAATTTTTCAAAGAGATTCGCTACCGGCTTCGGATATCAAAGAAGAGCCTGGGCCCCCGTACCACTGTACTATTATAAAAAAAAAATAAAAAAAATAGTACAGTGGTACGGGGCCCAGAGCACTGAATTACTCACATCTCTCTCTCTTTTCAGCTAGCAGTCGTCCATTGCTGGACATAGGCCTTGATCGCGGCAAAGATTAGTCCCGTGCCGATTAGTAATACTCCGATAATCTGACAGACATTTTAATAGAGTTCATTTTCTCTCAGATTCGGTGACCAAAAGTTCATCGTAATTTGTTATCGAGTCGGATATTCGATTCGATATCGATGTCGATTCAGTCATACAGAATCACATTATGTGCTTGTTATGGTGTAGGTGGTTTTTTAAAGGTTTCTTATCTTATTTCTTTGTTACAGATCTTGCGTACGAGCTATAGTTTCTACACACTTTTAAATAAGACTAATTAACACATCATGCTTTTTAGTTTTCAATCGTTTTGCTTTATATTTCACGGAGCATTAGAATCAGTGTTGCGACGTGGAGTTTATTATCTACCATAAGGACTTTTATTTTGAATTTATTTTTAAAGAGCTTTTCAAATATTGCACCACATAAATGCCTAAGAACACCAGAAAATCAACGAAGAAGATGAAATTGTACAACTTATAAAATTAAAGATGTGAACGAAAACAAGATTTGTATTTTATATTTTCCACCTCGCAGATACCTATATAAATAGTATACTAAGTTTTTCTGTACGTAGTTAAGGCCCAGGTTAAGGTTAAGTTAAACGAGAGGTTTGAAAGAAAAGTACCCACTCTCTTAGAAGTTCGAAGAAAGAACACTTGTCCCTCGGTCACCGTAATGCAATCCTGGCCCGTCAAAGTTTTAATATGTTTCGTTTCTTATTTCTTTAGCCATTCAGTGCCACTGTACTCACTTTGTACTTTCAATTAAAGAACCTCAGAAGAAGCATGTTTCTTTGACAAATCTCACGATCGCAAGCCCGATATTTCCAGTTTAATATTTGCGCTTGGCTCCGCTCCTAACTCCTGTCTTCGTGTCAAAGGTGTTTGCTCCGGTGCCAACGTTGATGTATTGAGGCACAGAATTAAAATTGTTTTGGCAAACAACTATACGTATGGTAATTCCAACAAGAAATAAGGATTTCTATTAGTTTCTTTAGTGATTTTACTTAAACTACTTATCTGGTTGTTGCGGATTTCAATAGGTACCGGTAGCATCCTAACATCAGGTTGATGGCTTACGTACCTCGTACCATAAAAAGATAAACAAGTTGGTGGTTGTGTTACCGTCAAGAAGCGCAAAGTACCTCGGCCACGTGCTTCAGCAGGATTGATACAAGTTGCTGCAGTAAATAATGATCAAGATCGAAGGGAAGAGCCATGCTGGATGCAGGAAAAATATGGCTGCGAAACATAATGGACGGGGATTAAGTCAGACAAATAATTGTTTCGCCTTGCACATAATATGGACGCATTTACCAAATTAGCGGTCAACCTTCAGCCCGGAAGAGGCACAAGAAGAAGAAGAAGGTGAATAAAAACACGTCTTGCTTGTACACAGTTTGATTTGTGACTGACTTTAAAACATTGTTAACTACTGCATCTTACGTAAGCGCATATGTAACGTGTGTCACACAACCATTCTTTCATAGATTTTGTCTATATTACGAAGAAACTTAAAGATTCTGGTTGCAAGATATCAAAGGTTTAGTAGGTAATTTTTTCATTAAGTTCGCCCCTACGAAAATTTACATATAAATCCATGAAGTTAGGCAAAATAATTTGACAAGCAACAGACAGGCCGAATCAAAAACAATTTGTATGTTAATTCTGCCTGTGACTGGTTGCTGTTGAGTTGTACCAAATTGGAAATTCTTCTAAACAATAGAACTTTAGTTGTCCTACCTACACCATAAATGGTTGTTTTTATAATATTGAATTTCCCAGCCGGACGTGTTGCCGTATTTCTTTACATTTGGAAGCCAAGCTAAGAATGGTATGCAAGATGATCTTAAGCCAAGTGATGCAAGTATGTCTAGTGGCCTCCGCAGATTGGATATGGTGGGCATCATTCTATGTTCGCACGAGGCAGGCTTAGTGTTTCCAGTACATACATATATATGTTTACATAAAAATACGCTTTTATCTATGCCATCAAGTTCCATTAGCCATTTTTTTATCAAATCCTAGTCATTGATCACTTAAAATCAAGGGTAATAGACCTTTTTATTAAATTTATACTTTACTTCTTGAACTTGAACCCCTTCTAAAATAACCAAACCATTCGAAGTATTATCTAAACGCAGTTTAACTCTCTCAGAACTTATGAATCCGCTCGTTCTCGGTTACTCAAAGTTTATAGAAATTAAGCTCGCATTTCTCGATAATCGATTTGGAGTCGAGTCGAGCACTCAATCGCAAACCAGTTGCAAATTCGAGTTAGATATTTCAGGTAGCGGAGAATGATCGGTGCACTAACTAGTTTGGTTTAACTTTAGCTCATCATAAGGAAACATAAAGCGCATTATAAAATAGAAATATGTTTTGAACGATAAAATTGTCGAACGATCAGCACTAGGTATATAGTTCATATTCACATAGGTAACAACCAATGGTAAAATATTGTAGTATCATTCACTCGATGTTTTTTGAAGGTAGAATTAAATCTTCTATGGGTAATAAGAATCTGCTCAACTTTTGGATAGAGGGCGCTTTCATGCATAAAATGTTAGGCTAAATAGAATGCTCTTTTTCTCCTTCGTTGTAGGATTATCTTTCTCTCTCTTGTAACGAAATGTGCCTAATGCCGTATTTAGTGCTATTCCGACAGTCAATACTGACGGTGAATGCGGACCATATGCGCTGACCGTCGGTCAGATGTTTGGATTCAGTGCTGCACCGACGTACGGAACATGACAGACATGTTCGAACACTCCGAAGCATTGCTTAGCGGCAGTAAACTGACGTACGCATACTGATGCGCTAACCTGACGGTCGTTGTCAGTACTGCATACGCGGACGGAATCAGTGCTTCTCTGAACGAACGTTTAGTTTTCACAGCGATAGCTCCAAACTGCCTTGTGACGCGCCCTTGAAATTTCATTTCATTAGCACGATACAAATCTAATTATGGGATAGCCGCCTAAAAAGTTTTTCTTTTAAAGATATTTTGAATAAATTAAGTAATTGAAATCTACAAGTCGATGCAAAGGCGTTCCGTACGAAGTAAAGATTCCACGAAGTCACTCCAACTCGGCACAGAAGCATTGTTTAGAACTAAGCAACGTTCGTAACATTGATATGTTGTAAAGATTCATGATGCCAAGGATTTGAGAGCAAAGTTTCAAGTTCTTGAACGGTACCCATTTGGGGTTTAGGTAATTTAGTTAAAATAGACATAAAGAAACTCCTGAAACACTGATATATATAAATTCGCCCACACTCACGGCAAAGCAACACAAATACAGCGTTTAGTCTATTCTAGAACTACGTAATTTTGTTGATTTATCATTTAAAACATGACGTTTGCTGACTGCTGTCTATGGTTAGATATATTTCAATTGCCTTCAATGTAGATGTTTACGATGACATCCACACAATCATGTTGCACATGGAGTGACATCACTGAACTAAACGGAAGATCTTTCTTTTATCGAAGTAGAAGGCGGACATGGAGCAAGATGATCACCGGGAGTTATTGGACACTATCAAAACCTGCAACAATAAGAAAGTACTTTAATTATTAGCGTTGAAGGTGTCAAAGGAGAAGAATAGAAGAAGAGAAGAAAATGATGAAGATGGAATGGAAAGGAATAGAACCAGTAGACATAGCCATCAGACGAAAAACAGCTACCGCAAGCCTCATGTAGCTGAAGATGGCCCTCGGGGTAAATCCACAAGTCAAGACAAATCAGTTCCAGTTACCACGTAACAACAGGTGAATGTGCTGCAAGTCTGGCCGCTTTTTATATCTGTATATAAAAAAACAACGTTAATTGAAGATAAACGTGAAGTGAACAGGTTCATTACGCTTTCCATTGGGAGTGTAGTGGTACGGAATGATCCTCGACTCACTATCCCCTATTTACAGGCCTTACGAAATTAAAATGCTTTGAAAATAAATACTCCAGCAACTCGGTACTGAATAGCTTTTCATTTTAATTATATTTGTTTTTCTTTTTAATATTTTAATACGACTAGACCACGATTAAAACTCATGTTATTTGACGATGTGTTATCTCACTCTAAACTCATGTTCAGTTTAGAGTAACAGCCTATTCACTCTTCTCTTGAAGGTCTAATTCAAGTCTTCTTTTTTCTCACCCTTTTCTAATAAGAAAGGAATGAGAAGGGAGGCGGATAGGAGTAGGAAATATCTCTGTTTTTCTGTTTATCATCTTCTGTCCATTAAAGGTAGGCACCGCATCTGCAACTAATTAGCTTGTTGCAGATGCCCATGGGTAGCGTATGCTTAATATTAGGTGAACCGCTTGCTTATTTGCCTCCTTCTTTTTTTAATATAAAAAGGTACCCACTGGCAACGACGCTGATGCTGGCAACATGGTAAAGGCTGCCTTATTATAACAGATGTATATTTTGAAGTTTATACCTATTTTTGTGCGTCGTAAAAATGATGAGAGTGAATTTTTATGATGCTCGACACCAACTTTATGGTGACCAATAACAACTTCTTGACATTCACGTATAATTCACCAAGTTGTTTAATTAAATCGTTATCAATTATATTTAATGTCTACTGGCACACGGGTTTAAATTTTTAGTTTTGTTACGTTAAAGAAGTATTACTTCTTATGTCCGCACATAAGTACATAAACATTTTTTGTGTATTAAAAATATATACATATATATATCCATGGGGTATGAAGGATGCGACTGACCATAACCAACTAGGATTTATTAAGCACGTGTCCTGACTTGTTTCTATCACAGACTTCGTTCGCGAGGAAATTTTTGGGGGCCCTAAAAAGTACTGTACTATTTACTACAGTCAGCCCGTGACCATGGCGCATGTTGGTGCCGTAATATCGGGACCTCATAAAGGCTAATCGTGGTAAGAATCCCGTTTCTTACAACCATATAGGAAAAACCAGGAAAGCTTAAAGTTATATATCTAACTACTAATTTCCGAGTTCATATCTCATGTGTCATCAAACTTCATCCAGATGCCGACTTTCTGGCGTCATTAACAAACATCCAAACATGCGCATTAATGCGCATAAATGTACGGTAAATTTCGGGACAAATTTTATTTGTTTTCGTTTTCATTACAATAATTTCTAGCATTTTTCAACACATATCTAATAATCTGGTATTCGATCCCAATTATGAACTTTATGTACTTAAATATAACTGTTTAAAACTTGTATCCAGGCCATCGACGTAATTAAATTACTGTTCACTCCATGTCATGTTTGTGACTAGTCAAGCAAGGTGAATAACTAAAAGCGGTTTAGTATTCATCGTTCGGGTTAAAGAGTAGTCAGAACTTATTATTTCCATATCATCAATTCTGTTAGCTATAGGTCTCAGAGGTTGTTTGATACAGTAGTTTAATAACTGGGAGCTTAACTTGTTGACAGCCTTGCGACTGAGTTGTGCTGTTCGTGATAACACTTAGCTCTCGTGTCTACTGACAGCGGGTATCTGGAACAAGTGACTATTAAAACCTAAGTGGTAATGAACGTTGTACCTTGTTTGTAGATCGGATGGTCGACGGGGTGAAAATATTAAAATTTTAAGATTATAAGAAGGTAGGACTCTAATAAGATGGGCCGACGGTCTGGTCGAGTTTTTAATTTCCAATCAATCGGCTCGACTAAGTTGTGTTGATGTCCAAAGTTTGACAAGAAATGACGATGATAATTTTCACCGTTAAAATAGGACCTTTGAAGTTTGTAATTGTATTTGTAATATACAAGAGTAACTAATACAAACTTCCAAAGGTTCGTTCGGTTAGTCGTTATATAACTTGGGTTCGAATAATTCAAAAATTGCTTATAATGGTTTTGTTTCCTTTGAGTTTATTACTAGCTTGTTGTTCAGATATTGTGGTGTAGTATCAAGTTCGTTTCAAATTCGAATTTAAATCTTTAGACCCGTTTCAATTCGACTTGTGGCAGATCCCAGGTCTACGATTAATATAAACAAGCGGCGTTGTTCATAGGTATGAGTTTCATGTAAATTGTTACTTTTGAGTAATACCTAAATGTGATCGCAAGGAGATAATATTCTAAATTACAATGTTGTTAACCTCAATTACAGTGGTAGAGCCGGCCCATTCGTGCAACAACACTTGTTGCACGAATGGGCCGGCTCGACCGGTGAAATACCACGACCTCTCAGAAGACACGCGTGAAGTGGAGGTACTCTGCGTTTCGTCTGCTGAGTGGGGTGCCTTAATTTCAGTCCTCTTCCCTTTTCCATCCTTTATATATATTTATAAAAAGGATATTGAATTACATTTATATATAAAATAGGATAGGATAAGAAGAGCATGATGAGCTCAAGTTACTGATACTCCTGATGTAATTAGAATAATAGTATTTACAAGGGGAATTTGAAAAGGATTAAATGGCATAATTCTATGGGGAGGTCATATGGCTCCAATTCCAAAAAAAAAGCTCTAAGAGAGGAAATAAAAACTATTTTTTCACAGATAATAAATAATCTCAATACCAGATGACCTGTTTAATCATTACAAACCTTAATAAGTTTATTATGAAGGATATTGTTTGCGATGTACTTATCGCCCTCGTATTTTTGAATATTTATCTTTTATCATTTGTATTTTTTTCATGTTAAAATTTATATATATTATCTGTGTTGTTTCGGGAAGTTATTAAGGAGGTAGGTTTAAGACCGTTGTAATTTGTTAAAAAAAATAATAAAGTTTGGCGGTAGATGCGTATACAGTCGCATAGTAGTCGTCCGATAGTTACTGTGCGCACAATACGTTGTTTGATTTCTTTCTCCCTTCGCCGCGATCCTTTACAGATATATAGCGAAGGGCGAATCGTAGAGGAGTGCCGAAGAAAGTATGGATGGATTGTGTGAAAGATGATATGTGTAAGAAGGCTGTGAATTCAGATATGACGCCTGATACAGACATGGAAGAGCCTGTGCCTACCCTAGAAAGATAGAGAGGAAACGAGCAGGAAGATGATAAATTAAAATAACATTATTATGTAAATTCATTTTTTTAACCTATTACAGCGGAGACGGTGCTCAGCTGTCGATAGTTCAAAAATCAGAGCACTCAAATGAATGGCTTTTTACGGAATAAAGCGAAGTACGCGCGTGAGTGTGTGTGTTAATTGTTTCAAATGGATATAGTGTAAAGCTTTCTATTCTACTTCTATGTATTGTAGGCAGCGGCTGCGGCGGGGGTCCGTATTTGTTGCCATTAATGATCACTCATTATATCTCGACTTTCGAACAATGCCTCAAACTTTGTCCATACGTGACTACGACAATAATTAGAGAAGCAACTTATTTACTTTTGATATACGAAAATAATTGTTCTTATAACTTTTATATATAACGGGACGTAATTTTTTATTATATATAAATATCTGCCTTAATTTAAATATACAGAGCGAGAGTTGTCGGATATCCGGTAAGAAACTTCTCTTCCCTTTCGCTGTATTTAATAAGTGCCTGCCAATGTAGGCACCATCCGGTAATAAAATTGTGTTTGTTTTCAAGTTTTCGTTTATCAAGTTATGAATTGTCAAGTTATTGTTAATTTTAATATTTTGATAAAAATATAAACACATACATTTGAATAGTACAATCAATTTAAATTCTTTTAAAAAGTGCAGCTCCTACCTTCATTATTAACTCTTAGTATTTCTAGAAGGAAAGACTGCATATAAAATTATGCTTAATTTTTATGACAACAAGGGTCAATATAGTATGCACCTATAATCTAGTTTAATATCAACATCAAATATTTTTTATGGCCTAGTCATTACGAAATTGAAATGAAAATGTTCTATTTAATTGTCAGTGTTCCTAGTTCCTAGTGCAGACAAATATCGACTTTTTAACGAACGTTTTATTACTACGACTACTTACTACAAAAAGTCTTAAAGACTCGTCTCTTCATACAGCTAATGTATTTTATTTATTTAAAAATATATCATTAAACGGTTTTATTTAGCTCGATCTGTACGGAATTTGTTTATTAGGGTCAAAATTAGAAATTAAAATTTAAGCACCTTCCCGTTGTCAGATTGATATGAAATTTCGTACACACATTTAATTTAGATGACAATACAATT
>JWHW01019639.1:220170-232203 GCA_000931545.1 Papilio glaucus | reverse complement strand
TTACCATGGCAACCAATAACAACTTTTTGACACTTACCCATGATTCCAAGTTATCAAATACGAAATTAAGTCACAAAAATTTCCAGGAATTTAAGAAACGAACGAGAAACCGCGGGCAACAGTTAGTAAATGATGAAAGACATCTTTCCTAGAAATGGTATATTCACAGATTTATATTTGACTACATATAACTCGTTACACAGAACTGCGAATTATGTAAGCTTTAGAATATAATTTATGTATAACTTTGTAATCAACGTATCGTGTTCCATGTAACAGTTTATAATAAGCTTCAAATATGTTTACAGCGCGATGAAATGTACATTCATAGATACAAGCCACAAGGACTGGTTTGTAACGTATGTTCCAATGTTACTATTAAAATCTGTCACAAAATAGAGGATGTAGCGTTTTGTTTATAGTCTAATCCAATACTATAAAGGTAGAAATTCTTTTATATTTGTTCGTATAGTTATCTCGGAAACGGTTGTGACGATTTAGATGAAATTTTGGATGCAGATACGGTTTTTATTTCTAAATATATCTAGATCCTTGTATTATCCTTAAAACACAAAGAAACTAATCTATAGCGCGACATCTATTCATGAAATGTGATATATCTACAATATACTGATGCGTTTAAATTATTTGAGATATCGTTACCACAGAGAACAAATGACAATGTGAAGTGAAGCTTGGTACACACCACACACACATATAGTTATATTTTTATTGTAGAAGGCAGTAATTAAGGAAGCGGATCGCCAAATGCTATGTATCATTGCACTTCATCAATATCGGCAACAGTGAGACTTACGGATGAGTTGCAAGACTTTGTGAAGGAAAAAAGAGGAGAGTGATTGAGTTAAAGAAGAGAATGAAGGTAAGGACGGGTCTACGATACCATTGGACGGGACCCAGAGGTATAAATAACCTCCACTTTAAGTATTTTGATTGCCGTACAAATGCGATCAAATTGGATCAAATTGGAACTGGATTATTCATGTAATTTTTGCTGCTACTGGCGTGGTAAATGCTTAATTGCAATATGTAAACTGTTTCAATTAAAAATTTGTCACACTGCAACAGTAGCAGATAGTTCAACGGTCAATTACACAATATTTTTTTTTTGTTGTAAAAATATGTTATAAAAGTTAATTAAAAACATAGAAAACCCGGCGGGCTGTATCATTTATCACATCATCATTGTTTCCTACTCTCACACACTCTTCAAAATTGATCAAGCCACTTAGACCACAGGGGGTGACAATGGAGCTTCATACGATATTAAAGCATTGGTAACGGTTTTAGTCAGTCGGCTAAAAAAATAAATCGCTGTCGCCTATGCATTAGTACAAAACCAAGAGGGTCTTAACAGACGCTCGCTCGTACCTAAGAAACCGTAGCGTCGAGTTTCTCGTACTTTATTCAGTCCCCAGGGGACATGTTTTGATGCTATATCACATTACGGCGTACTGCTCAATAGCGTTTAAGTTTTTAGTCTAAGATAATTGAAGAATAAGGCTTTGTTATTTCAACAAAATAACGATTAGAAGATTGTATGTTGTTGACTTTAGTTTTTTATACTTCATAGCAGCGTTTTAACAATAGTCGTATACCACAATCTGTATGTCAGGAAACATGATAAAATATCAAAGGTAGAAAACAGCATCTCGTCGTTGTTCGTCCTCGTTTCAGTCGATATTTGTCCACTGCTGGTCGTAGGCCTCCCTCATTGATCGCCACAAAGATCGATCCTCTGCCATCCTCATCCAGTGGGCTCCAGCAACTTTGACCAGATCATCGGTTCATCGTGTGGGAGGCCTACCAACGCTGCGTCGTCCTAACATCTAATAAGTTATCTAAGAAGACAGCATCTAATAAAAAGTTTTTTTTATTTCCTGCTAAAACACTTATTTTGAATTATTTGTATAATTTTCGTCTACTACAGGGAGAGACTATAAAATTACGTTTGAATCTAATTCAGATAAGAATTAAGTTGATTGATATGGGCGTTGCAAAAAAACTCTAGACATAAAATAGATATGATTTTTTATAAAACTGGAAGTCAGTTGTGAAAAACTTTGCACTGCAAATTACAATTTCATTTGAAATATCTTTTTTTTATGGCAGCAGGTGGCAAACGAGCAAGCGAATCACCAGATGTTTAGTGAAAGCTACCCATGGACATCCGCAACAAGCAAATGTGTTGCAGATGCGTTGCCTACCTTTAATGGACAGAGGAGGGGGCATAGACAGGAATAAGGATATTTCCTTTTCCCCGTTAACCCCCTCCCCGTCCAATCCTCTTCCTGTTCCCATCCTATCCTGATGAAGAAAGGGTGGGAAGGGGAAGAGGACTGAAATTAGGCCTCCGGCACCTCACTCATCAGACGAAACGCAGAGTACTTCTACTTCACACCTGTTTTCTGTGAGGTCGTGGTATTTCACCGGTCGAGCCGGCCCATTCGTGCAACAGATGTTGTTGTTGCGGGCTTTACCACTGTCAAAATATCTGATTTATTTTAATCAGTTTTAATTATTAATCGCCACAAACACTTATAAAACCACTTAATCCGCAAACATAGACATTTTCAAATACTTTTGAAGTAATGCAGGTAGCTAAACGAGAGTGGTATCTGGAAAGGTCCCAGGCTGTATCTAAATAAAGCTTCTCGATCGACGAAAGCTTTTAAGAGATGAGATCAGGCTTCGCGTGTCAACTGTCGCCGCGCGCCAACACGAACCTAGTGCTGTTTTCAATAGAATTATCGACTGTTTGATTGAGTTTTTTCTCAGTTGGTGGAATATTCATTCTGTTATTTGAACATATTTAATAACGAGCAAAAAGTCCTTTATACCTCACAAAATGTTGGTTACAAATTTTTCTACAGTTTTCAAGCTATTAATCTCATCATCAGTTACTTAAATATAAACATGGCATGATACATATTTATGCGGTATTGACTGCATCCGTGCAATCTTATTTTAACTATTTTCTTTTGCTTTTATATGTACAGGTGTTAAAGTAAATGAAATAAATCTAAATCAATGCTAATATTATAAAAGTCGATTCCATCCCATTATCAACCGAAATCAAATTGATGTCTGTGCTATGGACATCCTCCACATTTCGCGCCATTGACATTCTCTACACTTCGTACTATTGACATCTCCGATTGATGCAAAAGTTTGTATGTATGGATGTTTGTTACTCTTTCACGCAAAAAAGACTGCATGGATATGGATGAAATTTGACGTAGAGATAGATTATACTGTGGATTAGCACATAGGCTACTTTTTACGCGGAAAAATATACGGTTCCCGTGGGATAATTTGTTTTTTCTATTGCAGGTGCATATCTACGTAACTGTATAAAAGGCGATGTTCCCTATATATTCCGAAACGGTTACCCGGTGCGAAGACGGGGCAAATCACTAGTTTACCTATTTTATTTAAGTCGTATATGTTTAATGAAAAATGAATGTTAAAAAAAAATCATTCTATCATTTTCTTGTAAATCCATTTTATAGACCTTATATTACTTACATAAAATTCCGACCACGTTCTGTATGTTTGTCTCATAAATCATATAATTCTCGGAAACCATGATCCATGTACGCCGTGGCTTAAAGATGACAGCTAACATGACAAAGCTTTTGAAGTAGTGGCCATGTCGCCTCTTTCTAAGAAAAATTAAAAGCAAAAAATTCCGAGAAACTGCGGGTAAAAGATGACATGCTGGCGCTATGTGGTGAGCTGGCTGTATTATTTACCTTTTTTGAATATAGGTCGCATATAACCGAAAAGTTCTCAATCACAAAACCTTGCGTTTATCATTGTCAAGAAATAATTTGCGTTCTTATCTTATTTAGGATTACGAATAACGAATCTTGATCATATTCCCTTCAATCACATTAGTTCGAGTCCAAATTGAACAGACCCATTGACGACGACAAAAAAACTAGTTGTGTCACGCAGTTTCACCTGTAACGCCATTTGTAGTCAGCTCCTAAGGCTCGTAGTGATGCCTAAAGTATTCCGTAGTAACTAGATCGTTAAATGAAAAAATCAGTCTTCAAATCCGATACGTAGTGCTTGAGATTAGCGCGTTCAAACAAACAAACCCAACAGCTTTATTATTATATAGATATTATAAAAACATAATACCCTAAAATGTAACAAGACCAAGTTTTGTGAACTTAGTAAATTACTTTTGTTTCCTTTCATGTGACATGTTTCAAATACGGATTAAATTACTCTATTAAAAGCGGTCTTTGTTGTGAATGTTTCGCCTCAAAACTTACTCGACAAACGCCACAAATTCTATTTCGCGGTATCACAAAAGATTTTAACAATATACAAGTTATAAGCCGCCGTGACAAGGTCTAACTTTCTTACAACACAATAGTTCCTCTACAGTTTAAACAAACATTTTATTGTTCTCAATTTGACGAATTGTTATTCATTGAAATGTAATTGTTACTATATTCGGTGAGTGTAAGGTTTAGGTACTACACCCAGTAGGCCTCCATGTATCAACTAGATATATAGCTAGATTATGTCAACTATTGAATATACGGATAAACAGACGTTTTTAACTTCATTTTCGCACTTTTACAAATCAATTTCAGCATTTCGTAACTCATCCTGACTTTTGCACACAAATTCAGCCTTTTGAAACTCGAATTTTGAAATTTCCATGTCACTTTGATAGGTAAAGGTCCAAGATCGATTTTTAAAAGCTGAATTTGATGTGCAATTGTCCGAATTTAATTTGCAAAATGATGAAATCGATTTGTAAAATTTCGAATTGTATTTGTAAAATGCTGAAATTGATTGGCAAAACTCCGAATTTGAAATTAAAAACCTATAGAAAAGTTAAGGCTGTACAATATCGTCATCAAAACGATCACGCGCAATAAACACTACTCCCCTAAACTTCGCCACAAAAATCGGTCCCCTCGTTCATCCAATGTAGTTCCACAATCTTGACCGGATTGTCTGTCGGTCATAACAGGGAGGCCTACTAACGCTACTTCGTCCAGGTATTTGCATAGGTATTTATGAACCAATATTTTTATTAAGAATCGAGGGCAATGGATTGGCGAGCCATCTTACTTTAAAGATTATATGTATATCTATTTCTTGACTACGTCGATCTGAAGGAGTTTTGAGCCTTTGATAATGGAATAGGCTCTCTTTGCTTGTAGAATCGTTTAGATAATAATGGTCGTGCGAAATAGGATATTATACGAGATCGCATTGTCATAGGAAAAATCTATTGTACTATCAGATAAGGTCAATTATTGTTTAAGATTAATACGAGTCTTAATATAAAAATTTTAGAATTATATAATTTTGGTTTAGTAATTTGTCTAAGATTCAAAATGACTGAAATTATGACAAACTAAAATGACTGAAATAGTGAACAATTGTTCTGGAAAACTTAAATAAAAATCAAGGATTTAATTTAATTGTTATGTCAACTATTGGTATGCAGTTTACTATAATTAATATAGACTTTTCATAATGCAATTCTCATTTGTAATAAAATAATTTCACAAGCTATTTTATTTATTACATTTTTTTTAATTCGTATTTATAATACACATACATGTCTTTTATTCTACTCAGGCCCAAAAGCTTTGTCGATGTGGTTATATAGGC
This sequence comes from Papilio glaucus, assembly GCA_000931545.1. Lineage (NCBI taxonomy): Eukaryota > Metazoa > Arthropoda > Insecta > Lepidoptera > Papilionidae > Papilio > Papilio glaucus. Next base: position 226,533 of record JWHW01019639.1, on the reverse strand, counting down.
CTCTAAGTACTTTCCTGAATCCTTTTCTCATACAAATTATACACTTTTTCATGGTCTTCTGATGAGATAGTTGATTAGTAGGATCGTCTTCCAGCACAGTATTTGAATTTCGACTGCGGCGGTGAACTCGTACCTCAATGATTAAAGTTATTGCTGCAAATGAAATGAAAGAAGTGAAATCGTTGTCTTATAGTTCATCTCAACAAAGTAAATAAATGATACAAACGATGGACATAACATACCGGCTAGAAGATATCCAATTCCTAAAAGACAGAACGCGCCACGAAGCATCACAAGTGACACTGGTTCCAAGCCAATAGTAGATTCTGATTGCATCTGTGAAATAGAAGTAATATTTTATCCATCGCATCCTAAAACCTCGAAACATTGATGACAACCATATTTTGTAGTGTTTTTCCTAAATATGTAATGCGTATTTGGATATTTTAAAAGGTAGGTAATATATTTGTAATTTTAGGATCTAATTAATAATCATGGTTTCAATTTTCGATATCATTTACCTGGGAACCAGCAATAGAGTCACCGGTTACATCTGTGTTCTCTTTGTCGCTTTCCGTCACCGGCTCAGATCTCCTAGATTGCTCGGGAAGGTTTTTGTATTCGTCCTTCGTCACTTTCGCCAGTATTCCTGCTTCGAATAGATTCATTATCCTATAAGATGTAATAATTAGGATTTTATTACTTTTAACAACTTCTGAAAATGCAGGTATTGTGAAAACATCAACAAAAATATCAATTGTTACTTTTGCTTTTGTCCCTTACGGATTTTTAGTTGATTGATTGACTGTAATGGCGACTACAGTGGGTTAAAGATACGCAAAATAACTGCACCCTTTGTTACCCTTAAATGCGGTGCTATTTTATAAAATTCCAAACAATAAGTAATATAGGAGAAATCAGAAAGAAATAGTGACCACAATCAAACGACTTACACATCATTAAAAGTTTCAAGGTAAGGACATCCGATTTGCAGTGCGATCGCTGAATACCTAGTGTATAACTTTTCGCTTAGGTGAAAATTATGAGAGCCTGGAACCCAAAATATTTAAATAAAATAAAACTCACATTCATTTCAATATTTCGGCGGAATAATTGTTATTTCTATATTAATTTTAATGATGACTATGCGCTACGTATAGTTTATTAGAAGATTTGTTTGGTTCCTAAACAGTGGCGTGTAAGGTTACTAGAGCTAACGAAAGTTAAAAGGCTCATAAAGTATATTCATCATCAACTCATGACGTTTGTTAGTCAAGATTAAATTAATACTAAAGCAATCTCTTCAATCAAGACTTACGTCTATTTAAATTAAGTTTTCCATCGCTTTAGAGGAACAATAAATCATTTAAAATATTTAATTATAATCACCAAAACGTTCAGTGTCGTAATACAACGTCTCTCTTCCTCCGAGCACCGCGATTCTCTTGTGAGCGAGCACCAGCCTCACTCCTACTTCTACGCTGCGGACACGTTGCAGTTTTTGTCGTCGCATCAATTTCGCAAGGCGTCCATAGACACCAGTACCGTTCTGTTAAAGAAAATACCTTTATACACAAGTCAGAATATTAAAACTATCGCGACAATTAGCTGATGAAGCAAGCAAAGATCAAATTTGTTCCGATCAGAGAACAATTCTGTTCTTTCTTTTCTATGGAATGGTTGCTAGTAGATGTTATCTACTTACTTTATTTGTTTGATTTCCTTTTCATCATCATCCTAACATTTTACAATATAATTTAAAGTCTAAGCGACTCTTTTTTCAATGCTTAAATCAAGCTCGCCACCTTTCTTGCTCCTTACTCATTTTTTTATAGTTATACTGTTGTTTGACTTTATGTTATTACCTCTAAAATTGTGAGAGAAGAGCTGTGCCTTTCCACCACCAGTTCGTACTGCCTATCTCTCATTGCTTCTTCCAAAGCTTCGAGTGTCCCAATAGGTTGCTCTCTTGCGGGACGAGCTAGCAGGCTGGTGAGATTCGCCGAGTACATGTCACCGATCACATATGTTGCTCCGAGTGAAATTAAAACTGATACTAAACGGGCTTTATGGGTACTGGAAGGTTCTTTACTAGAAGCTGCAAAGGAAAAGTTAAAAAAACTGTTACGTTCAGAAATTTAACATTGAATATTAAAATTTTTTATGTTGTCTATTGTGGTGTAACGTGTGTTAGTAAAACGGCGGTTGGTTTGGGGCTGCTTTTATTTTAACAAGCAGACGGTACGTTATTCAAACCTACCTACATTATGACCAATATATTATATGAGATTTTATTATCTGTTTTTACAATACGTATTACAAAAAATCAGAAGTGAAATGACTTGCTTCTAGATGCAATTCCTTCCTTTTTAATCTTTCTGTTTTACGGAATTTAAAATGTGCAATTTTTATATCAAATGTAGTAAAGCACACATTGTGCTTTGCAATCCATACTCTTGACTATTAGGATGCTGGCACATTAATAACTAAATGTCTTTTTTTCTACGATTGATTTTAATCTCAACTTTTTATTAAGCTACTTACATTGCCTTAAAAATAGTGTGGTGGTATACCAACAACAACTGTTGAACAAGCCAAGTTGGTCCTGGTGACGACGATGCCAGAACGACGGAGCCGCTATCACTATCCATAGCGCTGGCCCTGTGATCAGCAATGTTGCGAAGACTAAAGGCCACACCTTGGAAATGAAATTGCAATAGTTGGTAAGACAGGATTATATAAATGTGACATCGATTATATATTCCACTATATAGACATGTGTATGTGTACTATATGCCCAACGTTTTTGTGTCTCGTGTGTTGGTTGGTAATGCAGTAAACACGCCTCAGGTTCTGGTTTTAATTGCAGTAAAAATTTGTGTTTTATTCCATCGAATTGTTTTACAAATCTTTAATGAAATAGCTATAATATTTCTAAAACATTCTGCAAATATGTTGATCTCGACTTTCTCACCTGAGCAGTAACATCCCACAATCGCCATAAAAGACGTTTAGGATTATATGTAGTTATTTTAATTATTAGAATTGGTATGGCTAGATTCTTGTCGTAAGAACAACATGTATTAAGGTGTGTGTCCTTATGTGTCCTTACGCCGTAGGTTCTGGTTTTCAATTAATTAAATAAATTTATTACAATTGGTTTAAGTTTAGATTACAAAACTTACTTCCCATCTAAAAGGTCTTATAATGGCAAGAGTTTCGCTGAGCTTGGCAGGCGCATGCGTCAGAAAGGCTCCAGAATCCGCTAGAGTTACAAACGAAAATTCCACAGCTTGCAGACGTTCCCATGTTATCGTTACATCTCCAATGAAAAAATCCGCTTTCTAGATATCAATGAAAATTTCAATGTCCACAAAATAATCAATTATTTTACAAATCATAAAAGGTAAATTGAAATCTAAAAAAGTAAAAGATTTTTCTTTTATTAACCTATACCTTTTAATACAATTCTTTGAATGTTATTGATACTTACTCGTTTCCAAATTAATCCAAGTGTACCTTTAAATGTACCATTAACTGAAATGCTTGAACCTTGGCTTCTATCAGGGGGGTCATAATACTGATATCTGTATTTTAAAATAAAACAATTGATATATCTAAAACTTTTGTTTCAATTAATAATTAGATATCCAAATGATATATAACCTACTTGAAATTTAACCGCTTCGCTATTAATCCCAACAACTTATCATCTCGGCCACCTGTTACTTCGACTGTTGCATTGTTGTTGTATTTAACAAAATGCCACGGAGGTGCCTGAATGCATAAAGCTTCGATACAGATAAAACAATCGCTGTTCTTATATTTAAGAAAGGTGAGCTAATATCTCGTCACTAATGAAGGTTAACCAAAAGATATGAAGATAAAAATGAAGTTGACTATATGTGAATTAATATTTTCTAAAAGCAGAACCAACACAAATATTTTCTAAAAGCAGAAAGACTCACATGTAATACGGGTACATTAAACACGCGTCCGTGAAAGTTCTTGTATACAACATTAGCAGGGGGTAGCACTGGCAATTTGTATATTTTACCCGACCACCAGTTAACTAGGCTGAGGTGGTTCTGTCGACTTGGAGTTGCCTGATTGTAGTATATTCTAAACCTATAAAAGTTTAATTCAACATTTTATCTCGATAAGGTACTACAAAGTTTCTTTGGCCTCTCGAATTCTCTCAGAAACTTCTAGTGCTTCTAAAATTTGGAGATAAAGATTTTAGTAAATTGTATCTAGTATTTTGTGGGACATTTTTCTTTAAGCTTTGTTTCATTTATCATCCCTTACATAATTTTAGGATGGACTACAGACGAGTGAGGTTTTGTTTGCTGTACTCGCACCTACAGAAGCTCGTCCAACTCAATGGCGTAATGCCTGAATAGAGCGTGATACCGGCAGATTTTAATGCTCAGTCGTGCCAATAGATTTAATACACAACTATGGTAAGTAAGGCTATAAAATCTGTGACTTACACGCTCTCCCTGGGGTTGGTGATGACAGCCACTCTCATGGCCTCTGCCATAGACCGACGGAATCTCAAGCTGATCTCACCAACAGGCCAATAGAATATGTACAGTATTGAACGATGAATAAAGTTGTTTCTTGTCAGCTTTGAAACAAAATGTAATTTATAAAATAACTGTGAACATTATCATACATAAAATGATATTTAGATATCAATATTTGTTTTTAGTTTGAATTGTTTTGGCGAAAGAAATGACAAATAGTTTAAGGACAATAGAAACGTGATTTACCTGTAAAAGTAAATCTTCGCATTCGGCCGGTTGGCAAAATATGAGGCTCGTTCGTTCAGTCCATGTTTCGAAACCTTTTTTCAGAAAATGGAAGAACTGGAAGTAATCATTTTTATTCCTATTTAAAATATATACACAATCAATTATGTACATCGAAAATATTAATAACTATTAGGTAATAAACTAAAAAGTAAGAGTATGAAATGTATACCCTCATCATCTGTTATTTGATCTGGACCTAGATTATATGCTAATAATATTATCTAGTACCTACATATGTACATGGATAAATCAAATCGAAATCAAATCAGTTCTATATCAACATAAATTTGACCCCTACATTCGAGAACGGCGAGTCCCGCAAGGGTTCAACATAATTTGGTTTTGTGTTGGCACCGGATTTAACTCGGCAACCCACTTGTGATCATTGTACATATAACATATAATCTAGGTCCTGATGAAATAACAGATGAAGGTATAGATTTCTTATGCTGTGTCTTAGACCATTATATGTTTGGCGTCTTATGTATATCTGTAGAGTTACAATCGGTATTCGAGTTTAGAACAAAGCTTAATTGGCAGATAAAGTAAGAATTAAACGCTGACCACATACACCCATATGCGAACAAACTTAAAAATCTCACTCGCAAGTATTTCGTTGATATATATCTTTCGTTTTAATAAGGCTTAATTCCTGATCATACTATAACATACCCTGGCCCGGCAAACTTCGTTCCGCCCTATAATTAATAGATGGTTCACTATTTTGACGATAATGGCGTACACATAAAAGATAGATATAAGCTGTCGTGGACTTTTTTGTAGAACTATTTAAGCTAAACATTTCCATTATACATTATACAAGTGTTAATCTAACGGTTTTTGCAGCGAACACCAGAATAGCTCGCATATGGCGGATTTTTTTCCTTCTTTCTTGTCACTTATCGTTATATTTTGTTAAATTCAAATAATATATTTATAAATTATAGCCTATGTGTTATTTTGATGTATAAGCTATATTATTGTAAAGTTACATTAAAATCCATACAATATTTTTTTCGTGAAAGAGTAACAAACATCCATACATAATTTCGCATTCATAATATTAGTTGTATTTTTTACAAATGATTCAACATATACTTACAGTTGCTTTATTTTCTTGTGTTTTAAGATCCATGTTTGTTACTTGTATGTTATTCTCATTAAGTTGACAAATTATTTTGATGACATCGCATGATCTGACGGTGAAATGGAACTTATGAAACGAGAAAAATTAACACACAAAATTTAATGATTTTCGAAAAAAATATATAAAATTAATAAAAAAATATGCACAACAATAAAAATTAATTGATGGTTCAATACAAAGATCAAAAAATGTACATATTTCTTTTTTTCCTTTTATTAGTTCATGAAGTGATGTTTTCTTTCGCCGGCAAGGCATCTGCAGTTCGTCTGGTGTTGGCGGATGTTAATGGACCAGCTGTAAAGCGGGTCGCCTAGTATAAGTGATACTAGGCGACCCGTTGCTCGTTTGCCCCATATGCTATGAAAACTAGTTAATATTGTAGTTTTACCTGATATTAGT
>JWHW01019639.1:186154-208415 GCA_000931545.1 Papilio glaucus | reverse complement strand
TATAAATATAGCTACATGTAAAATGTAAATTCACGCGTTGATTTAGGTATTCGTCCGTTATAGCAGTACAAACATTTTTTACAAAATGCCTTCGCTAACTTTGATTTCCATAAATTGAGTTACGTTGAGTTGATTCGGGAAATAAATAAAAAAAATTGTTTAACATATGTGGTAATATTTTTTAATTTTTTCACCAAAAAAAAAGATCAATAATATAATTGAATATTCACAAAAAAATCGTATTAACGAATTCATTGCCTATTTCGTTGTGTCGAAAATGTTGACCAACGAATTCTATAACTTCCTCATATTCGCGATATTCTTTGTGGATAAGTGAAAGCTGACAACACATCTGTGCTCTATAAGGATATCGATGGTGTAACGCCACTTAAGGCAAATCTATATGTTTCTTAATTGTACTGTAAGTCTGTATATTGCACACATTCGTAGACTACTTAATTTTGTTTAATATAATAAACAATTACGCCGTTATCTCAGAGGTGCAGACAGAGTTGACTCATTTCCGTTTGAAACGGTCCTGGCACTCTCGCTTCTTCGACATTTATACACTAACGCATACAAGTTCATCACTTATGGGCCGGTATCTTTCGCCACTTTTCTTTAGCAAAACACCAATCTGGTTGTTATAAGTTCGTCTAGAATTACCCCTACTACTCACTTTCGCAACATAATTTTTTCTTGTCAATCTTCTTTCATACATCTCTTTAACATGCCCGAATACCGATAGCATATCTTTCTCAATTTTAGTTACAACGCTTTTAAACCACACTTTTGCCTTACAACGTTATTTCTTATATCATTCAGAGCCACACAGCATGCTTCTATTTAATTTCTTAGGACATAGTAACGAGGACGGACGCAACATAACAGATTGTACTTTACGCAAGTTGGTGTTCACTTACGTTTTCTGCGACGGTAACACGTTCAGCTTGAGTAGACACGTCACCCATACCCATAGCTGCTAAATCCAGCAACTAGGCCCCTAGATTACATTAAGAACCTAGAATTTTTTATTTTTAGCTCAAGATCACTCGGATCGCGAGCCCTGTATCAGATGAAGCTGTAAGAACCGTCAATAAGGTTACCAGCAACGACATCTCCGAAAATTAGTAAGTTAAGTTTTCTATTACAAGTGAAATAAACTTTCTAATCTCGAACTCTACTAAACACAACTTATCTCTCATTATAAATTCTACTAAAGTTGCAAAGCTGCAAAGGTGTTGGTAGAGATTATAGAATTTACGGTAAGTTAGCCTCGAGCTTTAGACTTAGCTGTTGATCTTGTTATTACTATAAGCGGTACGATTTAAAGGCTATTCTTGAGAGGTTTCAAGGTAATAATTATTCTCTTCTTTTTAATGTTCTCTTGTATATGAGAAGAGTTTGAATCATTAGAATTATTTGAAGACGTATGTGAGTATAATGAATTGAATAAAAACGGGTGTATAGCCTAAATATAGTTTAATTCAACTAAAGAAATTATAACAAACACGCAAGGTAACACTGTAAAGGTTTTAATAATGTATACCTATAAGAAGATATTACCTGAATGATATCAATGCAAAGCCCAAACTAATGTTACAATTATTTAGTCTTTATAAGCAAGCACTAAGGAGTATTATCAGACGAACTTTTATGAACATACTAGCTGGCGGCAAACTTCGTTCCGCCCTATAATTAATAAATGGTTCAACTATTTTGGCTTACACATAAAATATAGATATTTGCCTCGCGGGATTTTTTGTAGGACTATTTAAGGTAAACATTCCCATTATACATTATATACGTGTAACTCTAACGGTTTTTGCAATACAAACAAGAATAGCTCGTATATCGTGGAATTTTTTCCTCCTCACTTGACACTTATTTTGGACAATTCACAGAATATCTTTACAAATTATAGCCTATATGTTATTCTGATGTATGAGCTATGTTAATGAAAAGTTTCATTAAAATCCATTCAGTAGTAGGATTATAGATAGGGAAGGGAAACATCCTGTGTCCTAACACCTCCTCTGTCCGTTAAAGGTAGGCAGCGACTCATTTGCTTCTTGCGGATGTCTTGGGTAGCGGTCTCTTAACATCAGGTGAGCTTGTTCGTTTGCCGCCTTCTGCCATAAAAAACACTTAGTAATATACTATCGTGATTTTAAAAATTGAAATATATAAAATGGTGAACAAATAAATAACACGAAAGCATTAAATTACTCTAAAAGCTTCCGTTAGTTAATGGAAATCAACATCAATAATTCAATTTTGTGCATTAACTTTAATTTAAAATATCCCGGTAGTACTCCGGTACTACAAGCTACAAGACACAATATTTTTAAGCGAAATGGGGTAGACAGATAACTATATATCTTAAAGAATATATCAACTTTTTACGATTCTCACTTTATTAGTCTCCAAAATGTAACAGGAAAGCAGATAATCTGTATAAACCTTAAACTTATTACAACTAATATTTCTAAGGTACGAATTAAAATCAATGACCAAATCAAAAAAAGCCCTATGCTAGATCCGCCCCTGTTGCTTTTATTTATATATTTTTTCTCGTGTAATGAAATATGTGTCCTTGAAAATTCACTTTTAATTCGCATCGAATTAAAAAAAACTGACTTGAGTGAGATTAGAATATTAGACGCATTCTATGTATTTACCCACCTTTACCAATACCACCATCTTGCCGCTATTACTACATGGGTCAATGTGACATAGATACAAGTGATATATGTCTAGATGTGGCCAACGACATTCTCTTCGTTTTTCGTTACACACATAGTAATATATTTACATATATAGTTAAGCGCCAATAGCCTAATGGTTAAGGATACAGACTGCGAAACATGTACAACATGGTCGTAGGTTCGAATCCGACATTCGACTATTGTCGTGAACCATTTCCAACCAATTTGAAGCTTAGTTTAGAAATGGTTAAAACGAAAAGTAGTAAATTATTTCGATAATCTACTAATATTTCATAATAAACTATACACAAAACCTATTTAAGTATGGACCACGGTCGTACTGTGCCGATCCCACATAAAAAAGTGGGAAAAGGGAAGGGAGAAAAAAATAGTTGTAGTTAGTAGTGTATACACGTTTTGTAATGGAGTTTGTTTCAAACGGAGCGAATGCGAAAGGAAGTAATATAGTAGTAATTTATATTTCACGAGGATTACTAGAAATTGAGCTCGAATAAATGTCATAGCCCCGGGGCGTGTTGTGCTCAAATAGAATAGCTGTCGTTGAAATGAGTTTTCGGTCCCAGCATCCCGGCCGCATCTTGTCCGGACTTAATTGATTTATATAATCTATTTCATCTGGCGATCTATTAAAATGTTTATTGCTGTGGTTACAATTGTGCTCATCGCATGTTGTGGCTCATCTAGCAATACACAACACTGTAATAAACAGAAGTGTGAGCTGTGTTTGTCAGGCAATGCATTAAAGTAGAATTGAGATACAATCCTTAAAAAGACAAGCATACTTACTAGAAGTCATTTTGAGTGATAATAAAAATAGAGTTGTAAGAGTTGTGAGTGTGGCTTAAAAGTGAGAGACTTATGCTTTAGACCAAATTAGTGACGTTTAATTAATTAGACGGGGATGGGATAATTGGGGAAATGGAAATATCCCTTTTATTGTTCTCTGTCTTGATTAAGCAAAGCGTAGTTTTGTTTAACTCGTTTTCGAAACAGAGAAATCGCCCCTTAGGGTCCTTCAAGAAGGACCTCTCCTTCCTTAAAGGTTGGTAACGCATCTGCAGTTCCTTTGGTGTTGACGATGTTAATAGCCGTCGGTGATCACTTAGTTTTAGGCGACCCGCTGCTCTTTCGCCTCTTATCCTATAAAAAAACAAGTTATAGTTAATTTTAATTCGTTTTGTTTCATTTATATCCATTGGTGTCAACTCTTTTATGCGAAAGATTAATTATTGTGGTCAAAAGCAGTCGGCGGCATTGTTCGAATGTTCTTCATGTTTTGTTGTTTTTTAAAGCTCTTTGTCGTTTTAAAATTTCGCCACTCGACCTGTCAAGCCAATACAAATGAATTTGTTCTTTGTTTTATACGTTTAACAATATACAGACGGGGTAAAAAAATGTTCGTCACCGTAAAGTCGATATTTGCTTGCACCAGGGAAACTGAGAATCAAATCATAACTAATATTATAAAAGCAAATGTGAGTTTGTTCCTTACGCTTTAACTCCTTCCGATCATTATAAAATTTTGCACACATATTGTCATGGGTACAGATAATGACATGGGGTCATTATATCCCCAACAAATATCTGTTTCCGAGTCACATAAAATCATTAGCTATATCAGTTGCCATGGTAACGTCATATTTTGAGGATAACAACTGTTTGATACATGTACGAAGTTATACGTGGAATCCTCTTACGAAAATTCCAGCGAGAGACAATGAGAAACGCAAAGCAAAAGCTCGTATTAAATCGGTTTTCTTTAAACTTGAATTTTAAATAAAATAATTTTACATCATGTTCATTGTAATAGCGCTAGTGTTCAGACAGGTGAACGAGCGTAAAACTCGAGACGTGACAACTTTAATTAGATAAGCCCGAACAGTTTCCAGGAACACTTGCTGTCGGAGGGCGGGGTGGAAGCGGGTCGAATTCCTTCAATTTGTCTACGTAACTTGAAATTCTTTCTCGGAAACTTTAGATTGAAATCTAATGTAAAGAATAATAAAGAATTAGGTATCTACCTATTCATTATCCCCTTACCCATTTCCCACTAGTGTGGGGTGCGCACAGTACGACTGTAGTTACAACATGAACTTTTTTGATGAACGTTTTGGCTACAGTTCTTACCTGGCTAGGCTAGGTTTAGGCTGCTTGCCTGACGCCAACCCTCCTCGGGAATCGGGTCGTGTTTAAGTGTTTTTATGACGCGAGGATTATGATTGGTGGGTCGCATCCCTTCTCGCTAGGTTCTTCATTAGCTGATCGGCACTCAATTCTTCTGTGATAATAATCCTGCCCTGATTTCCATTCCTGTAGAACCAGCGCCCTCTTCCGTCTTCATGGAATTCCGCCAGTATCTTTTCTGTGTCGTACACCACGTGTTTACTCTTGTTGATTTTGAACAATAATATATGTATGATATTTATTATATGCAACATACAGTCAAGAAGGTAACAAAGAATCCTCAGCTAAATTACTAATAGAAACCAATCAAAAAACCTTGAAATCTGCAACTCCCTATGTGTAAATATTTTGGCACGTGCGCTAATTCCGAGTCCCCAATCAAGCCGCTTCTGCGAACATCGGTTCACCTGCAGGTGCACGGCGCTGATAAATTGGCAAAGTAATACGTCAATTGCAATGCTCTCGGAAGACAGCTTGGGTAGTTAAAAATAGTAAGTTAAAAGTGTTTCACAATGTTGTATGTTATATATATATGTATATATTATTATATATAAGCTTTTTATTATGGCGACTGGCGTTGCTGATCCGTTGCTCGTAAAACATTAAGGGAAAAAGTACTGGCCAAGTGGGAGTCCGACTCGCGCACGAAGAGTTTCGTACCATTTATAAAAAATCACGTTTGTTTTATCGGAACCCCCTTAAATATTTATTTTATTCTTTTCTTTTCATAGTATTTGTTGTTATAACGGCTACAGTAATACATCATCGGTGAAAAGTTCAACTAGTTAGACTATCACGGCTCATGACATACAGCCTGTTGACAGACGGACAGACGGACAGCGGAGTCTTAGTAATAGGATCCCGTTTTACCCTTTGAGTATGGAACCCTAAAAATGAAAGAAATAACATGTTCAACAAATACCGGCGCCTTGCTTCCCACGCGCCGGCGCTGGCGAGCATCCGGCGCTTGGGTCGTCGGCGTGCCTGTGAGGGACTGTCGGACGTGTCTGTGAGGGAGCGCAGGGAGAGGGGGCGGATTTTGTTGTCGGGGGAGGAAAAGGGGGCGTAAACACTACATGGTCAAGCTCAAAACATTATTTCGTTTCATTCACGGTACACCTATAACAAATATTTAATTAACTTTTCCTTGAGTTTTGTAAAAATAATTACATTAGTTCGTTAATTCGCTTCAGCCATTAGTCGTCCGCTGCTGGATGTACCATCCTCATCCAGTGGGCTACCGCTGACCTTTGCCGTTGAACCTTGATCAGATCATAGGTGGTCTTAGGAGGGCTAACGCTGCAACGACTTGGTTGCAATTCCAGAACATTTCAGCACCCATCGGCCATTCGTTCTGTGAGCCCTGTATTCGGTCCATTGCCACTTAAGGTTTGTAATTCTTCGGGCGATGTCGGTTGCTGTGGTTCTACTATTCTCAAATACATTAGAATAGTATCAGCCATCGCTTGATTTGGTGAATTTGAAATTATAAGAATTAAAGAATAATTAAAAATTGAATAACAATTTAATATTTTTAAACAACAATATCAGAAGGCCCGGCGGGGCGCCGGCGCCTTGCTGCTAGAGCGGGGGACGGGCGCCAGGCGCTTTATGTCTTTGAATTAACTCGTTTTTGTTGAGGTATTTACTTACTTCTAAATGTGTATACCTACCTCAACTCTGCGGCGGTAGGTACACTGAGAGGTAGGGCTACTACCCCGGGAAAACAAGCCCCAGCAAATATCACAGTAAAACATTGTAGCTTCTTTGAGCTTGTATGTTTTTGTCCACCTTCACTAAGAAAATGTAGGTAGCCTGTATCTGCTATTATTAAAAAAAATATGTGTTTTGTTAGTGCCGGATTTAAACTACTGAACCCATTTTTTAAATTATTTAACCACTAGAAAACTCTTCTATCAGAAAGTAACTTAGGCTATATTTTTTATTTGTCTACTCGAGCGAAACTTAGGCGAGTTTTTAATACAGAAAAAAATAATGTAACCTAATACGATGACGTGTACATGGTATATAAATAGTGCAGTACATGGATATAGAGGACATCCGTTCTAACCGGGTATCCGTAATACACCTCTCCCTTTTTTTGTAAGCAAGCAACGAGAGACGACCGGATGAACGATCCAGAACAATACATATAACTTATTGTAGATTTATTCCTTCTGGAAATCACCGGAAATCACAGTTCCATTGAAAACATATTGTTGCTACCAACCTAATTGTGTTGTAAAAATAAGGAGCCCTGGCAAGAGGTTGTTTGCCAGAAACCGGATACAATAGTTGATCGTCGATACTGTATAACCTGACTATCTTAATTGAAATCTCAATTCGTTGAAATCACTAGGGCGGTTTCTTGGGCGGGAGATTCGGTATTCCTTATTAGGCGTGATGTACTACGTAAAAGTTAATTTTAACATCAATTGCTTTATCGGTTTTGATTTTCATACAATATTACTTTAATTTCTGCATTAGAATCTGTTGCGTAGTTTGAAAGATAGGTAGTAGGTAGGTAGTGGGAACGACTGTATACTATGTAAGTAGCTACTTAAGCTTTACATAAGTCGATATGTAAATGGTAAATAAATATTATTGTACATAGATACCGTTATCATAAATGAGTTGTTGTAGAGTGTAAAAGTTGTAATATATTGTCCCCCATTGTCACTAGACCTCGTTCTATTTCTATAACCTAACTTATTTTCCAGCTAACTGAACGATTAAGTCTAATGACTCCTGAAAGCGATCACGGTGTAAGGAGACGCTTGTTATGAGAAGACGTCAGATTCTACATGAGGCGAGAATAAAAGACCAAATTATTTTTCGTCATTTATTTATGAATTAATTATTTAGAGAAATCCTTGTATACATTGAGATACATATAAATGTTATTGTATTTAGATAAAGCTTGGCCTCTTTAGATTTATTAATAAATCAATTTTCGGCGCGTTCAACTATAAGTACTATTTAACAGTGGTAGAGCCTGCAATAACATCAATGAACGAATGAAAGCCTACTTCCAGTCCCTCGTCCCATCCTTTTCTGATAAGGAAATCATGGGAATGAGAAAGGGATTTGACTGGGAAAGACCCGTTTGCCATCTTTTTCCACAAAAAAAATCTATCTACATATAATTTATACCTGAATGGATCAAAGACGGCGATTATAGTGTCCTAAACAGTAGAGATCAGGGAAAGAAGGAGGAATCCAAGAAATTTGTAGGTATTATAAGGGTGAGTTTCTCTAGTCGACAAAAACAAAGAAACAAATCAATTTACTGAAGCAATTAAGTTTTTCTGTCATGTCACACTGAGCCAAACAAATTCATCTGGTCTCTGTTAGTGTGGGCAGAGTCGGTCCGCGGTAAATCACTACGCTTTACCGTCCAGTTAGCTGGAAAATTAGAAGTTAGATGACACGCGATAGCCAACATCTTTCAGTAGAAACTAGTCTTAGTAAATATAAGAAATAATACAACGAGGTAACGTTGGGATAAAGTAGAATTGACGATTTATTTACAAAGACCTTCAATTACATTGATACTCATCTATTTAGTATATACTAGCTGATGCCCGCGGCTTTGTACGCATTCATTTCTTATTTTCTTGGCTGGAAATTTTAGTAACTTGATTTCGCGTATAACTTGCAATTACAGGTCAATAAGTTGCTTACAGCTTAAGCTGGCCATGATGAAGTATGTCGTGTAACATCTTGTATGGTTTTTTTTGGAAATCGTATTTAGATACGAATATCACAATAAAAGTTTAGAAAATAATAATCGGACTGACGACATTTGGACTCGAAATCGAGAAAATTCGTGTTATATTTCAGGCAATGAAAACACTGATAAAAAAATTTCTAAGAATGAATCCTAGCTATATCGATTATTCGCCTACGTAACCCCCTGGATACTAAATTTCATGAATATCGTTGGAGCCGGTCCGAGATTTAGTATTAGATTTTGGTATATCCTAATGAAATCAACACTTTAGAATTAAAAACTACAAACCACAAGACACTTAAAACCCACTAGGTCGGTTTTCGTTTACATAAATTAAATCTTCCAGACAGAAGACTTTTTACAAGAGAAGGGGAAAACGAGCGGCAGGAACACCGAGGTGATTAACGTCGTCTATGGACACCTGCAACACCAGAGGAACTGCAGATGCGTTGCCGGCCTTTGAGAAAATTTATTGCAATTATCAAGTAGGTAAGATTCCGTCTGTCATATCTAATTTATTTATATAAACAAATATCTAAATGATTCTTGATAAAAATAAAGAAAAATTCAGTCGTAAAAATCGTCATTTTGTAAATTGTAGTTAAAATATAGTCTATGAATAGTAAAACCTCGGTTATCGCACCACGAGCTTCTAGACAATAGAGGTGATGCGACGTGGAACCGTATCCTTCATTAAAAGCATCCTGTTCCTCTGTTTGTTTTGGTTGAAAATAAAAAAAGTACGATCGAGATATTTTGTTCAGCAGATATCGTCGTTACATTAATTTTGTGAATATTTTCTAGTATATATTAATGTTTAATTTTAACTACGTTTTTAAACCGATTTTAAAAATTTTGAAATTTCCGTTTTCATTTTTGTTTTATTTCTTATATTTTTTAGCTAGATAGCTTATACATCAGAATGACATATAGGCTATAATGTATAAAGACATTGTGTAAATTATCCAAAATATAAAGATAAGTGTCAAGCAAGGAGGAAAAAACTCCGCCATATGTGAGACATGCGAGAACCGTTAAAGTTACACGTGGATAATGTATGATGGAAATGTTTACCTTAAATAGTTCTACAAAAAAGCCAAAGACAGCATGTATCTATATTTTATGTGTTAGCCATTATCGCCAAAATAGTATAAAAAGGCCTCTAGTATATAAAAAAGGAAATGAGAAGAAGGGATAGAAATGGTAAAGAGAGGAGATTTAATAATAATACGTCCATTTCACGTTTGTCTTATGTTTTTCGTAGTGTTTCTCTGTCCGTACCACGTATAAAAACAATGATAATATAACAAACTAAGGTAGACTTTTAGACTTTGGGAGCTGGTTTTTGGGGTGGAAAGGGGAGGCAATGGCAGAGGTTTTCCTGCGTCCTCCCAACAGTCGGAGAATTAAAAAAATAATTTCGTAAACATATAACATCGCTTGTGGCACTCGCCGGCTGCTGACGGTCGATCGCTTAGCTTGCTCTGCTCTTGATTGTAGTCTATGTTTGAACTAGCACGGAAGGAGCTCTTTCCCGTTTCCTCCTTGTTAATCTAATGTGAGCGTGTCTGTTGCATATCTAAAACAGTAAAAAAGTTGATTTTTTTAATTCCTTGCTCCCGAATTGTGAAACGCAACTAAAACTAATATTATTACCTAATACCTAGTCTATATTTAACTAAATTCGAAGAGCTTAAACGTAAGGAACTGCGAGCGAATGTTGCCAGCGATATTTTCTCGTTCGAATGCGGGCGCTGAGTAAATCGCAGCTCGCGGTCCCGAGTTGCTTGCACCTACGGCAAAATATTTTACTTCCAAATTTACATTAAATGCGGGTAAAAAACAAATTGAAAAAGTAGCTCGCGTACCTCTTTTTTATTTAATCTATATCTTTAAAGGTTATACTTCAACAGTGAAGTTTGAGCTCCTAATGACCCAGAAGATATGCTTCTGTGTTGTAGACTTCATTGATTAGAATTGAATTGAAATTGAAAGATAAAGCGCACAAAACTAATTTCTATGTATCCTACTAATATTATAAATGCGAAAGTTTGTATGGATGTATAGATGATTGTTACACTTTCACGCGAAAACTACTGAATGGATTTAATTAAAACTTTACAATAATATAGCTTATGCATCAGAATAATACATAGGCTATAATTTATAATGATATTCTGTGAATTGTCCAAATAAGTGTCAAGTGAGTAGGAAAAAAATCGTCAGTTAAATTAAATTGCACGGCGGGTAAGACCGTAGGGCACAGCTAGTATTTAATATTAATTGATTCGAATTATCATTTCGTCGATACTTGGTACCTAGTTACATCTGTGATTGTCATCTTACCCTCATTAACAGATTAGTTTATAACTTGAATTCTTGTACATCTAACATTATTAAAGTTCATTTAAGAATTTGATTATTTCTTTTTTTTCCAAACATTACAAATCTTATTATCTTTCAGTCAGGAGAATGCAATCTTAGACTCACCTAACTAAATTCCTGCCCCTTGTTCCAATACTCACGTAGATCTATATTGTTCTTAACTACGCCGGAAAACAATTCTCTATTGAGGCAAGGTGAAATTCTTTCAGTAAAGTTTCAGTCGGCTGTGTCGGCGTAAGTTATTCTCGGCGCGTGAGCCTACACAAAGGTTCGTGTACAACTTTAAAACATTCGATATCATTCGAATAGGATAAATTATTTTCTTACCTACTAACTTATGTTACAAACCTTAAGTGAAATCTAAGCAATGTTTCGAACGAAGGAATTAAGTCATAGTTATTTGTTACACTCACAATAAATATTATTACTTCAGATAAAATAATTGAAACATAATTTAAAAAAATGTCTTTTTTATGGAAGAAGTTGGCAAACGAGCAAGCCGTACACCTGATGTTATGTCAGCGCTACCCATAGATATCCGCAACAAGCTAATGTGTTGCGGATGCGTTGCCTACCTTTAAAGGTCAGAGGAGGGATAGAGAGGAAAAAGGATATTTCCTTTTTCCCGTTAACCCCCTCCCTGTGCAATCCTCTTCCCTTTCTCATCCTATCCTTATGAGGAAAGGGTGGGAAGGGGAAGAGGACTGTAATTAGGCCTCCGGCATTTCACTTATCAGACGAAACGCAGAGTTCGTTCTACTTCACTTCTGTTAGCAGTAGAGTTACTCGATGCGCCAGTAGCCCAATGGTTAATGGTACGCGCCGCGAAACATGCACAATATGGTTGTGGATTCGTATCCGATATTAGATTATTGTCGTGAACCATTTCCAACCAAGCTTAAGTTTGATTTGGAATGGTTAAAAGAAAATATTAGTAAATATTTTCGATAATTTACTAATGTTTTATATACATACCCGAGTAAGGTTGGCGGCAGGCAGGTGGCCTTCTGTAAATTTTTTGAAAATGTAAAAAAATATTACAATTTTTTTTTGTTTTTTTTAAGGCTAAAATTTTTATATTAGTAAAGAGTTAATATAAATTATATGGTCAGTTATCATCAATGTAGTCTACGAAGTGATCAGATCATAGGGTATAGAAAAGAAACATTTTATTTAATTTTGTTAATATCTTATATTCAGTTCCTAGATTTGAATTTAATACCTAATTCTGCGTTCGATAACACTTCGTCGGTTCTGTTCGATATAATTGGGAAAGGAACATCCTAATGAATCAAAGGGAAGCCGATGTCTTAGTTTTACTTACTATGTGTACATCTCTGCACAGTGGCTGGGGTGGCATTATGAAAGGCGAGATTTAGATTCTCAATGAGCATGTTATATCTTTAGAGGATATACTGCTGTAAATTAAAGTCCCACAAAACTTGAAAATTAAATATATTCAGAAAATTGGTGTTACGAGGACGGTGGTTCGCTGGCATACGCCTGCAGAGACTTTTTAGCAATTTACTAATTAAACACAATTTAAGTATATTATAAAAGGGGCTAAGCCTGAACAAGGCATGTCGAATAATACGTTATTTTTAAAGTCAAAAACTTCTTTAGTCGCGTTGGACGATATTTACTAGGGGAATAACTTATTGGTTCGCGTTAACAACATGCTCAACATGAGTCGGCAACATGCTTATATGAATTTGGAATATTTTCGTTTACTTTTTTTCATTTATTTTTCTTACAAGGGTTTATTTTTGTTGACTAATTATTAATTTTTTGAACTATTGTCGCACCTTCCCACTTGTTTTGAGTTTTCACATCAGTCGGCATTCTTAATGACTGCCTGTGTAATTTTCTTTACGAATATTAGTTACAGTTTTGTTCCCGGAATTTTGGATAGAGAGGGAGGGGATTGGACAAGGAGAAGAAGCGAAGGGAGGGAGGCGATGGCCCCACTCGACAGACAAGATGTGGAGAGTTATAAATAACTACTACTGCAATAAGAGTATCGCATGAAGTCCTGGTACCGCCACCACGGCAGTTTCCACTTATATACGTAAGTAAGATACTTTTGAAGAACATCATAAAAATCAGTCAATAAATTCATTTTTCACAAATGTTCAATCAAACTAGCTTTATCGGACAATCGTTTGATATTTGCTCTCATGTCAGCTTGTGTATTTCTCCAACACTGATATATATTTCAATCATATTCGCTAAGATAATACGACTCCGTATAGATTCAATTTACTCATTTCGTTTTATTAAATCTTCAACGTTTTTCATATATTACTTACAAACTTACGAATAGATCTTCGTCATATACACGGACTCAAATTTAATAAGATCATGTATGTCCCTTACTTAAGACAGTAGTTGTCTACTTGGTCTAAGTCTTTATTCTAATCCCAACTTATATTATTATTGAGTTTATTTGTTTGTTTGTTACGCTTTAACCCCCCAAGGAATCTATCATTATGAAATTTTGCACACATTATCCGGGGTATAGAAAATGACATGGGGTACTAAACTTTAATCACGAGAATAAAACTGATTTCGAGGTATATAAAACATTCATTAATATCGGTTGCCATGGTAATCTGTCATGTTTCGACAATAACAACTTTTAGACATATGTATTCACCTTCAGGTACCGTGTTCCGTACAAATTTAACATTTAAAATTGAAGCACGATTGGTGCCGTGAATGTTTACGATCTAGGAAACGAATGACTGAGTTGGATTTTTCGAAGTCAATTGGCGACTTAATGTGGCTTCACTTTTGGGTAAACTATTATTCTAATTTATTATACACGGAATCATCTGACAAAAATTACTTGCGAGGAAAACGAGACACTGATGTGTGCGAAGCCGGGGGTAACAGCTAGTATTATCATAATATAGATATTTCTTGTCAATTGTTCTCTTAGCATATTTACTGCGAAAACAAGTGTAGGTATATACGGCACATAAATTGTATACATATATAACAGGTAAATACGACGGTACGTTAAAACGAGGGAGTAACGAAGCGAAGCCGTCACACAGGCTTCACGTGTCTTTCAAATATTTACTTGTGTAGGCTTCCGTGTTGAAGTATATTATCGTAAAAGACAAAGTATATGCAAAAATATTCTTGTGAAGAAATATTTTATACTAAGTGACATAGCTAAAAGTTTTTGTAGATATTAATTCTTTAAAATTGTCGAACATTTTTTTTAGTTCTATCATTAATAGTTTCGCAGCGTATGCGTTAAAGGACCTATTACTGCGGACATATAGATACCGAGGACGACCTCAGAATTGCCGTCGTTAGTTATTTTCTAGGTGGCGCTATTCACACGGCAAATGCTTTCTGATTTTAAAACGCGAAAAGGAACCGGCAGCAGTGTAGGGTGGTGTCTCGCGACGCGAACAAGTTGGCTCTGGCGGCGCATAGACTGGCGAGGAGCGCTAAGACGACGCACGGCATGAGGCTCGCCGTCTACAACCGACTCCCGTACCACGTCACAGCGACTACCAGGCTTACATCTTTTAAAATAAAATTGAAGTCAAGTCCAGAACACTTTTCGTTCTGTTGAAGAATTTTTTAATTAAGAGAATTAGTATCTTTATTTTTTAGTTTTTGTTCCTTTTTTATTATATAAAAGATGTTATTGTGTAAAATGTTTTTTTTTTTTTATTTTGTATTCGATTGATTTTTCATGTCGTAATTTATAAACTGTTTGATTTTGACCTGTAATTGTGTTATTACCAATAAATCTGTATTTCTGTATTATGGCTTTTTTTACATCTTGGGTTACATTATTGAAGTTTTAGTAGGGATCCCTAATTTTTCTAGTAAAAAATATAGCCTATGTTAGTCAGGGATCGCGTCAATGAGTAGTGGAAGACCTACCCATGTTAGGTAGTTTTGCACACGTTCATCTCTAGCCCGAGCACGCCAAAAAACGAGATTTGGGCGTAATAGTTATTACTTTCAATTATCATTGCAATGGGATGAAAAAAAAAAACACGAAGCATCCGCCGTACGAAAAGAAAATAGTAAACGCTATTAATTCGTTAGAGTCAGTGTGACGCAACAGAAAAACTTGATTGGTCGAGCGAATTGATTTGTAGCGTTGGCCGACGTTTTTGTTAACGTCGGCTTTCTAGCCTCGGTGGATGAAGTTCGTGTTGTAAATATTCAGAATCTTGTTCCACAATTTGGAAAAATGGAATGTTAAAAAAACAATTTCCAAGGTCATTATTTAGAAAAAACGATAACCGTTAAAACAATAAATTCAATGTTGGATGAAAGCAAACGAAAAACTGCTCGGTGGCGACACTCGTTGCGTGAATAGGCCGGCTCCTAGGCTTTAGTAGACATATTTTATACTTCAGCGTTTACTCTGATGAGTGAAGTTCCGGACTTCCAAAGCACTTCCCTTTCTCATCTGTTCTTTCTGTCCTATCCACTTCCTTCGCTACTTCCTGTGCCCGAAATCTGGCAGAACGCTTGCAAGTTATTTGCTTTTGCTAATGCCAATGGCACTCACTTAACAATAGGTGAACCCCTTGCTCGTTTGTCATCTTCTTCCATAAAAAATATCTGAATAGATATTAAAACTAAATAGAAAAACTTGTCTAGGTTTCTGCGGGGAATTTAACAAATTCCATTCATTCCGACTATCGGCCGCTACAGATTGCCAGCACTGAGTGCACGCTAATGCGATTTATTTTATCTTTATTTGAGATGTGAAATCTCTCACGGATGCCTTACCTCTACCTTTTACTAGTTGAATACCGAGATTTGCTCTGCGTTGTTGTTGATCATCGTCAGATCTTGTTTTTTTCGGAATAATTAAATATGGTGGAGAGGTAGGCAGAGATCAGGGATTTCTATTTAGGGCGATCCTAGCGGACCTCTGTTACTTCTTGTATTACGTCCTTCTTTAATGTATTGCTACTCTAATTGATATAAGTTCTCCTTGGATGTCCCCCAACATTGCCACTCACTTTTGCAACATAAATTTGTTTTGTTACTCTCTCTTCATTCGTCCTTTCAACATGCCCGAACCAACGAAGCACACCTTTCTCAATTCTAGTCACTATTATTAATCCCTCCGCATAAGGATCGCAATTCAACGGCGTTAAATCTACTAACACATACATATAGACCATCCCCAATGCCTACCACACACACTTCACAGTGAAGTTAACATATGAAAGTTCTTTTATTTGACTTAGATCAAATGTTTAATTATTTAAATGATTGTAATGAATATCGACGCTGTAACACATGTGAAAATAATATATGTACTAAGTTAAGTAAAAAAAAATTGATATCTTTAGTTCATATTATTAATATTATTTGCCGTTACGAATATACATAATATATTATTATAATTTACAATGAAGTTTGCCTTAATTAATGCTAATTGTGCCGCGCGCGACGAGGTTGTTAGTGGTTTGTCTCATGTGGTCTGGAAAGCAACATCTAATTATTTAAATATACAAAGAAGGTCAGTTTGAAATATGACAGAAGGTTGAAGCGTCACATTTAGAGCGTTTGTAGACGTCGGTTTTTCTCGCCAGACGTGTTTCTTGCCGGATTTGCGGTGGTGCATGATTTACAATTCCGCCGCCTATTATTGCCGGACCGTCGTCCGGTGAAAAAACGGTCATCTACAAGCGCTGTTAATCAAATTTTGTTACACAACAGAGAAGGAAGATATAGCGTACGTAGATTCATTCCTTGGTTACATTTATTACAGAAACAATTAATAGAAAATTTAAAATAATCAAATTACCCGATCGAGTGTTTGGTTATTAATGGTTTACACCCCTTGTATGGGTTGTATGCTGACGTCATATGCTCTGTGGCACTTTGGGGAAGAATACGAATCAATTCGTTTCACTCTTCGAAAGCGGTCACGCCGTTTAGGCTACAGTTTACAATAGATTGGACATATGTAAATCCGTATGTATGTATAATTATATATGTAGGTATGTATGTACATACTTATATACCTCATTATACATACAAACTTAGACTTACATTCTCAGTGCAAACTAATTGCATTAGGAAAAGACTTTATTATGCTAGTCATACGGAGCATTACGAAAAGTCTGGGAAATCGTACTGTACCGTTAAATTTTAACTAAGACAATAGCACGGGATGATTTTAATGAAGGACCTTTCTTCTCGTGATTATTCTTCTATTGTTTTGCGTATGATGTGTGTGATGAATGTGGCTTTTTATAAATAAGTTTTGTCGTTTTAATTTTTTATTGTTTTTTATATTCGAGTATAATGTAAATCAAGAACTTACATAGATATTTTTTTTGTTTCTTTTCTTTTTTTATAAGAGTAGGAGGCAAACGAGCGGCGGCAACACCGAGGTGATCAACGAGGCCCATGGACAACCGCAACACCAGAGGAACTGCAGATGCTTTTTTTTTTGATCAAATAAAGTTAAAATTCGAATAATTTATTTTTAGGTTATTTTTAATTGTTTTTTTTGTTATTGTTGCCTTTTTATGTATTGTCGGTCTTTGAGAAAAAGATAGGCTCGCTTCTTGAAGGACCCTAAGTCGTATATGTTTTAATTACAATACTTTTTGTGAACAACGTAGAGCTTATGAGGTAACAATATTTGTAGTAACCCTTCAGAGGTAATGCGGAACAATAATCAATTAACTTCCGACATGGTAACCCGACCCTTTTCTAGAGCTACGTGCCTAATTTCAGTAACATCGGAAATTTCATTGATGCCTTATTATTTTATAGCATTTTCAGCTTGTTTCCTTACCGCGTCTATGTGTGTGCTGCAGGGATTTTAACGTACAAAAATTATTATCGTAATCTTTATTATAACCGACGGCGGTAAACATTTGCAATATCAGGGGAACTGCAGATGCGCTGCCGGCATTTAATGCTCTCTTGTAACCAAAGTCGTATTGGTTTGGAAGTTTTATACATGTACTTTTTTTTAATTATTGCTTTTTATGGTTTTACTTTGTTTATGTAATAATAAAAAATATGTCTGGAAGGGAAAGGAAAAGGAAACACCCTTTTTCCTGTCTATCACCTCCTCCGTCTATTACTTGGCAACGCATCTGCAACTCGTTTGCTTGTTACGGATGAGTGGGAATCACCTAATATCAGGTGACCTTCTGCCATAAAAATATCAATTTATTTTCTATATATATTTACTTCCGATAAAAACGTATAGAAATTAAATGAAGCACACTCACATGCGTCGGCGTTGCGGGCAATCTTTACCGCCGCTTCAAACGGAATGACTGGAATTTGCTTGATTTTCCACAAGAAGCTAACGGAGCACTTTAATAAATTCCGAACAGTCTTCCTCTCGGATTTTCATTTTAACTTATCTGATGTAACTTTCTGTTAAATGCACGATCCTGTAGCCTAACGATAGTGTAAATAAAGGGATCGGTTCTGAGAAATGATATTAAAAAGTAGCAGATTAGCGGTCGAAAAGTGAAGACACGACAACGTTCTAATTATGCCGCATATGTTTAAACACTAGTTGTCCTCTTTTTTCTCATTATTTTAATTACGCTATCCTTCTTACACCATTTGATGTGTGAATGTTGCCATCACTGTCTTGTGAACACTTTTGATAGTTTGAGTTTAACATATCTGTAGTATAGAATATTGGTTCCAGGTCATATATTGTGTGATATTTTCTAACAAAAGTTTATTGTAATTGTTTCATTTGTAGTGTTTAGGTATAGGCAGGCGAGTGAAAGTGCTGCATGATGTACACCCGGTTCAAATCAAGTTTCTTTAGAAATAAAGACGGAGTAAAAGAGGTGATAAGCAGAGAACATTCTGGGCGATTGCGTTATGTTAAAAATATCTTATGTCTATTCATTATAAATAGAAAAATGATTTTTTGTAAATACACATACACAAATACATTTTAAATAATGTTATATTTTAAAATTAATTATTGAGTAAGAGTTATTCTTTCAAAAGAAAAGAATTGAACATTTGATTTAAAATGTCAATTTAATTTATATTAAATTAAAGTATAATGTATTTAAAATATAAAAAGTATTCGTGATTATCAATACATATAATAAAAATGTAACTGATCGCTGTCTATACATGGAAGATATTTGAGAAAAACTGTTATTACCTTCATAAACGCAATAGAACCCAAAACAATGATTATTATAATTTTTGTCTGTTTGTCTGTGCGTTTGTTACCACTAATCTCAGAAACGGCTTAACCGATTTGGGTGCGGTTTTCACTCATTTATTGTAGTTAGCTTCGCTTAACATTTAGTGTATGTTTTATCTCAATCGACCTATAAATAAAAAAGTTATATCAATTTAAATGTGCTACGGCCATACTGTGTCGACCCCACATACGCGGGAAAAGGGCAGGGAGGTGATGATGAGGTTACGGTAGTATTAAGTAGGTAATATCATTTCGTTTAAGTAAAATGGCAGGGCGGGTGAAACTGCAGGGCACAGCTAGTAGTAAAATAAATTGCCTTGAATCTCATTCAAAAAGAATGTTTGCAAAATTTGGTATATTTAGCAACTGTTTTTCTACATTTCAGATGAAATTATCTCAAGTGAGAACAATTTAAGTTGCTGCTTTAAACAAGTTACGAAATTCACTTACATTTTAAAGTTAATCTGGTGCAAGTTGTTCCAAACATGGACTGGACAAGTAGAGAAAGTATACATTAACTTCGTATAAATGAGATTATGATAAATTTTAACTGTATTTCTCTTTGGTAAATCGTGCAAACTAAGCTTAAAGGCTTTTCAAAATAATAACCTAGAAACGGGTACCGTTTGCAGCCCAATCTACCGGAGCGTGATAACCACGACCACTCTGACAAGAGTGAAGCGACCAAGAAGAAGAAACTAGAAACCTTCTCCTCCAGTTCCAGCTTCACCCGAATAGATTGAAAGACCAATAAAAGTATTATGAAGTCATTAGTTACACTGATACAAGTTTTTTTATAATCGATACAGGAGTTTTTGAGTTTGTAGAAAACAAACAATCAAATTTTTTCTCTTTATAAAATTAATATTATATAATTATTATTAATACAAGCATAGACTAGCCAAGCACTCCAGGTTCACTCAGGTGAACACAAATACAAAATAAATACAACCAAAGTTACTTTTCCAAGAACTTTCTGCTGGTGAAAGAATTAAATCGGGTCATTAGTTTTCGACTTTAACCGGAACAAACAAACAATCAAACCTTTTTTTATAATAATACATAGTACAAGTGAGTACCAATGATAATCTAAATCAAAATTTACCAGTCTGGTCGAGGTAGCGGGAGTCCGTTGGATGAGAAGGGCAAGGGACCGATAATTGTGATGAATCTTCACAATTATCGGTCCCTTGCCCTTCTTGGCAAGGCCTATGCCCAGCAGTGGATATCTGCAGCTGTTGGCGTACTGACTGATGGTTGAGGATGGTGATGAAGTCTCCTTTCGTCACATAACAACCCACCACCCACCCACGGACACCCACGGATACCCGCAACCAGCTTCCTTGTTTTGAGAAACCCTTAAGTGATACCATGCAGGATTGTTCATCGAAACTTAGGAAGCTATCTTTTATATAGTAGAAGGTGGTAACCGTAACGTAACCTACCCATAGGCATCTGCAACAAGCTAATGAGTTGCAAATGCGGTAAGTACCTTTAATGGACTGAGAAGAAACAAACAGAAAAAAGGAGATTTCCATCATCTCTTCTATCAAATCCTCTTCCCTTTCTCTTCCTTGAATTCAGAGAATGGAAAGGTGAAAAGGGTAGATCTATTTTAGATTAGGCCTCCGGCACCTCACTCAACAGACGAGACTCAGAATGCATATACATAGTATATGTATTGCATAATACATTATGCAATACATATACTATGTATGTTGCGCTGTTAACAATTCCTCCGAACATGTTTTTCGTCTCAAATGCTAAACCGAGTCATCTGTTAGCATCGTTAAACCGATGCGGGGTATCGACCAACACTTTCAAATAGATTTACGGCGCCGAATTCTCACAAGCACCAAATGAGAATGCGTATAGGGTACGACTAGCGGACGAATCTATACAATTAATTTTTAAAGTTAATGATTGAAATGGTTTCTGAAGTCGCGATAACATTGTCTCGAATTCTGACCAATGTCTTTTTTTATGGAACAATGTGGCAAACGATTCCCCTCTCCGGTCAATCCATTTCCCCTTCCCATTCTATAATTATTAGGAAGGGATGAGTATGGAAAGAGGACTGACATCCGGCCTCCAGCACTACACTCATCAGACGAAACACAAATACATACTTCTACTTATCGCCTGTCTTCTATGAGGTCGTGGTATTGGTCGAGCCGGCCCATTCGTGCAACAGATGTTGTTGTGGACTTTACCACTGTTTCATGGTGAATTGGAACAATAATTGGATATAGTGACTGTTTCAGATACTAAGGCAATAAGTTTTTAAATATTTCCTACGTTTATTTATATGTTTACTAATATTATTCTGTTAGAAATTTAAATTGCGTGTAATAAAACTAGATAAAAAATTAATCTTGAAATCCAATTTTTGTGGAGAACGAGCTTTTTTCAAAAAAATCATCAGTCTTGGTACGTAAAATACGTCGGGAAAAATTCCAGTTTCTATTTTGGGTGAGGAGGCAACACAAGTTCAAAATGCTTGTGTGGAAAAACATACTGTTTTTCCAAACTTTGATGAGATGTTTATTTAATTTTAACTTTATAAAATCTTAATAGTTAGTCATTGCGCGTGAAAAAACATTAATGAATCAGATTACTATTATAATGGGAACGTGGCTAACCAGATGCTGTGTGACCAGCACCAACTACATGATGAACCCAGACAATTGAACCCGTAACTGGATTCCAGTCTTTATAAAACAAAGAGTTGAGGTTAGGAATTGAGAGGAGTACTTTATCATTAGAAATTCAGTGATATAAATGCAAATAGTTATTCAACGCGATGAACCAATCTGATCAAGGTACTGGACGAGGGCGGTAGGGGATCGAACGTAGGCCACGTTCAAACCTCTGGTGGCTAAAACGAGCTTACCATAACCATTTCTACGTACGTATTGTAAGAACGCGGTATTTCCCCGGTTATTTTTTTATTTTTAAATTATAATTATTATTAATTTCTAGCATTTTTCATAATATTACATTCTACAATGTTTTTTTTTTTTT
>JWHW01019639.1:157204-185649 GCA_000931545.1 Papilio glaucus | reverse complement strand
ATTTCACCGGCTTGACCGGTGAAATACCACGACCTCGCAGAAGACAGTCGTGCAGTAGAAGTATTTTATCCTTCTGTATTTCTGTATTATGAGTGAGAAGCGGCTTCTGCGCCTCCTGTAAGGAGGATAAAACTAAACAGTATATTTTTAAGTAGAGCCGTTTTAATGTTCGAATAATTATAAAAAGTGTTTATATGTAAACTTTTTATGACTAAAGAAAAATCGTTTGTACTACTATATTTTATAAATATTCTGCTTCATTTCATAGGAAAACGTGGAAAATATTAAGGGTAAAGTGTCAACTATTTATTATAATATTATAAATTAAATTATTTAATATTTACATGTTATTTTTTCGCATCTTTTGTATTATATGCTACATCGTAATATGTACTTATTACGTTTTTTTATCGCGATAATGTATGCAAGTTATTTTCACGAACCACATTTCAAAAGCTTTTGATATTGTTGTCTACATTACACAATTTAATATCTAATGAATCAAATATTGTTCACGGTAAATGTCGAGTTACATTACTTACAGAATTATTTGATAAAAAATTATTTGTGGGCCAAGTTATATATTTTAACTTTCAAACTATTAGTCGTATGGATTGGACAGAGATGTAGATTATTTTTTCCTTATCACGGTGTATTTAAGAAGGGTATGAGCCGAGTAATATCGCTCTTTACAGATGGCGCAGAATTATAGTTGCTTTGTAGAAAAAAATAGCATCCTTTATTAGTATTTAACGACGGTTTATTTAGATTTGTTTATATTAATAGTTGCTATACTGACCTCTAGAAATGACACGCGACTATTTTCAACAAGTATATTTTACATTCAAAATATAATTATTTTTAAATACATTTGTCGGGCATGACGTTTCTACCACGAATGACCATTCGCTGGTACGGTGCTTGTTGACGGATAAATAATAAGAGTATTATTGTGTGGAATATATTTAATATTAAGTAATATTTTTAAGACGCTAAAACGATCCACTTTTGGAATTGTACCTTTGTGGATATTTAATTTGAAATGAATTAAGAATTTAAATTCGCTTAAAATGGAACTCAGTGACGGGACAATTTTAATTAGCCAAGTCTGGCTGAGTTCCTCGCGAGCTCCAGTTGTCGTAGCCGGAATTCGTTCAATTAGTCTTTGGAACTTGACAGATTCTTTCGTGAAATTCCGCAGTGTAAACGATTTCGGAATGCTGCGCTTGGCTCGCACCGATTGAAATGAAACTAGGTTTGATTTCATAGAAATTATCGAGCGCTCTACTACATTATTCAGTATTTGTGCATGATTAATTTGCAATCAAGTTAGATGTACCCAGGAATGGAATTTACTAACAAATAATTTTTGAAGTAACAACTTCTTTAGCCGCGTTATTTGATAAGGAAAAATCTTTAGGTTGGCATGAACAACATGCAACATGTTTCAGCAACAAGCGTTAGGAACATGCCTATTCTTTAATTTGAAACAGTGTCGACGAACATTTTAAATTTATTTTCTTTCCATTCAATTTTGAATCTTATTGTAAAGAAACAAAGCTTTATATTTGTAGATCATTTATTTATTTGAGAACTATTGTCACGCCTTCCCATCTGTTTTGAATTTTCACTTCTGTCAACAGTCCTTATGACTGTTTTATTCTTTAGACTGCGGTTGCATTGATTTTCCTTCTATATGGATGTGGTACTTCCCCGGTTCAACCAGCCCATTGTTTCTTTGGATGCTGGTTCTAACATTATCATGTTAAATATTTATTTGTTACCTTTATCTTTAATCACTTTCTTAGGTTTGTTCTATTGTTATATAGTTAAGAAGTTGTAAATAGTATCCTTAGCTTAGGGGCCAATGTCTTGTAAATCCGTATGGTGAAGTGAGGATTTATGATGTCAAATAAATTCATATATATCTTCTTAGATTTATATGGATTTATTTGGGTAGTTTGCGATAGCATGGTGTAACATTTAAGCAGAAAAATTGTTGTTTTGTATACATACCAGGTACATTAATTAAACTAAACTTTTGGTTTTGGGTAGGTTATCTTCAGAAGAACCTGCTCCTAGGGTAAACTGAGCTTAGTCTTACCTGTCTCTAACTTAAACCAGATGTTTAAACGTAAAACTAAGTAAAATTCGAAGAGGTTAGTAAAATAAGCATTAATAAAATTAGATGTAGTGCAATTTAACTTTTTTTATCAAAGACAATGCCTAATACACGAATTCTAAATCTACATATAACAGCTTGGACATATAAATATCGTCGTTTACTAAATCGGTAATAACGAATCGAATGTTCAATAATTTAAAACTAACTACATTAAAAAATGACTGCAGCCATGAATAACCCGACGGCAATCCATCTGCATACACTTATTGCCCTTAAATCAATTACTCGACTCGTCTGGATTTATTAAACCAGTTATTTCTAATAATATAAATAAGAAAGTCATTTATTTCAAACAATACTAAAAATAACTGTGATTAAAAAGTATTTAAGAGAGAAAAAGCAATCGGTTCACTTAATGGCGATTGTTGTCATAAGAAAACGCGGTTATGGAAGGAAAAACGAGAAGGTAGGAATTGGGACCCAGGAAAAGGCAAGAACTAATTCCACCGCACTGATGATATATAGGGTAGCAATAGTTCTCAGTCGAGTAGAATTTGAAAAAATTATAATTTATATTTCTTGTATTCAATATGGAATTTTATTGATAAGATTTATTTTTTGATTATTATTATTATATATTTTATAGATTTATAGTTTAATAAATATTTATTTATTTTGGAACTATTGTCGCGACTTCCTACCTTTGTTTTGTATTTTCACTTCTCTCGGCAGTCCTAATGGCTTCCTGTATTTTTTATATATTTACCCCGCGATTATTGTTGGTCATAGCAGATATATCTCAAATTATTTTGAATTTAATTATTGCGTAGATGTATTGTTAATATTGTTAGTTTTTTAATATTATAGAAATGTCAAAGAAAAAAATCTGAATTTGTCACCAAAATCATGATGCTTCTAAAGTTCAGGCAGTGTGCGTGTGTGTATTATAAAATCGCTAATTTCTTAACAAAGACTGGACAATGGTTCCAAAGAGATAATAGTTCAAAAGGTGATGTTGTTTTCATGTTGTCTTCTCATTCTGAGTTCGAGTATTTCTAAATCAACAAGAGTAAACACGTGGTGTATTACGACACAGAAGACATACTGGTGGAATTCTATGAAGACGGAAGAGGGCGCTGGTTCTCTCCCTCGCGACATTTGCCTACGGCAACGGAATTGTTTTTGATCACACTGATAAAAAAAGACTTAAGTACAACCAATGATTCCCGAGGAGAGATGACGTCAGGCAGGCGGCCGGCCGGCGGCCGAAAAAACTGTAGCAAAAACCTATACCGTATACAAGGTTTGTAAGAAACGGGATTCTTACCACGATTAGCCTGAGCTCCCGAGATTTCGGCACAGTTGCATGCGCCATGGTCACGAGCTGACAACTGTGCCGAAATATTGGGAGCTCAAAATTTTGATATAATGCTATTTAATAAAATATTAAAAGTAATTGACAGTGTGTGACACCATATTGTGAGTAGCAGTTTATGTAAACTTTGCTAACTCGATCCGCAAGCCGGATAACACTTTTCACGACATCTGCTAGACGGACGTCTTTCCGTAAACTTTGGCCAATTTGTAAAAGTTCCGCCGACACGGCCTTGTCAACGTAGTTTGACACATCATTTTGTCGTTTTATGTATGTTTTGTTAAAGATTGTTTTGAATGTTGAAGACATTCAGCATAAATACGGTTGTTTCTATAATTTAAAATAATTGAATTAATCAATTAAAAATATTAAAGTTGATTATCTTATAATAAAATCTAATATACACACACACACGTACAAACATAAAGTCTGAGACAATTATTAATATGTACATATTTTATATCACGTGTGTATTTTCTCAATATAATGGATATAAATCTGCTGGAAGTGGTCCTCACTTGGCCGGCGTCGTTAATTTATTTTAAAAGCTCGCATTTCGTGAAAGTTCTGAAAGTAAGTACTTAGTTCAGGCGAGCGCTGAAAACTGAGCGCCTTTCACCGCAAGCGAACTTATTTCTCTACCATTCGTGAAATTAAATGGCCAGCGTAAACAGCCAATGACAATTTTAGAAAGTTTATCTTAAATATTTTATTATCTACATATTTTTTATTGAATTAAAGTCATGAATTATATAAGTAGTAATTTAAACACAATTAAATCTCATACTTTTCTAACAATCTTAGTTGAACTTTGATGTTTGGAAAACAAGCAAACAGTTTACCTGCTGTTAAGTGACCTCTACCTATAGGAGTATGCAACAATCAAATGAGTCGCAGATGCATTTCCTTGTTGCATATGCATGCATGCATGCACCCTTAAATTGACACAGGAGGGATAGACAATAAATAAGATATTTTCCTATTCATCCAAGTCCAAGTTCAATCCTTTCTTTCTCTCTTTGGGCAGAGAAATAGGCATGAAATTGGACCTCCGGAATCTCACTTATCAGTCGAAACGCAGAATGCATCTTCTTCACGCCTGTCTTCTGTGAGGTCTTGGTATCATACCGGTCGAGCCGGCCTACACGTGCAACAGATGATGTTAAAGCCTGCAACAACATTGTTATTATATATGATTAGAACAAATGTACCAACTCTTAGTGGGCCAGCGTGGTGGATTACAGCCTCTCCCCTCTCTCGGAGAGGAGGCCGGTGCCCCTGCAGTGGGGAACATTCTAGAAATGGCTGATTTATTATATTATTAGATTAAATGTAGATTTTTCACAATGTTAAATAATATCTTCCTTCATTTTCAGTTTTAGGGCCAATAGTAGCAACTGTTTTAATTTGACCAGTGAAGAACAAAGAAATAAATTAATTGAAATTTGGACTTTCAATAGCTTAATTATAAAGGTCTATTATCTTATATTGTATACTTAATGTGTTACCTAAACGGAAATGTGAGATTATTACGAGTATATAAATCAATTTCATTCGCGTTAATTAAATTTTGATATCCAAGATTAGTTCGGATTACAATGGCGTATCTAGCTTAATTATATTAACTTGTTTGATCCATTACTAATTCAAAGTGACAGCGGACTGAGAGTATGTCGATGTTTCAGGAGAATCAGATCATATGAAACTCATGTGGTAATGATGAGGCCTAAAATCGTTGACATTATAAATATATCTAGGTTCATTGAGAGAATTAGTTTGTATGTATATCTCTTAAGAAGATTCAGCAGTGGGACTTATATATATCGATACAATTTTTTTATGTATGGATGTTTATTACTCTTTCACGCAAAAACGAACGGATCGAGATGAAATTTAGCACAGAGATAGATTATAGTCTAGAATAGCACATAGGCTACTGTTTATCCCGAAAAAATATACGGTTACTGTGGGAAACATTTTTTTACAGGTACATAAAAGACGATGTTTATGTATGTTCCCTATACATCGAAAGGGCTACCCGTGCGAAGCCGGGGTGGATCGCTAGTACATAATATAGTAAACGCATCAAATTGGAGGTAACAACTTAATACTTAATTCAAATCTGAACTTAAATTTACCGCATCGCACATAATTTATGTGAAAGTTTGAAGCTTTCTTGGAATAACAAGAGGGATGATTTATTTTGAACACGTTCAAGATTTGGGTAAAGTTCACTCGACTAATGGATTAAATGCATTAGTTATAATTTAAGTCGTTATTTTCATTCTTATTATATGTCTTAAAATAATGAAATTGGGTTTAGGATGAATTAACAAGCCATAGAAAAAACGTTCCATTTGAAATGTTTTGATACCTTCACTTTTCGACCGTTAATGACATATATGCTATATTTTTGTATTAAAATATTATTAGTTTAAATTAAAAAATATTTTATGACTTAGTAATCGAACAATGATTAAACAGCCATGTCTGTATTAGCTGTAAATTGTACAAATTTCCATAATTGTATTTTTATTTCCAACATGAATTTAAGGCGAATCAATTCGGGGATAAAAATCAAACGCACAGAGGGGAATTTTAATAAAATTGTTTATGCTTCCAGCTCTCGCAACAAACGAATAAATCATGGCACGAATTTACATCATGCGGCCACTTTTAACTGAGGAATTTAATATATTTTTTTGTTTCGTCAAACGTGTCTTAAAGAATAACGTTCGTCATTTTAATGCATTTATACTTTGTTAAAGCATTGCCATCTCATATACACATAGCAACTTAACATATATACATACTTTTTATTCATAAACAGGCTATTAAAAAGCAAGTGTTCTACTATTCCTGCAACCTGGTGGCACGACAGTGCCGCCGCCAAGTCGAGCACGGCTACAACCATCCTATTCTCGAAGCGACTCACGGCATTTTTGACCACCTTGTAACTTTGTTGTGGGTTAAGATAGGCTACGAATTATCGCAAGTCAAAATTCTTAATATTCTCACTGACTTACTCACCAATCATCAAAATCAAAAAGTACTTCTAGCAGTCGCACAGACTTCCAATTTTTAATTTAGCATACAGTCTATAGAGAAAGGAAAAAATGAGATATCCCGATTATTTTTGGTGTGTCGACATCCGGATAATTGTCGCTTATCCGGATGTCGACACAATACCCGAGCACTTGTCTCTATTATTTATATAATATATTCTAATTACTATTATTTCTATTACTTAGTAAATGTACACAGTGCACTTAGGAGTAAAGTATTAAAATTATGAATAGACAGAATAAATGCCAAGTCATTATAATTATTATAGAAATAACGGTGTCTAATATTGATACAGTCATTATAAATGTTGATAGGTATTTGATTAAATAACAAAGTTGTTGAAATCTCTTTATATGATATCTCACAACTTTTTGTTACGAAAGAACAGCGTTTCGAGTCTTGGTAATTTTTTACTATTTTTTGATGGGATTATTAATTAATTTAAAGATAACAAATAGCCACTTTATGCATTACCTAATATTCTAGTATTAATCAGTACCCAAAATATTTTCATGGAAATGTAAACGTTGCGCGAACCTGGAATAATGTTCATGAAATCTATATCTTCTTAAACAAATATTTTAAATAAAGAAGAAAATATGTACCTGAAGCTCATAATTGACTGGATCTTTCCTTTTGATGTTTTATATCCGATTTTTATTTTCTTTTTATTATTTTTAATCTGTTGTTAATATGTTGTTTAGTCATAGTCCATTTTTGGTTAGCTTTTTATACTGTTATTTACTAGTTTTTCCTGTTATTTTTTGTCTAAGAATTTAATGCACTTTGGTTGGTACAAATCACTTATAATTAAAATGTAACTCACTAAACTGTGGCTTAACATGTGTATTCAATGGTTCATAATTAGTGTAACAAAAACAAAACTAAAAATATTTATCTTAAATTGATTGCTATACGTGATCTATAGTAAGAAAGGTTTATTTGTTAGGCAACATACATTCATAAATCTATACAGTAAGGGCTCTGAGCATCGGTCAGTCTCACGTCCGATTTCTATAAGGCTAATCAACGGAACAATTAGCAAGTTTCACACGTAAAATTAAATACCACTTGAGTTGATCACCTTTTTTTTCTTATAGAAAATGAAATCGACATTTAACTTGATTGAAAATTTGACAAAACTTTCAGAAACCGGGCGTTAAAGACAAAAATACTCATTTTGTAATTGAAGACTTCATTTTAGGATATACTAAGAGTATTTTCTATGTTTCGTACGACATATGCTTTTGATAAATTGACGGCGATGAATTCATCACTTAGTATTAAAAGATTATCTACTTTTCACGACCTACCCTCCTATCTATATCAATTGGTAGGATGTTAATAGACATGAAAGCTATTAATAATAGCTATACTATATGCTCCAATAGTTTTAAAATAATAATAATAAATGAAATGTCCAGCTTTTATTATTTACGTTTATTAAATTCAGAACAAAGTTTATTACCAAAATTTCACGCATAGTTTACTCGACAGAACATAATTACAAATGGTTTTGAAATATTTTCAGTTCATTGAATATACGTCTCACCGCAAAATGTTCTCTGACGCACCTAGTTCAAGAATATTGCTAAAGTTTGTCAATATGTAGTGGGAATCAATCAGTTGAAGTTGAACGTGAGTCTATTGATGCATAGATATCTATATTTTATTTTATTTATGTAGCTATAATATATTTTTGTTTATTTAACGTGGCTAATATAATGTAGTAGAGTGTAGTAGCAACAATAAACTATTTTCTTTCTTTCTATCATTATATAACGACATTTTGTATATTTATAATTAAAGTACGTGAACAAGCGAGCATGTAGGATCGTGTTTTTTTCCGAAAAGATGTAAAGAATGCTTAATTTCATAAAGCGCCATCTCACAGAATTTTATGGTACTACTTAATAGGTTATCAACAATTGGCAACCAATGCAAGAACCACAAGTGATAATATTATAATATCCTGCGACCCTATCCACACACGGCCATCTGATCCCAAACTAAGCAGAGCCTGTACTATGGAGATAACTAATATATTACATATACTACTTATATCTATACATATAATAAAAATATATCTGATCGATGTCTGTACATGGAAGATATTTGAGAATAATATCTACTGTGTCGACCCCACATACGCGGGAAAAAGGCAAGATGATGATGAGGTTACGGTAGTATCAAGTAGGTAATATCATTTCGTTTAAGTAAAATTGCAAGGCGGGTGCAACCGCGGAGCACATCTAGTTTTCTAAATACATAATAAAATAAATATGCGCTCACGCCCGTAAGCCAGAGGGGTAGGCAGAGATCATGGATTTCCATTTGGCACGATCCTGGCACACCTCTCTCGCTTCTTCTACATTCATACATCTACGCATACATGCTCGTCGGTTATGGGTGCTCCTCATATCGCCCTTTTTTAGTAAGTTACTAAGTTGGTCGATACAAGTTCTCCTAGGGCGTCCCCTACCAGCAATGCCACTCACTTTTGCAACATAAATTTGTTTCGTTATTCTCTCTTCATTCATCCTTTTAACATGCCCGAACCACCGAAGCATACCTTTCTCAATTCTAGTTACAACATACACTTTTAAGCCACACTTTTCCCTTATAACGCAATTTTAATCCTATCATTCAATGTCACGCCTAACATACTTCTTAAGTATCGCATCTCAATACATATTTATAAATACATACTTAAATACATACTTAAAAAGATAACTGTACCCAGACTCAAGACTAACAGACATGTTCATGCACACAAATGGAATGGATCAATGGAACTCATGATCTGCAATGATGAAATGCAAAAACTATATAATAATATTATATTAATACTATATAGAGGAGCAGTGATGGCTCAGCGGCTTAGGCCCCGACTTACGTACTGTAGGTCGCGGGTTCGAAACCAGGCAGGCGCTTTACTTTGTGTTAATTTATTTGATCACCACTGCACACTTCCCAGAATGTAATCTATAAAATACCAAGGTTAGTTACTTCGTTGACGTACAAAACTGTTTACCTTCAGGTCTTGGCCAACCAGCTCCCTACGATGGTTTATAAGAATATAAAAATTCTGCAGGAATACTTAACATATTTTATATTCTGTTTATGAATGATAACAGTGATATTAGACAATTTGTTAAGGGTATATTTGTGCTGCGAAGTTGCGAAGTTTTGTATGTTTTGCGTTTGAATCATTCCTACATCTGTCGAGACGAGGGTACGCTGACGCGGCTCGCGCAAAAACTAACAAACGGCGAGAAAGTTTTTTTTGGAAGTGAAAATATTTGTACATATTCAAATTTCGAATACTTCTACAGATAAAAAACAGGAATAAAACTATAATTAATTAAACTAATGTTAAATAAACATTAATGTTAAAAATATAAGCTCCAATGACTTTTAAGGCTACCAAGTTAGCTACGTACAAACTTGTACGAACAAACTGCATTACATAGAACTTTTTATTACAAAAAACATGTAAAACGTTTAGGAAATAAAGAAATGTGAATGTCAATGAAATTAAATCAAGTTAATTATTCCTGTGAACAGTCGTAAAATAATATCATTTGATATAAGTTTGAATAAAAACGGAAGTATGCGTAAGATTTAAGGAGAAAAAAGGGTTAGAATGGTATGAAAGAGAAGAATAATGTTATCAGCAGAGTTTTACAAGTGACAACTAAGCTGACGGATGATAAATAGACATGGAAGATGATAAAAATTGTGCCATCACACATGAAAGAAGATTTAGTGTGAGAGGCAGGGAAATTTTGAGTAACTGAATATAAAATCTCCCTCTTTTGGAGAGCAGGCCAGTGTCCATGCAGTGAAACTACTAATAAATGTGCAATATTAAATTTTTCATCAAAAATATTTGGTTTTCGATATATACAATGTAACTCTTCTCCTTTAACTCCACATGCCCTTAAAATTGGACTCGTAGACATGAATTTAATACATTTACTTTTATTGTCCTTAAACGAATAGAAAAATTGTAAACTTTAGTTTTAGGGATAAATTGTAAGTACGGTCTCGTAACAAGCGGAGTATGTAATTCAAGAAGAAACTCTAGACACAAACTTTTGTAAGAAGATTGTATAAATTGGGCCATGAAATATATATTATATTGGCTTTTGTTTTATTTTCAGGCAAATAGTTATATATGTATAACAAGCTTAGCCCCGCGGTTTCGCCCGCCGTGCAAGTTTATCTAACCGACTGTTGTCCGGTCTAAGATGAAAAAGTTAATATGATAGTTAATAACAGATGTGATGTCAACTTACATTAACTTAACAGAAATCTCTTTGCAAAATTTCAAGTCTCTCTAGGCCCAGTGATTTTGACTGTTCGTTGATTGGTTAGTCAATCAATTTCTTATAGATATATTAATCAAAAATTAATACAATCAACTTTAAAAGTTAAGGAAAAATAATTTGTTCCCTCCGTCTAAAATTCCATTAGCTAATATACAAATAAAATTAAACAAGATCTAATTGGCCAGACCATGAAACTCCTCAAAAATAGAGTTTTTTCAATTATTACATTATGTTTTCTAATATTACAAGTAAATACATAGAGTATCGGCGTTTTATAAGCTGCATTCAAATTTCTTCAATATCAAGAAATTTCGTAGCCCCAAAAGGACACTACGAAAGTCATCCTAAGTCTACTAAACCTCCATCAAACCATATATCCCGGCGTTGATTAATTTCGTCGTACTTTGGTCTCTGCAATCAACTGCTGGCAACTGAGAGGGCATGTAACGAGACAGTTTCATTAACTTCACTTACACTGCTTTAATCTTATCGGTTAACTGTTTGAACTGTTCAAGTTTGAACAATATGTTATATATGGTTCCTATTAGTGTTTTAATAAAAAGCACTTGTAATTTTCAGTAATCGATATACCCTTTTCATCAAGTTTATTAGGTGACTTAAACATAAATAAAATGTTAATAATATCGTCAAAGTTTTTTCTACTTAATACTAAAGGTTTGCCGCGGGGCAGGGGCCTTGGTTTCGACATAAATCCCCAGCTATGTATTTCATTTTTTTCAGTACCGTTTCGGCAAAATTAACTTTTTTTAAAGCGTCCCAGTCAGCTTACTAGATGTTTAAATGACCGCAGCTATCCATCACAAGCAAAACAATGTTGTCGTAGCTATCCATTAAAATAGCTACAATAGTCAAAAGAGTCAAGATATGTTGCCAGCTTTTGTCTCTTTTTCTGAGTGACTCGTCACTATTTACTGATTAGATTTAATAAGGGAAAGATGGAAGAATAGTGACCCCCTACAGCTTTGCCCGGGTAGCACTAACTTTGTTTTCCCGATCGGTACCAAACTCCAAAGGATCACCCGCTGGGAAAAGTTTAAGTTTTTCTGAAAATATCATCGAAATCGGTCGAAACGTTTCGGTGTCTATAGGGAATATGTATACATTTGCGTTAGCCTGGAGGAGGCTTTAACAGATTCCTGGAGGAGGCGTTAACAGATTACATACATTTGCACACATCGTCTTTTTTATGTATAGATAAAAAGAAGAAGCAGAGAGTTGTAAGTCAAACGGGGATTAAGACCTACGATTCGACCTCGAGACGATCTGACTCATTAAATCGAACTCAACTATAAATACCTTTCTAACCCGTATTCTGCAAGGTCGGGGAAGCGTATATAACACTGGCTATACGTAACTGTGGAGTATAAGCTTTCATAATAAAACGCGAGAAGGTTAATTTGATATTCACCTGCAAGGTAAAACAAGTCTATAGAAGAATACATTTTAATGAATAATAATCTTCTAAAGTGGAGACAATGCGACATATACCTAAGTTAACTTTGAGGCTATTGTACTCTAGTGAACGAAAGTTAGACGTTGTCACAATGCCTTACAAGTTGTTTATTCTTAAAATCTTTTGTGACTCCGTGCAAATACAGTTTATTGTATTTGTTCACCTACTTAGAAGAAAAATATTATAACAATAAAGAACATTTTTAACAGGATTTTGTGAACACGTTTAAGAAAATTGTGAACTTTCATCGCGAATGTTTTTAGTCTTATGTATACAATCCTATTATGAATAGATGGTTGACTGATAAAACAATTGAATTCGGCACCAGCACTTCTTATGGCCCTTGGCTCATTTGTTCACTGGAAATATATGCGTTGCTTTGTCCTACTCATCACTATTCATCAACATATATCATTGTGCCACTTATTAGTAACCGTTAGTTAACCGTCAGTTAGTAAAGAAACAAATTAATATTGCAAAGGTAAGTTGTTGCCAGGGGATGACCCACGAGAACTTATATCGATCAGATTAGTAACTTACTAAAGAAGATCGACATAGGGAATACGCGGACGAGCATGTATGCGAGGGAGGTGCTAGGTTCGCGCCAAATGGAAATCCGTTATCTCTGCCTACCCCTCTGGGTTACGGGTATGCGGATATTTATTCTTATGTCAGTTATATATTAAAAATCTCATTGACAGACACAACACTATTTAACTGCTTGTTATTGATATACATTGGTACTTTTATATATAGGTATGTACACTTCGATATGTATACATATATGTTTCAGTGTCTAATTTATATTATAATCTATCTTCTAGGTCCTCTGCAATGCTAATGGTTGTCCGCTAACTTCGCAAGTGTGAGGCCTATGTCTAGCCGTGGACTACTGTTGGAGAGAGAAATTTCTACAGTTATACGTCTTAACCCTCTGCGTTCCTCCTTTTATGTTATGTGAATTCAAATTTAAGGCTACGGCATGTATTTGAAATTTCTCTAATTTGAGATTACTTCTTTTTTCATCTTCCAAATTAAAAAAAAATATGCAAAAATAATAATATGCGATTTAAAACAGCTCTAGGTTCGTGTTGGCGCGCGGCGACAGTTGACACGCGAGACCTGATCTCATCTCTTAAAAGCTTTCGTCGATCGAGAAGCTTTATTTAGATACGGCCTGGGACCTTTCCAGATACCACTCTCGTTTAGCTACCTGCTTTGTGGGCT
The DNA here is from genome assembly GCA_000931545.1 of Papilio glaucus. Lineage (NCBI taxonomy): Eukaryota > Metazoa > Arthropoda > Insecta > Lepidoptera > Papilionidae > Papilio > Papilio glaucus. Next base: position 172,048 of record JWHW01019639.1, on the reverse strand, counting down.
CGAATAGTGTACCTTTATCGACATACTGTATTTGACATTACCTTAAATAAGTTTGATATTTTTTTGATATTAATTGCTAAAAATAGAACTAACATAACCTAACCTTTTTTCCCTTTTAATATGAATACATATTAAAAAGGAAAAAAGAAAATTACAGTATTTATTTTATTATGAAAACGATAAACTTCTTGTTACCTACAGTCAAAAAAAAATGCAGGGATATCTATTGGGGTAAACTTTTCATTTTTTATATTACCTTAAAACGCTTGACAACAGGTAACACACAAAATAAAGTGTAGACAAAATATAACTGACTAACATTGCTTTAAAAATTATAGTCTACTAGTGAATTTAAAGACATTCATTGTTTTGCGTAAATGTTGACTAGACCTTTATGAGTGGATTGAACTAGAAAAATGTGCTGGAAGCCGATACAAGCGCCATTTACGAGGTTCAATTGTGATGATAAATGTTCACTGAAAAACACTTCGAAATTTTCATCAAAACCGAAGTTCAGTGGCACGAGCAGGTACAGAAAAACACATGTAAGATTTACTTTTGGACTCGACATTTATGTATGTACGGTGTACGACAGTTTTCATTCCTTTTCCTCCCTTTTATCATGCGTGGTTCAAGCAAATCTCGACTTTAAAGTGACGTACCATTTTGACCTCAACTGTACAGAAATAAGAGCGTTGCTGCTTTACAATACAAAAGGGAACCGGGCTACGACACGGGATTAATAATATTGATGATGATTGTACCTACATCACATTCTAAAGAAACGTTTTTACCAAGTGAAAATAATTTACTATTTCCTACACACGCAATATTTACGTCGATTCGTAGTCGCCGTACGACACAATTGGATTAAAGCCTGCGTGACCAACGAAGCTAGGGAAAATTTCTTTCCTTTGTATCACAATATTGCTTCGTCTCTTTTTTTCACAGAAAGGATTTCATCAACATTATAAAGTAATACAGATAATATTTTCAAATCAGTGACGTTAAGTTTTATATCGTTTTTTTTCTAATAGAAGGTGCCGAACAAACTAGCTATTTCAAGCGACAGAAGCATCTGCAATAAGCTAATGAGTTGGAGATGTGTCGTCTTTTTTTATGGAAGCATGTGACAAACGAGCAAGCGGATAGCCAGGTGTTTAGTGAAAGCTACCCATAGACATCCGCAACAAGCAAATGTGTTGCAGATGCGTTGCCTACCTTTAATGGACAGAGGAGGGCATAGACGGGAATAAGGATATTTCTTTTTCCCCGTTAACCCCCTCCCCGTCTAATCCGGAGGTTAGGAACGGGAACATCCCGTTCCTAACCTATCCTTATGTGGAAAGGGTGGGAAGGGGAATAGGACTGAAATTAGGCCTCCGGAACCTCACTCATCAGACGAAACGCAGAAATACTTCTACTTCACGCCTGTCTCCTGTGAGGTCGTGGTATTGTACCGGTCGAGCCGGCCCGTTCGTGCAACAGATGTTGTTACGGGCTCTACCACTGTTGCAATGTACCATACCTTTTAATGTTACTACAGTTTTTTTCGGTATGAAGAGGCGAAAGAGAGGCTATCCATGAATATCAATCCATGAATAGCAACAATCACTATCATTAGTCATAAATTTCACTCACTTCAGGGGATTGAAATAGGGGATGAAAGTTCAAAGCTAAGCTATGTTGCGAAGGCGAAGTCAAGAGCACCAGGTTGCCAACATTCATACACGTATATAAGAGATATTACTTCAAAATGAAATAATAAAACACAAAAATATTTATTTAAAATTATTTGATAAATTTAAATGTTTATTTACAAAAAGAAACATATAAATGAAAATATTTTGGCTCTTTTCGCTGACCATTTAATTCCGAGAGAAACCGAATGCGAGAGAAATAACTCCACTTGCGGTGAACTGCGTTCAGATTTCAGCGTTCGCCTGAACTGCTTACTTTTATAACTTTCACGAAATGCGGTCTTTTACAAAAAAATAATGACGCAAGTGAGTACCACTTGGACCAGATATTTATATCCATTATATTGACTAAATACAAGGCACATAACGTGACAGTATCTGGTCTTAAAAAAATAAAATATTGAATGATAATAATAAAAATTCAGACTTATTATTACCAACGTCACAAACGGTATACTTATTAAAAATCTTATGGCTACATGATCTACACATGTAATGTCCCCTCGCCAAATCTTGGCAATGACTTTATAACATGTGTAGATCTACCATCTATCTTAACTCAGTAACCACTGAAGGGATTCAGACGGTTCATCCCCAGTAGATGAAGTGATTTATGAGGAAGGTTTAGGTACATAATTCACTATGACGCCTTTATTAAAGAAGACGTAATAGGTTGGTATAATATTACGAAAAATGCTTGCATCCATGGTATGCTCGCGAAAGCATAAGTCAGGTCGCTAGTGTTATATTTGTTTCAACATATAAAAAGAAGAAACTGACCAACTAATATATCAACGCACAACGCTAACTATTGGTCCTAGACTTGAAATTTTGCACAGAGATTTCTGTTATTACGTAGGCGAGCAGTTAGAAAATATTTTTCTAAATTCAAAGGTCTTAAGTAAGGGATGCAAGTTTGTATGGATAAATATTTTTCCTTTAGCAGAATTAAGCGTGGTTTTTGGATATATATAAACAGTACTACCCATGCGGGTCGATATTGTTAAATAAATTAAATAACAATATAAACACAGTAGCACTAAAAAGGTAGTTAGTTGCTCCCTAGTTGCCTTACCATTTTTTATTAACCGCTTTGGGTTTAATCACTCCAAACATAACGTGAACTGCCCGCCGGAATGGTGATAATGATCCTGCTAATCTGTTAATTTACTCAAATAATGGATGTCGCGTTAGGATCGTTATTGAAACGATCATCGAATTTGATTAATTCAATTGCTTGCAATGACTACTTTGTTTATCTGATTACTTTTATTAATTTTAAGTAGTGATTGGGTCGTTTAATGCGGTTCCAAGTATATCGAGAATCTAAATTCAAACCGCTAATAATTTACCTGCGATTGTATTGTTTATTGATGTACTGTCCGGATTTAATTATTTTGTGGTTCTTTCGATGATTCATCTGCGTATATGAAGGTTTATATTGATGTTGAAGGTAAACTTCTATAACTACGAAAATTACTTATCAAATTATCTAACTTTACTGCCCTCTAAATAGCGATCATATTGGCAAAGCATATGGTGTAGTCTAGTAGGGAAACCACCAGTACCTCATAGAATAGATACCTGAAGAAGAGTTATTTATAAGCCTGCGATTCATCTGATGAGTGAGTTGCCATAGGCCTATGTTTCTTATCATTTCTTCCGTTTTACTTTGGAATTGAAGGCAAAATTAAAAATAACAATTATTTTAAAATTTATATTAATACGGTCGAAGTTAAGCCTGCGGTTGCCCTCAACATCGTCAACATATAACGTCTGAATCAAGCACGAATGATGTCGTACGAAAATCATTCTGATTTCGTAAAAAAGCATATTTAAATAACACATCGTTATTTTTTTACCGACCAGCACTGCGCTAGCGCAGTGGATTCCTTCCTTCCTATTCTCAGAGAGGAGGCCTGTGTCCCTGTAGAGGGAAACATACTAAAAAGGCTGATTTTATATTTTTTAGCTCTGTTGATTTATATACCTCGGTGTAACATTAATTGCGTGCTACTAGTACTACTAAAAATAAATAATTAAAATCAGATACAGCAGGTTATTTAAGAACTTAGTATACAGTACAGAGTTATGACATTTCGACGCTTCTAACTGCAGATATAATGAATTAACAGTAATAATTTCTCATCGTATAAATTTTGTAAAACCATAAGTTAGCCGTACATTATTTTCTATACAAAATACAACGTTGTAAAACCTCACCTACCTTCGTGATAATCTCGGTTGCCGACTATAAGGTTGAAGACGATAGTTACAACGGACTAAATTTAATTTTCCACCTTTTCTTTGTAGCTACACTAAAATCGCATTGTTAGTAAGACTCCACTAATGCTGGGTTCACACGGCGTTAGTCCTACACGTGTCATGTCATATAGATTCGGTCCTATACGTTTTTTTGCAGTATTAACGTCGTGTAAACGGTTCCATGTACAATGTATAAGCCACTATATATTCATAAGACGTATACTGCAATAAAACGTGCAGGACTGTGCCGTGTGAACCACGGCTAGGTCGAAGAGGATAGGTAAAGTCTTCTATCGACCATTATTCCTCTATGACTTTATTTTGACTGTGGAGACAACAGCAGTCCCAACATTGGAAATGTACCCACAGATCCAAAAAGTGTAACCAATTTTCCGGTCCGACCAACCTACACGAGGTTCCTTTTAATGTGTGTTGGTTGGCTCTCCGGCATTTTCCTCTATGGCGATCCACGTGATCCATATACTGACTATATATTTATATATTTATCAACAAACATAATTATAGTTTTAGGTTAGAAAGTTAAAATGAAAATTCTTGTGAATAATAAATTAGGTTTAACTTTGGAGGGGATTCGAACAAATCAGTCATTTCGGCGAAATATACATACAATGGAGCACTACGCAGCACAAGTAATATAGCAGAAATTGCTTGTGAAAGCGTTTCCTCTGAATACTTTATCAAGCTATGTAATTAACTTTTATTTACTCAGCTATTGAGTGGAAAAAAAGGTGAGTTAATCTTTTATAGGAATCACGAGTTAATCGTGTAATATGGAATGTGACCGGCGGCAACACAGCAATGCTTTTACCATCGCTCATATAAGCCCACTCGATGAAAAATAACCACTCGCCGTGTCAAAGTCACATCAACCGAAGTGACCAGGAACGTGCGAAACGACCTTCATAAATTATTCACATAGTATACGTTGCGTAAATATTTTTCGGCTTATTTCGAAGGAATTTCCTTTTTATGATGTATCCGAGAACATTGAGATGAATGGAGTGAACTTTTTTAACTGGATTGCTGATTATATCAGACGTATAGACTACCATATTCAAAGTAACCTTAATTACGTGTTAGTGCTTATATCGATACAGTAGTTTTCGTTTAGGAGAACCTATATCGATCAGATTAGTGACTTAATAAAAAAGGGCGATATAAAGAGTTCTCATAACCGACCAGCATCGTAGATGTATAGATTTAGAAGAGAGGTGTGTCAGGATCGTATCAAAATGAAATCCATATTCTCTGCCTACCTTCTGGGTTACGGGCGTGAGAACATATTATTATTTCGTTTATTCTTTGCATTATTTAAAACAAAATACTATAGTTAGTAAATGTTATTCCTCGTATTGAATTACAACTAGTAATGGGAATGCAAACCTTCCGGGGTCTAACATTTGTTCTGTGTGGAGTGTATGTGACTGAACTCCGAAACTTGGAGAAAATGAATGAATAAATACAGAATAATTACAGTAATTCTTAATTACGGTAGGTATTTATCGTAATATTAATAGATATATATTAGAAAAATAGTTTTGTGAATTTAAATTAGGTGCAGCTTCGGTATTAGGAACCGTGCAGTAACAGGAATTCTAATCTAGCTTAGACTTTGAGGTCGTCTACATGACCGTATATATAAACTGTGAATCCCTAGCTATGTTTACCGTCCCACATCGTCCTGAACAAACACACGCACTTAATATAATGCGTTGGAGAATTGCGTTTTCACGAAATCTAAAACTGTAATGTTCTATGAAAAAAAACGAACTATTTCACATATCAAGCTTTGAAACAAAAATTTACTCTAGCTATCACCCCGCTTGATTGATTTAAAGATTTAATTTTCTACACCATCTTGATTGTTAGCGTTCCACAACAATGTGGTATTCGCGAAATTTCCTACCTCGCACAACCGCGTTGTGCAATGATCTGTCACCAGCGGTATTTCCAAACCAGACTTAAGGAACTTCAAGAGGCGAGCGGACTCCTTCCTCAAAGGCCGGCAATGCGACTGTAACTCCTCTGGTGTTACGGATGCTCATATAGGCGAACCGCTGGTCATTTGCCCCTTTTGATATAAAAAAGAAAATACAACATGAGCTTTAAAACTTTAAAAACTACCTCCGAAGTACTCTCATCATCGGGTAAACGGTTGTGTATCTACTAGTGCAAACAATACGTATCCTTGCATTTTTTTAAAGCGCGTGATCTGTGTACGGTCGGCGCTATCCATCAATGTTCAGTTGGTATTTGGAATTACCGAGTGGAATTCAGGGATGCGACTCCAGCCGACTGCATGATTGAAAGGGTAGTTTTATCCACGCCAAATTTAGAATATACCGTAAGTACATAGAATAAATAAATAAATATGCGCTCACGCCCGTCACCCAGAGGGGTAGGCAGAGATTATGGATTTCCATTTGGCGCGATCCTGGCACACCTCACTCGCTTCTTCTACATTCATACATCTACGCATGCATGCTCGTCGGTTATGGGTGCTCCTTAAGTACCTAGATAGGTTAAAGTTAATTTTTATTACTCATTAGTGACAGTTTAAAATATCATAAACTATGTATAACATCATATGATAATACCGAAGCAAGAAAGTGAAAATATTGAAAAGTAAAATAAGGAAAAAGGGTAGCGTAATTAAAATAATAAGAAAAAAGAGGACAGCTAGTATTTGTCAGTTGAGCGTAAATGTAAACACATGACGTAAGCTAAAGAAAAAGCGAGCCAATTGGGATGCTTTTGAGTCTTCACTTTCCGAACGTTAATGGCATATTTGCTACTTTTTGTATTATAATGGCATTGAAGCAAACGCATTTATGTGCTTGAGTGATTATTATGACACTAGAAGTTGCAGAGGCCCTTTGCAAGAATTGGTTACTTAATTTCCTTGTTGGGAATTTATGTAAATTGATTATGCGTACCTATAATAACTTGGTATTACAGGAAAATGTAAAAAGTTATAGTAATGTAAGACATAATAATCATATCATATCATAACAAAATGTATATCATTAAAAATGTCAAAAAGTTGTTATACTGACTTACTATGGCGACCGATAGGTTATATTTTTCTCTCCCTCGGGAAGGTTTTTATCAGTATAATAAGTACCCTAAGTCCCATACCCTTGAAATAGAGCGACTATAGCCTAATGGTTAGGGGATGCTGCGGAACATACACAATAGTAGTCTTGGGTTCGAATCCGCCATTCGATTGTTGTCGTGAACCATTTCCAACCAAGTTTAAGTTTGATTTGAATTCGTTTAAAGGAAAAATTATTTCGATAACCTAGTAATATTTCATATACATGCCCGTGTAGGGTTGGCGTCAGGCAGACGACCGGCCGTAAAAAACTATAGCCACCTATTACAGTATGGACTACTGTGCCGACCCCATATAAAAAAGTGGGACAGGGAGAAGATGAAGAAGTTATTACTCTTTAAATATGTGTACGAAATTACATTATGATCGATGAGTAGATTACGCGTAAAAGCGTAACAAACAAACAAAAACATATTATAATATTACTTAATATTAGGATAATTACATATGTACATATTATGTAATACTTATATTAAAGTTGGTGGCTACATGAAAGCTAGATAAAGATGGAATATCAGATTTAACATACTACTAACCCTTCCTCCAATGTGTTAATATAAATCATCTGGAGTTAGCAGTCTGTTGATACCTTGCGCTTGGACCTTGTCAAATTAATATCCACGTGACGTCAGCACTAAAAGGTATAGCTTACAAAATAATGCTATATATAAATGTAATTTATTAATAATTTTATATTGTCAATAAGCGGTCAGGCGTGTTAGCTCTCTCTAGCGGGTCAAATGCGGCATATCTTTTGGGAGACTACTGATTGTGACACTCTGGTGTTAGTATAGAAGAAGGACCAGGCGCCTCTGCTATAATGTCTGGACATGGTCAAAAGTGCAAAGGGGAGAAGATGCTGGCACTCGAGTGGCTGATATCAAGATACGACATGGTTCGAAGGGCGCTCAAAAACCTCTGCCCTATTCCTAATCATACAGCCTAGCCGTGGAAGTAAGTTGGGACCCACCTGCGGGCAGACGCGCAGGGGGTGCCTTCAGTCTTCGCTCACTGTCCTTCGCGCACAATTTAGTCGCAACAGCAACGTGCCAACGATTACATTAAGTGTTAAACATAGTCATATAATGTAGTCGCTTCAACACCGTGCCGGCATTTACATTTTACCTCGCCTTGACTCCAGTATACAACATATAAAATAAATATAGTTCAATACAGCACAGTATAGTACAATAATGTAATACAGTAGGAGAAAAATGAACAAACGCATTCACTATTCTTGTTGTTATTTAATAGTCATTGGAAAAAAGATACATTTTTTAATAAATACGAAATATACAGAGAAATAAAAATGACTGTTTTTGATAACGCAATATACGATATAATACAACTGTTTTATCTACCGCGTAAAGTTTGTCGCATTCCTTTATAACTATACATTGTTTGTTAAACAAATTGCACGTTTATCGCCATTAATTTTACTGTCAGTTTTTGATTTACCTTTGAAATAATATTATTTGCTGCATATTGCATATGCAGTTTTATTTATTTTTATTAAAGAATTTTATTTTCATTGTCTTTCCAACCTGAGTTTCATTGTATAATTTCTGCAAATATTTTATACGAACAAGCAATATCGTTTATCACAAACATGTCTCCTCAAGCTTTCATTTATTGACGTATATCATTTATTATCAATTTATATTATTGTTTACATAAATGTGCACGACCGAGGAACTATCACACAGTATCTTTCGTAATATCGGCATTGAAAGAGTGCAATTGATATTTATAAGTTTTGCTTATCAACTTCCCATTATATTCTCTATGATATAAATAAATAAACACTCGCGCCCTTAACCTAAAGGTGCAGGCAGAGATTATGAGTCCATTTAGCACGATTCTGGCAGTTCCCTCTCGACACTTCTACATTCATACATCTTGTCGCACACCAATCTGGTCAGTATCAACAAACTTTCAAGACATACAATATGTACATTTCTCTTCTACTTTCATCCATCTTTACAAAATTCCCGAACCACCGTAGCATAGGATTCTATTTTTTTTGTCACAATATCTTCTTTAAAACCACACTTTCCAATACAACGCTGTTTATAATCCTACCATTTAGAGTCACGCCTTCATTCTTCACACTATATAGTAAACTTCATACTTCAGCATACTTCTCAAACATGTAGCCTTCTGTTTAACTTTTCATTATCTATTTCCCTTTTCTTGCCTAGCAACGCAGGTTTATGATTGTCGTAGTTGAGTAGTAATGGTCAGTTAACATAAGGTTTATGGCTTGCTCAGTTATCTTTAACCATAACTATAACATTATCGAACAAAATAGTACTTGTCAATAATTCTAAAATCTTTGAATAGTCAAGAAAACAACAAAATCAAAAGCTCTTCTTCCACGTTACAATAACCTTACGTATATAATTGAAAATAACAAAGTTACGAAGATTAAGCCTATAATCTTGATATATTGTGCATAAATCAACAAATACTAAGAGAATGTAGTACAGGCCCCGAAACGTCATTATTTAGTTCAATTTGGAGAATTAGCTTGATAAATGTGTTTGAATTACTGTTTTCGTAGACGTGCGCGCGCCGTAGAGCCTTCTCTCGTAGCGGAGTCAGTGTGTGTGGATCTCTTGCGGACGTAGCACGTCTACGGGCAACGGAGTCGTGTATCTTACGAACGATTGAACAAATCCCGTCGACAGTTTTAGTGAACGGTTCGATGATAAAGTGTTGTGTTGTGATATAGTGTCGCGTCCGAGGTAAGGATGGATAGCCTTTAATAACTTTGTATATTTTGTATTAATTTTTGTTAGACGAAGGCTTTGGTTTGATTTTACTTCGTTTCTCAAGTTTTGTTACCTTGTTTACCTGTGATTATATAAATAAGTTATATAATACTATCTAAACACATGCACTGGCATGTAAAAAATAATTTAATAATGTCTCTAAGTTATTAATAATATAAAATTTAAAAAATATATATGTTTGGTCCGATTATTTCCTCAAGAGATTGACGAGCAACTTCCAAAGTTATCTTAATATGTTATGGATGGTTTTGGAACTTATAGAGGTCAAATATACAAACATTTATGGAATTTTAACGTTAAGTTTATTTATAATAATAGTAATAATAATTATTTTATATTACAAGTACAGATTTATTCAGTGTTCAAATATTCTTAATTAGTATTTTATTTAAAAGTAATGTGTATAAGAACGTTTGAAATTGTAGACATCTCTTGATAATTTAATTAAGATTCAAGGTACGCAATTAATATCTCCTCAAGAAAGCTCAGTCGGCACGATCAGATTTATATTGAAGAATACCTAGAAATCCTACTATCAATGAAAGAAATGTAACTCCCTCTGTCTGTTTGAATAATGCATTGTCGAGGAACGGAATACTTGCGGTGGAAGTTTTTTTTATTGGCATTTAAATTCTGAACCATTGTTAGGGATTCTTCGTTTTTAAAAGAACAAATAAAACAATTTAGTTATTAATAGAGTAACCTTAATAAATAAATTTGACACCATTTTTTTACTGTTAAAGTAGTAAACTATTGATAAGTTCGTATATGTGCTTACAAATATTATAAGTATATTTAAGTTATAAATATTACGTCATAGTCTGGTAACCCGCTCCAGTTTTGCTGGGGTATATAAATAGATAATTAAAAAATAAAATATAGCCTAGGTAACACACTTATAGAGCTTTCTGTTGGTGAAAGAATTTTAAAAATACGTCCAGTAGTTTCAGAGTATATTCGGAGCAAACAATCAAATGTTTTTTTTTATAATATTAGTATAACTTTTATAAACAGAGCAATTGTTTTCGCCTTCCCAGGTGGCAGTGTACCAATTGTTCTACTGCACATCGGCATATATAGAAAATGTAAGATGTGGATAATATTTATAACTAAAGTATTCACAGGGTTATATATTTTCAGCCTTTGGTTATCGAGAAGTAAATTTAAGTACTGTTATTTAATACCGATATAATTATTTATCAAAAGACATATTTTTTAAAATACATACGTGATGTTTGTGTGTATGTGATGTGATTTATTTATTCTATAGATTAGTAAGCCTTAAGAAGTCTACAGCTCGAGCTTGGCTTCTTAGATACATCGTCATTGATTTAAGTTGTTTTCTTTGAATATAAACTAAATTGAAAATATTTATTGCAATACCCATAATTATATTTTGTCTGAGATTTTTTTTTATGGAAGAAGGTGGCATACGAGCAAGCGGATCACCTGATAGATTAATTCATCGAATCTATAAAAAAATTAAATGTAATTAATGATTTGTAAGAAGAGTAAACATTATAGTCCCTGCTCCTTTCTTACTTTTTGTGTGCTCTGCACAGTACGACCGTAGTAGTGCATACTGTAACCGGTTTTGGATATAGTTTTTTTACAACCGGCCTGACGGCAACCCTCTTTGGACATGTTTGCATAAAATATTTGTTTAAAAATAATTTACTTATATATCTTTTAACTATTCCCAACCGAGCTTAAGCTTAGTTAGAAGTTGTTCATTACAATATTTGAATTCGCGGATTCGAGTAGTGAGGAGTCAGCATGTGTTTAAAAAGGCTCGTCTAGCAGTACATAATGCTGGATTGGCCTCCACCTTAATGTATAGAAGTGAGAGCTGGGTTTGGCAGGAAAGGTATGTTAGTAGAGTTAATTCCATTGAGATGCGATCCTTAAGAAGTATATTGGCGTGACGTTGAATAATATTAGAATAGGATTAAAATAGTGTTATAAGGGAAAAATGTGACTTAAAGTGGATGTTGTGACTAGAATTGAGAAAGGTATACTAGGATGGTTCGGGCATGTTGAAAGGATCAATGAAATGAGAGTCACGAAACAAATTTTTGTTGCAAAAGTGAGTGGCAACGTCCAAGGAAAACATATATCGAACATATTAGTAACGTACTGGAGGGTGATATAAGGAGCACCCATAATCTACGAGCATGTTCGTAGATATATGAATGTAGAAGAAGCGAGAGAGGTGTGCTAGGATCGCGCCAAATGGCAATCCATAATCTCTGCCTACCCCTATGGGCTGAGGGCGCGAGCGTATATTTATTTATTTTATTTGAGAGAAAAATGAACAAAAATACTACGCCCATGTACCATAAAGGTAAATAGAGATATAGAATATCCAACTTGCAGTTGCCTGACACATTCGTTTCACCTTAAATACATTTGTTAATACATAGTAATTGGTTATGCATACTATAGTTATAGTATATTATATATAATGGTTCTAATTTAGTCAATGTATATAACGCTACCCCCTACTGAATTTGCCAGTTATTTTTACACCGTAAATTTTCTCTGTCCATTTCATTTTCATCATTTCCTTTTCCTCTCTAATTATTCTATTATGTACAAAGAAGTTCGTAAAGTTTTTAACAATATAAACTTTATTATGTTTTGAAAAATTACACAAAGCTTGACATTCGATGTACCTGTGCTCCAGTTTCATTTCTATTAAGGTACATTTTTTCAGTTATTACACAACAAAGCAATATATATTTTAAAATTTTCTTAATTCTACATACACTCAAACTATCATTACGCTATTTCTCGTCTTATTTAGTTAATTTGTAGTTTTATACAACTCTCGGAGCGGAGGTCTGTGTCCTTGGTTAACATATATTTATACGACTTGTGAGTAAAATTGAGAAAGGTAGGCTTCAGTGTTTCGAGCATGTTGAAAGGGTAAACCTGTAGTGTATGGTGCAAAAGTAATTGACAGTATACAAGGGTATAATGGATCCTTAACGACAAGCATGTAGTGTATGAATGCGTAAATGAATGATTTTTTAATTCTTACTGACAACAAAAAATTAGCTATTTTAGGTACATTTTTCAGGTACATTCACGTAATTTGGAACATTCTAGTATTTTCATTTCAACCAATGATATGATAATAATGTTACAATACCCTGTACGTACATACGTACCTACATTCGTGTAGTTAAAGCTAATAAAACGCATTGAAAATATAATTTTAAATAAACTATGTTTAAGGTTTGACTTTGTCAGATACGTATACAAGCAACACTGTAGCGATCCCATAAAATTGGATTGAAGAACTATAAAACGAACACCGCTAAAATAATTTAAAATCTGGTGTCGTGCCAACTTGACACTTAGTGCTGCACTCTCACACATGTTTCGGTTATGACGCCACGCGTCTGCAAATAAAGGCTGCGGAATTAAATCACAAACACATGAAGCGTGCAACTTTAATAATTGCAAACGAATATTGAAATAAATTTGACCTTTTTGTCACATGTTTTGTAATTTTAAATTATAGAGTGTATGTTACACTCCACAATGTTACATGACGTTACATAATTGTATTTAAATGTTTTGCACTAGAGTATGACTAAAATGCATGTCACCGGATATTATGTATATAATTACACTACACAATGTAACGTTGTGCTACATTGTAGAGTGTAATTATATATGTAAATTCCTTTATTTACATATGTTTATAGCACATAAACGAACATGCATATTGCATATAACATGTTGTTATGTTACCACGGCTTCAGATGTACATCTGCAACGACCAAATGAGCCGGAGAAAGATCCAAAAAAAATCACACCTTAGTATTCCGCAGGTTATGAACTTGGTTAAGAAATTTAAAACTAAAGCCACATTTTTATGAATTAATCTTAGGACCTTGCCTACTTTTGAATAACCAATTCCATTGCTGTTCTAACTGATATAATAAAGAAATTATTATACTAACTTGATACATTCCATCTGTCAGTCTTCATAACTGCTACATAATATTTCCTAAAGTGATGAAGAATATTAAATAAAAGCACCTACTTATTTGATTTCTGTTCTAAAGTTTATTTATTTCTTGAATTAAAATATATTTAACGGCAAAACAAATTTCTTTGCTATTTCTGGCCTAAAACGAACTGTCCACTAAATCGGCGACTGTCTGAACTGTCAACCGTCAATTGTTATCATCTGTTACCTTGTGTATTTATTTCAAAATTACTTCCTTATAGTATAAGATACGGCGTAAGAAATTTATTACCTCATCTGTTATTTGATCACGATCTAGATTATATGTACATTGATAAATCACAAGTGGGTCGTCGAGCTAAATCTGGGGTCAATATTTTTCAATCGAAAAAACCAAATTAGGTTGAACCCTTACATAACTCGCCTTTGGTGATTCTAGGCGACAAATTATGTTGACTTCCAACGGAATGTAAGTCTCGATATGACGCCCATTTGTAAAACCTAAGGCCTGATCAAATAACAGACGAGGGTATAAATTTCTTGTGCCGTATCTTAGACCATTACGCGCCGGTAGACATCTCAATGCCGAAAGATTTTTTTTAATTTTTTTTATTTAATGATATAGTGGTTTAGAAAATATCAATAAAAGTTCGTTGTTTTAATTTGTAATAAACAGTACCCTCGTGTTTGAGGGGTAGACAGAGATTACGGAATTGCATTTGGCACTCTCATGCTTGTCTACATCCATACATCTACACATACATGCTCGTCGGTTACAGGTACTCTTTATACCGCCTTTCTTCAGTATGTCACCAATCTGGTCGGTATACTTTCCACTAGGACCTACTCTACCAACACTGCCTATCAAAAATAGATTTGATTCTTCATTCTAAATTCATTCATCATTTCTTGCTAAAACAAATTTGTTAGTTTAAACTAATCAAGTGACACAGGGATAGGACGTAA
>JWHW01019639.1:138635-156924 GCA_000931545.1 Papilio glaucus | reverse complement strand
ATGTCACTAATCTGATCGGTATACTTTCGACTAGGACCTACTCTACCAACACTGCCTGTCAAAAATAGATTTGATTATTCATTCTCAATTCATTCATCCTTTCTTGCTAAAAGAATTGTGTTAGTTTAAAGTAATCAAGTGTAATTTAGGACATAAGGGTTTCTTATTTGCAAAAGAATACACAGCCTATGGAAGACTTACATATGCAACACGCAGTTTCATTCTGTTTTACCTGCCTTCTTCCTTTTACATTTACGTACCTCGTCCTCTTCTACAAAAAGACTAGATATAAAGTGTAACATCTTTAATATTGTTGTTAAAGTAACTTTTTAAGTAATACGTAAGTTTCGACAGACACAAGCCGAAGGCTATATAAACTAAGTTACATATTTGTGTCTAGTAGTGCACTAAAACAGGATGATGATGATGATGTTGATGATGATATTTATTTATATAATACCTAAGATATATGTATGTATGTCACGCCAATATTTTTTTAGTTCATATTATGTTGTTGTTCAGTATTTTTTGTTGTGTTTAAATTGTAAAAAATGTAATTTATAATATTACTAACGTGAGAACATTTAAATACATTTTAGACCGTAATTAATTTACGTATCTTCAAAATTATAAATATATAAAAAAAAAGCTTACAAATTTCAAATGAAAGATTAATGAATGTTTTTGATCTAAGAGATGGTAAATATCGTGCCGGCGATTAATCAAACCTCGTGTCACTCGCTTCAAGTGGACAATACATGTCCAGTGCTGAATTTAGCACGTCGATACAAAATAATTTGTATCAATTCTTCATTTTATATTACGTCAGAAGCCGTTGTTATAAGATGGCAATCACTCATTTCATAATCACCATGTGTTCAGCCGTTATTTGGAATTATGTCATAGTTTTTTTATGATACTGACATTTGTGAGAATATTACAACCTATAATCGTCTGATGGACGTGGGCCTCCGAAATTGATTGCAACGAAGATGCTCTGCACTTTGCCTTCCTCGTCCAGTTGACTCCCGCAACCTTCCCACATCATCGGTCCATCTGGGGAAGCCTACCTACTCTGTGTCGACCTGTCGTGACTGGAATATTTTAGAACTTCCCTGCCCCATTGGCCATACGTTCTGCGAACAATGTGTCCAGTGCATTGCCGCTTAAGGTTTTCAGTTCTTTGGTAAATGTCGGTTGCTTTGGATAAGTCACGGATTACATCGTTCCTCATATAATCTCGCAGGCAGACACCGAACATTGCCCCCTCCATTGCCCTTTGGGCGACCTTGAGCTAACTAATCGTGCACACGTCTCAGTACCGTAAGTCATCTGGCAATACACACACTAGTCGAAGACTTTCATCTTGAGACACTGTCGTTGATCCTGTAGAAAATACTCGGCCGCCGAATACTGCGATACATTAGGGGTAAGTAACGATTTTTTTGTAAAGAAAAGGCTAGTCTACTATAGATATGACTCACGCAGCTTTAGATCGTCTCATAAAGACCTTTTAAGGACTGAATTCCTGACATTTTTATCGATTGCACAGAAAATACATATCTCCAACAATTTCTCCTTCAACGCACCTGAAAAAAAAAAGTTTCCCACTTCAAAAAGTTTAAAATTATTATATACTTGTTGATAAAAAGTTCGTCGTTGGCTCATGATGGTCGAGAAGTTTTGTTAATTTTTTTTTATCAACTTATTCGCGACATTTACAGCATAAGTTTTGAGAATTCATCGTATCTGGAATGAAATTAATTTTGTACTCTCGAGATAATTTTTATACGTAGTCATTTATCTTACGGTGTTTACATATTTTCGTTTTACATGAATGGCCTACATTTATTGAAATCTCTTTGGGGCAGATATGATATTTTACCCGCATGGGGTAGACAGTTAACATGTGTGACAGGCATTAGGTCTAACGCCATTACACCTGACACCAATTCGACCCTGAAATAAACTTTAAACTTTCCCTAGCCACTTGTCTCCCACCATATTGTGCGAGTCCTACACTACTTCGTTCGTGGCTGCCATACCTAAACATTTTAGTTCTTTATCCTTTTAGCTTAATTCTACAGTTAATGTTAGTCACTTTGGTTCTGCTGCAGGTCACATTATATCTGATTCGATCTCACAGAGAGATTCCAATGTAGTTGATATTGCCCTTATAAAAGTTGTTTTAGTTTATTTAAATTGTCATCTTTTAAGACCACATGAAACCGACGAATAATAAGATGAAACGCGTAGAAATTTCTTTTGCGAGACACAGGATATTTCTAAAAGAGCTCATCTGGCTAATTGAAATACAGTAGAAGTGTTCCAGTAATATTCCTGTCGAGACGTATGTATGTATGTATTTTTAGACACATAAATTCCGCTCACTCAGCCTGCTTATGTGTCCGCTTATGTCCTTGTCCCGCGTGTCTACGTTGGCGGTACAACACTTGACTCAGTTTTCTGGTAACGAGCCCCCGCTACGAATGGTACTCGTGTTAAAAATGAATGCAAACGACCGGCAACTTTGTGCTGTTCAGCTGTTGATAATAGGGAAGACCTTAGAAGTATATTATAATATACTTCTATGGTTCCGTGGAACTATTCCTCGAATGTTAGACAACTGAGTAGGTAGTGTTTCAATTGCGCTTGAATTAAATGTTTTATACAAATATTCTAGTCATATTATTAACTTGAGTTTGTAGGGATATTGGTTACTTTTTCACACGTACACGTCCAATTTAAATGATCCATAAAGTTTGCAATTGGTTGTCACTTTACAATATGTCTAGTGAACTCAGTAGGCAACTTCAATATTTATAATTTTAAGAATTTTTTCAGCTTTAATTTAATGATTTTGTTCTTGACGTTTCGAGTACTTTACAGCGCTCAATGTCACGGAGGGGACTGATGTGTCTGATGTCCCAATTCAAGTTGCTGCTCGATAATAACCTAACAACTATCACAGTCGTTCGGTGACATATCTAAGGCTGAACTTTAATTAAAATTTCAAAATAAATTAATTCATGAAATAAGTAATTGTATAACAATTCAGGAAGGTCGCGATGGATAGAGGAATTTTCTTCTCCTTTGATGTTACACGATATTTAACATTTGTAGCAGTCAAAAAGCATAGACACAGGATCATTTGTCGCCGGTATCGGCGGCACAAAGACTGACTCGCTTCTTTTGTGCGCAGCCTCTTTGTTGGCCGTACGGGACGCTTTATCGCTCGAATTGTGAAGGAAACATCTCGGGTAGCGACGTGATTTTGCCAGTAAATAGGGTTAACGTTAACATATTTCAAGTTAACGCGGTGTTAAGTAAGTAAACATTCGTAGTAGCTTAATGTCGAATGTTCGTCTTAAATCGAATGCTTTGTTTGACCCAGTAACCGGTGCAGATTACATAAAATAACTACTTTAACACTCATCTGTCCCATATACGATGTATGCTTTCTTTGAATGAATGTGAAGAATGATTAAATAATAACAGAAGGAGAATAGTTAAAAGAGAAGTAAAATAATTAGAGAAAGAAGAATGATATACATATATAGCAAATAGAAAAAGAGATAGGTGTAGATTTACGAGTCGTATTTATTGCGTATGCATTGTTTAATTTATATGATCATTTAGTAAATGTTTATTTCTTTTTGTAAATTTTCAGTTTTATAACGTGTTCAGCACGTGCAATTATTTTAATATTATTATCTTAAGATATATTTTTTTCCATTTTTCTATTTTTTTACGTCTCGGACGAAGTAGAACAAGCATACTCAAAACTTTTAACAGCCTAAAAGCCGTATAGTGCATTCAAATGTAAGACTTGTTTGTTAAATATCAATATATTGCCGTTCACTACTACACAATTTTGCTCTCAACTAAAATTTTCAGGAAAGTATGAGGAGCAGAGCGCATCGAAGCGGATTGTAACACATTCTGACAACGCTAATGTTCAAAAAGAAAACGTTTGATATTTATATGCGTATCATTGAACCTCTGCGACTTAAGTTGGCTGTAAATATACTCTTCTTAATTGAATTGCAAGATAAAATAAAATAAATCAACAATAAAAAAAAAAACAAGTTTGTAAGGTGGCCATTGGTTAGTCTAAGGTAGTACAACCTGGGTGGCAAAGGTGGCCAACCCTGGCCAAGGTTCATCTTATCCACCCTTACCTTCTCCTTCTTTCGACTTCATCTTTATTCCCCTCTTTTTCTTGAAGAAATGGCACAGTTACAAATGTTTTGAATTTGACAATATAGTCTGTTTATGTCAATCAGAGTTAATAGAATCTATGAACGTAAATCTCATTTCATAGCTAACCATTTCATCTTTACATTAATATCTATCTCTTTTTAACATAAAAACAATAGTTAATTTAAAAACATCAACATTTGAATTGCATCACAGTTTTACACTGTTTTTGTTTTTCCACCACAATTTTTCAATAACGCGCAAATCAAAATGAGTTTTATCTCTATCAGGATAGAATTACCTTAAGCTTGGCCCAATCAGAGTTGAAAGAGTTCATGATCTCATTTCACTTGCACAGAGGACAAAAAATAAAGTTAAAAGTAATTTAACTAAAACAAAACCCGCCTTGAAGGTAAACAAATAAAGCGTTGACAAATGAATTATGGAAGAGGTGCGAAAGGTAGGGAAGGTAGAAAAAGCGACTAGAGAATTCGCTTTATCCTCGCACATCCAATGCACCTTGTGACACTAGCTTATTCCGATTTAACAGACAATGGGTCAGAGCACACAATAGGAGTTCGAGTGAACAAAACCGTAGTTGGCGTCTCGCCGTCCTTTGTGCGCAATTTATGAATTGTCTCGGAAACTCTTGCCGGGACGAATGAAACTTTAAACTGTATCCAGATTAACAGGACGCCATTGTCTGGCGTTAGTTATTGGAAGCTTGTTGCTTTTTATGACGCTTCAGCGCCAACGAATTGGTTTTCATTAGACGGACGTTTTACAGATATTTTAGACGTTGAGGGCAAGTTAATTTTTTTTGTTCATTTTATAATGTTTTCTGTGATAATATTTACAATGCGGATATTATCTGAAGTTTTTAATTAAAGCACTATTAGCACATTAGCAGCAAATGCAATGATGCCCTTGAAAATGCCCTCCTTTTCCCTGCCCTAGCCCTGTAATTTCATCACTGTTTTAAAAAGAGATAGATATACATCTATCTCTTTTTAAAACAGTACAATTTAAAAAAGATTCGTTTAAATTGCATCACAATTTTAAATTATTTATTTCGTGTCTTTCGTCAGTCAAAAATTTTCAATAAGGCGCAAATTAAAATGAGTTTTATCTCTATCGGGATAGAATTACCTTAAGCGCGGCAAGCGCTGAGGTAAAATTAATGCAAAGAACCTGCTAATTAGATCCACGGAGGTTGAGACATTAATTTCGTTGTTTAAAAAGCTTTATAAAGGTAGTGTGTTGCGTTGTTTTTTCCGTTTCACTAATGAAACCCCTTGAGAGAGCAGCGCTGACGGGGCTTTAGATTTTCCACATTAAAGGCCATTTTTGCTTTTTCCAAATTTTACAGTACGTCAAAAAGCTTAATTAATACAGAAACTTCAAAGGTTCCGTTCAGATTTTTTTTTTTAGAATTAACTCTTTCTGAATTGTATTTATCATTTTTCGAACATGTTTCCTTTCTTTATTCACTCATTCTCTAATTCCTAATGCGCATGCGTATTTAATGTACATGATTGAAGGAAAGGAAAAAATAATTCCTACTTCTCTTTCCTTTCTAGTAAGGAATTGATGGAAAAGGGAAGGGAATGGAAACGAAAAGGAAATATCATTTTTTTGTTTATCTCCTCCAATAAAGGCAGGCAACGTATTTATATATATAACTCATTAGCTTATTACAGATGCCTATGAATAGCGATGACTAAATATCGGGTGAATCACTTGCTCGTTCTTCACCTTCTTCTATTAAAAAAGTTTCAATTATTCGATCCAAAAGTCATTACAAATTCACATGTCAAAGAGATATTCGTATATGTATTGTAAATTAAAGTTAAATGTCAAACCAAAACATTGTAAAATCGGGACTTATTTTAATACTAACCTTTTATCGTTACAAAGAAACTTGGTATATAAAAAAATCTTCCACGAGGTTACAATGTAAGGCAGTCGTTGACAATCAGGCGTGACAGAAGCTAGTAACGTATAAACGGAGGCGGTTCCGGAAATTTATTCTGACGCGCGGATTTACACGGAACAAGCAATGTAATCAGGGAACTTATTATTTGCTTGCCATCCTCTCTGACGTGGGCCTCTCGTTGATCCCGTACGCCGTGTAAGGCAGGTTTTCCCCTGTCACTTTGCTTACTCGTTATTTGCGTAAAAATTCTGAAGAAAAGATAACAGAAAGGTTTCCTTTGTCAACTTTAAATGATTGGTGCAGATGATTTATTTATTCTATTATTTTTATTATTGAAGTATCATTTAGAAGGCAACGCTGAAATTAGATTGAAGTTGGTGAATATTTAAAGACTTAGCAATTCATTGACGTCGTTGAAGTAGTAAATAAATAGAAAGGAAAATTTAATACGGACCTGAAGTATCGAGAATGGGAGTTGTTCTTTGAAGATATTTGAAGATGAGGAACCGGAGAAGTGAATAAATTTATTCTTAGCTTCCACGAGATCATGATACCCTGGTGTGTACTAAAATGTGAAACCGTAACTTCATTGCAATTGACCTAGGTCGATAATATCAATATGAAAATGGTGGGCGAGATTACATCTAAATCTTTTTGTCTGTCGCAGACGTAACATCGAGACCATGGTTTAAACCTAGTTTCGATTAAGCTTAGTTTGTGTTTAGTGTAACTATATATTTAGGAACTCGGTTGATATTAAAATAAGATAAATGTTAAAATGCCTTTGTCTTTAACTGTTTTGTTGGAAACGGTTTGGTAGCAAATATTTTCCTTGAATATTTTGATCGAATTCTGATATCGTTTTAAAAATAAATATAAACAAGATATTACAATACAATAAGGTGTTTACTTATACATGACTAGTAATGCGCCCCAGCTTTGCTCGCGTAGATAGATACACAAATTATAAAAACAAATAGCCAAGATTAGTCGCTGATAGCTTTCTATACACAGGTGAAAGAATTTTATGAAATTAGTTCAGTCGTTTGGAGTTTATCTGGAACAAACAAACAATCAAATCATTTCTTTTTATGACATAAGGATTGCTAAGAAAAGTCGCTAAGATATATATTGTTTGACCTATCTACAAGTCTGAATCGTGGTGTGAATGCTTTTTAGGTACGCTTTTATTAGCTTGATGATAAAATCAATTATTTGTTTACTTATTGTTTTAAGAACTAAATTTTGGGATGTTGGCGACTTACTTTCTTCATAATCTTATTGCCTTGAGTAGTGGTAACTTTCCATCAAGTAAACCGCTTGCCCGTTTGCCACCATCTTTTATATAAAGAGCAGTATAAGGTCTCTGGTCTCAGGCTCATTGGGATTCGGACACTATTATATATATGAAATAATAAGTTAAATATTCGGACAAAATAAACTAGAAAAGTAAATATGTAGTTTATTTTCTGTTTACTCCATCTTAAGATTTTCATCGCATAAATAAGTAATTCTAACAGAATTCAACAAGGCGTAATCTTACATGGTCTGCAATACATACGACTATACAGCTCCTTTAACCTGAAATCCTCCATCTATACTTATCTCAGATGCTTACCATGAAAAGGTCATTACGCAAGCTATTTTGAATCCTATTACGAGTTACGAAGGTCTCTTTTGTTACCAAGGATGTGATAAATGGCACGGCTAGGGAGGCTAGTTACATTCGGTTCAGTCGCTCGATGGCTGCGATAGGATCGGGGGCAGGCTGTTTTGTTTCGTTATTTCGTCAGAAGTTATCTCTCAGATGAGCGACACTCGGTCCATGTTAAAGTCGGGATCGCTCCATTGAATTGACTGAAGAAAATAAAATCGTATTATTTGACTGAATGGAAACGAAGGACGAGTATTTATAACGCAATGAAATTTTGTTAATTGACTGAAGTTATATTTCATTTTTCATAATATTTGAGGGTGATTGAACAAGTACTAAACTACTACTAGACTACTAGACTGCGAAATTTAAGGCACTCTACTGAATTTTAGTACTTGTTCAATCACCGGTTAACACTAAATTTATATCACACTTTGTATTGATGTATGTTTTGTGTTTTAGCTTGAAGTCAGTTAAATAGATAACACTGATTCCCACCCATCCCCATCTATTCCATCTTTACTAGAAAAAAGTGTGGTAAATGATTGGTACAGATTTTGACTAGTTACTGAACATTCGTTGAGTTTACCTTCGTTTGTTCTACTGTAAAAACGATCGTGTGACTCGTTGTTAGATTATATTCCAGTATGTTGTTATTACATTACATTTTGCAAGTAAACGACCTTAAAGACAGATGAGTAAACGATACCAATAATATTCTGAAATAAGGCAAAGAACAGAGGTCTCCACCATAAAGTTTCTGCCACAGACGTCATTGAATTTCATCAAAATGAAGTCGTAGTAACTGCTATAAAGGTTATCAAAATGTGAAATAATTGTATGAAAATAAAGCTATTTTCAGTAGAGCTCAAGTAAACATTTCGTTACAAAATGTTATTCGAATTTATCGAATAGTGTTTTACCAATTTTCACAGTAATTTTTCCCAACACGCGCTATCCATTTCTGATGCAAGCATAATCAGCTTAACTCTGTTCAGATGAAAAAAGGTAATGGACTGAAAAAATGAGTGTACATCGCGTCCGGTTGAATTTCAGACTCAATGACGTAGAAGCTTCGCCTTTATCCAATAATTTGTTTTTAAAGGGAATCCCAAAGTGTACAACCAACTTTGTTTTTTTTTTTTAAGTTAAACATTTTTAGGCACCCTTGATTTGGGGAGTAAGCTGGTGAATGTGCAAGAGCGTTACAAAAAGTGTGATTGGGAGAGGATCAGAAGATGTTTGAATTTGGAACAGTTTCGACTAACTTTTTTTCATTTATGTTTCTTGTATTCAAATTTGAATTTTATTGCTAAGATGCAAGGGTTTTTTGTTGATTATTTATTATTAAACTGTTGTCGAGTCCTTATTATATTTTTAGTTTTTAATTTTACCGAATCATTATTAAGTACGGTTCACAAACGTGGTTGTATCAACCGTTGCCATTGTCGAAGATTTTCTTTTTTTTAATTCGACTAACAATTCAACAGATCAAAGACGTAGCACGAATTAATAAGAACGTAAATATTAAATATGAACTCCAACGAAAACTTTAATAGCGTCGACATATCGTTTAGATTTACATAGCCATATATATTTATTTTATGCATTAGAATATATAATATCCTCGGTGGAAAACAGGCGGCTAATTGTCGCTGGAAGGCAGATAATTAGGAATTATTGCCCTCGTTCGGTACAAACAGGGTAGTTAACTAATTTATTTGCGCTCTAGTTAGGAACAAGTTTCAATCACATTGAAAAATCAGCGCAATTAATACCAAGTTTTTGTTTTATTTGCATCCAACTAGATGAGATTTAATCAATTTAATACGTATAAAACAAACAAGTTAAGTTTTATTGAAATAATATAATGGATTTCGAGAAAGATATACTTTTGTGATATGGAAAATGCATGCTGAAAATGTGAATGACTGTTAGTAAGCAACATCCATACCATCATCATCATTATGCCTTAGTCTACAGCTGGACATAGGCCTTCTCCAATGGCTTCCACAGTATGCGGTCCTCCGCGCGCTGCATTCAGCTACTTCCTGTTCCCAGTTCATTGGTCATTCGGTCCACTGTACAAAATAGAAATCCGTTCATCGTCATCTCACTGCACTTTTCCCGTGTTATGTGGAGTCAGCACAGTCTGACCGTAGTCCATACTGTACAGGGTTTTGCTACAGTTTTTCTGGCCGGCCGCCTGCTTGATGTCAGCCCTCCTGGGGAATTAGGAATCCCTGCCTGCCTGTTGTTTTTCTTGGATTACGGAGATGAATGAGGTCTTTTTTATTTTTATAACTCTTCTGTGTATGACATTACAAACACTGAACTAACATTAAAGACCTACCTATTTCCGGATATTATTTGAACCGTACATTTAGTGTGATTTTCTTTAACTTATACTATTAGAATTTTAGAAAATATTTGAATGAATAATTCAGCACAACTTATTCCCACGTATTTTTGAAGTTGACTTTAAAATCGCGTCATAATATCGTTCACTTAACGATGTTTTCGTGAACTTCTCACGAGTGCTTTAGTAAAAATCAATGATGCATCGCATAGTGCAGCTCCAGGTTGTTAGAAACTCCTTGTTGTTGAAGATAACGCTTTAATCGATACCTTAACATACTTCAACGTGCTTTCCCCAACCCAAGAAGTGTGAATATCTAATATTCACACTTCTAGGATTTGATAGATCCAGCTTCTAGCTGAATTTATCCTGTGTAGTTGTTCATTATTTAAATAAGTGGTAGGGTATATAATAGATATGAGATGCCCCTGAATAGTTATTCCTTTGCTAAAATTAAGAACATGTCTCGACGCAGCAAGGACTGATAAATTTTGTCGGCATTCGTATTATCTGATTTCAAATGTAAAAAAGAACCACTTTTGCCATGTTGAAGGTAGCTTATCTTTTAGTCTTCTATCTATTCCATCTATCATTATGTGAATTCGATTTTCGATCAATGCCATTTTGTTTCAGTGTATGTTTTATGTAACTGTACAGGTAATGAACATTAAAGTAATTTAATACTACTATTTTTTCTATGATTTCTTTTATCGTAAAATTATTATCATGTCATTATTTTATCTGTAATATCCAACACCTCTCTCGCTTTTGATTACATGCTGTGCTTTAATTGTCGTACAATTACAGGTATAATACCGCTGTTTATTTAATAAATACTGTTCGGTATACCTAAAGCGCCCTAAACCTATCAACGCTGTCATTCACATTTCCATTATTGATTTTCCTTTCTTAAGTATTGACTAACAACTAAACTATCAACTTATTAACTATGAATAAAAAGGGAAAAAAATAGAAAAACAAAAAGGCGAAGCCGCGTATAGATCTTAATAAACAAGACAAAGTGATAGAGCGAGTGAATCGGGTCAAGAAAACAAGGTGAGCTCATTAAAACTTTATCAAAATGCGCATTACGTATGAGTCTGGAGCGGGTTAGAGCGACGGCGTTGTGGAGGGTTGGAGGGGGAGATCGGTGCACACAGCGGCAATAACTCAAGCCATTCTCTCAACTCCAATCGCCCATTTTTCATAGTACAACATTTTATCTGCGAAGTCGCCCGGCGCCGACTTGAGTGGACTTTTGACTTCTGCCTTACGCTCTTTTTAAGTATACCACTTTATAGTGCAGATTGATTTGTTGAATAAAATAAAATTCTAGTTTTTAAATTTTCACTTTGTTATCGAATCGGTAAAGTTTCTTTATGTTCTAACGAATCATTATCAAACGTATCAAATCTGTTTTTCTGTGATAAACATATTTTTAACATATCATGTCAAACCTAACGAACTTAACCTATAAATCATTTTCTTCCATTCTAACCTAACCTAAAATTTTATTTGACAGTTTGTAAGCAATAGACAAATGACACCACTGACACGAAATTGTGTATGATTCGTTAAGTTGTAAATTTGTTAACGGTTTATACTATACCTGATCCGATTATACTGTAACGAAGTTTTATAATCGGTCGATGGCATATATAGTCGATTGTGTTGGCGAGCAGTTAGTAAGGACTTTTAAAATCAGATCACTCAGTCCTCTTATCCTATATAAAATAACTTTAGTTCCCTGTCTTTACTATCATGAAACTCCTTTTTGAAGTCGGTTAAAAAGAGAAAAAATAATAAAACAAAGGCAAGGACTGTCAACAGAAATGAAAACAGATGGCAAGACGCGACAATAATTTAAAACTAAATAAATAATCAACAAAAATAAACCCTTGTCTCTTAACAATAAAATTAAAAATTGAATACAAGATAAATGAATAAAAAAGTTTGTCAAACTGAATTCCAATATGTTGCTGACGCAAGTTGAGTATGTTCGTAACGTGAACCTATAAGATTTTCCTCTACCAAATATCATATAATATAGCTAAAGAGGTTTTCACTTCAATAAAAACAGTATGCAGCACGTCACCTTACATGTGGCAGAAATAAAACTTCTTAAAAGTAAACAATAGGAGAGTTTTATTATTTGGGAGACTGAGCGCAACTAAATTAGTATAAAAAGCGGTCAAGTGCGAGCCCGACTCGCGCAAGAAGGGTTTCTTATCATTATAAAAAATCACGTTGTATGGGCTCCATCAAATACTTATTTTATTTTGTTTTTTAGAAATTGTTGTTATAGCGGCAACAGAAATATATAATTTGAGAAAGTTAACTATCTCACTATCACGGCTTATTAGATACATCCCGGTGACAGACAGACAGACGGACGGACAGCGCAGTCTTAGTAATAGGGTCCCGTTTTACCCTATGGTTATGGTACCCTAACAACTACTTATGCAATATTTATTATATTGTCTAAATGTGACGAATCCTTGTAATGTCATTTTCGATTGCTTTTCAATTATCGAATCACTAGCCTAAGAAGATAGAGATCCCAATGTAACAGTGAATATATCATTTGTGAGCGTCTCCCCCCTACAAGTCATTGTTAAAGTTATGTAAAGGGATATTATTTTAGTTAATTTATTATTTCCTGTTGGAAGTTTGACAATTGGGTTCATATGTGACGTAATAATACGTTCCCGTCCGCTCGATAACAGGTATTCGGCTCGATCCGCAAGATAACATCTCAAATTGCCGGAATGATTTAGTGCGCGTTGTTTGCGCTGAGCTTTGATTTGTTTGCCCCGTCGTAAATTTGTGAATTTGATGCTTGATATCATTCGGATTTCTGCTCATCGAGGCAAATATCCGAGTGATGCAACAACTGAATGGAAGAGTCCTGGCTGACTGAGCCTGCAAATGTCTAGTAAGATTAAACCTTGAGACGTTTTCTTTATAATAAATACCTGCCAATATGAAAACGCAAATTTGAAATTGCAAATATGAGCATAATTTAGTTTTTTAGCTCTAATATTGAGTAAAATTTGTATGATACCTGGAATTAAAAAATCATTTATTTGCATATGTAGTTTCGATGTGTAATCTCTGATATAAATAAATCTGTTTTGAGTTAATCCAGTACAAACAAACAGTCATATCTTTTCTTTTTATAATATTAATAGAGAACAAGTGTACCACCAAATACCAAATATTCATAGTGACAGTCAGTTTGGACCAAAATAAGTAAAAGAGTAATTTTTAAGTCTGGAGACTTGTTTGCTGGACAACACTGTCTTAGGTTTATTGACTGGGCAACGCAGTAAGATAATTGACGTTACCTTTCCTATTTTGAACATAATTGAACAAACGTTATAAGAGATCAATGATGAGCTCATCGCGATAAGATTTTATTGTTTGATTTAGTATTATTGACTAATAATCTATATGAAGGCGTTAGTTACCCATAGACTTTAGTATAAAGTATACTTCAAATGAAAGCAAATTTCAGCACAATAACATCGAATCGAATAACATTTATTTTGGCAGTAAACGTGGCTTGTACAATCATCGATAATGGCGTACGACATTATTATCGAACGCTTAAAAATTGAACCGGGAACGTTAAGAATATTCCCCCTGCATTTAAACAACAGGCAATGAGATAGCGTCAGTTGCAATCGGCTCGCCTGGGGCGTTTCCAGGTGTGCGAAATTACGCGAAAACATCGCGAATTCGAGGCGGAATGTAAGCGAAACTCGTAGAGATAACAACTCGATGCGAGTTTTGTGAAGCGTCTGGGAATTGTTCGAATGCTGTTGTATTACACGAAATAAACTGTGTGTCAACAAATGGAATTGCGGAAAGCGAGCGATTTTACTCAATATAGGGAGATTTGAATTGTTTTCCCTGTGGGATCTGTGAACAGGTTTTTGCATCATGGTATATTAGTGCATAGAATTTGTACAATTATCTAACTTAGTATATTGAACTACATCCACACGTGGTTGACTTGAATGCAGAATAGATAGTAGATATACCTACTGACTAACCCCATGTACAAATTTTCTTGAATTTGGTCACAGTAAAAACTGGAAGCAACATCAGCTTAGCCTCTTCCCTTTATCCCCCAATTTTTATGTTTACTTTTTTCTCTTTCTTATTTGCTTAACCTTTTGTTTGGGCAATACATTTTATTTTATTTATTAATATTATTATTTATGCGATGTATTCCTAATATTTGTGTTCATGCCCAATAAAATCCCGGGTTAATAGTTGACCACTAAAAAGGCAAGATTGAGTATCTTCCCATCTTATTTAGTTATGTAATTTGACATCAATTCTAGGAGCAATGCCAAATTCACCAGCACCCGTTCTGGCGCACACTTGGCTGACATGACAGAGTTCCTGACCTCACTAACAGCTTACCACATTTAGATTAAGTATAGGTAGTATTTTGTGAATTTATTTATGTTTCAAATATTTTAATTCATTTTATATTAGAAAGGTACTCGATGCGAGGGTAAGGTAAAGTTGCTTACCATTACACTTTAGTGTTTGATTCATCTCTCTATATATCTAAAGAAGAAACTGGCTGATATATCAACTACTGGGTCTAGCTAGCTATATTATGATGCATTCTACGATCTTTTTGTATGATATATTCATCGGGTGTCAGATTTTTAATGAGTATAATATTGTTTGCTAAAATTTCATTTCCAGTTCGTTCAAGTAAAACAGTTTTAAAACTTGTTTATTGTTTGTATAAATTGTGTTTGATTCTTTGTTCATATAAACACAATTTAATATTCTTTAACTTTATTGATGTGAAAAAACATAAAACAATTTCTTACTTGAAATAATGCAAAAGATCCCAAGTTTTAATTTTACGTTTTATAGCCGATTACACTTGAGGCTCAGTCAGATTGTGATCTTCAGCTATCTCGGAAGCTTTTAATCTTGCCAATAAAAGTTAGAGGTGACTCTCGGTAAAAACATTATCGCGCCGATATTTCAAAAGAGGTCACTTCATTTCTGTACCATTTGAACTATATTAAAAGATCGTTGTTGCGTAATCGATTTAATCTATCGTTAATGTCACCAGCAAATTGTGAACTTTGTCAGTTTCTAATGGGACTGGACATGTTATAAAATGTACCAAATTGTTAACCGAATGAATTATTGCAAATTGGACGTATCCAGTCAAACACAGCAAACCTGTTTTTTTCTTTGATAATCTTTTCATGATATTTTTATGTATAAATATCTTCCATTCTAACTTAAACTTTAAAGTAAACAAAATATCAGTCCACAATATGATTTCGATAGTTTATAAGCTGTCTAGAATTGACACGTCAAATTGTGAATGTTTTGTTCAGTTCACTATTTGCTGACAGTTTCTTATACCTACCCTTATATAAAATAATGGTTTTATAGTAAATCTTCATTGTTAGGTAGACCCCTTATAAAAAAAAAGTTAGTGAAATGTGCACCAACTCAGGTGTTCTAGACGTTCATTCTAAAGCCGCGTTTTCACTAGAGGACATTTGTCCTGCGACTCGCACGTAGTACGCAGTAGAACTGCACGAAATTAACGTGTACCGCGGAGTGTCGCCCGATGTCGGCTGCGACATCTACGGATCGCGGGACTTGACGCAAGTCTTGCTAAGGTCGAGCGTCGATACTAACTGGTCTAACGCTCTGAACCAACGTACCTCTTCGGGTGAGATACTATTCCGCGACAATGTTCTGCAAAGTCGCAAAAAAGCGGAACAGCAGGCCCCCTAAAAATGTTCATTATTAATTAATTTAGTTATCATCAAAGTAGGCAGATATATCAAATAAATATTCAAAGTTTCCGTTATAATAAGTTTGTTACAGTAAAAAGAATTCCTATTCATTATTCTGACAAAATAACTATCTGATAGCCTGCGACTCCTTACTATAACTCTTCCTTAGAAGCAAGTCATTTGTCTGCAACATAAATTAGGGTGTCCAAATTATCTGATTCATGAACGCTTATCGTTATAGGTTCCTTATACTTTCACATCGAATATTTGTAACATAAGATGTTATTTGTTTTCCTTTGATGTAATGCGAAAAGATTTAGGAAGAATATGGTTTGGTTCTCTTTATTGTTTGCTATAGAGATTGTGTATACTTTATTTTCCTTCCTTTCTTTTACATCCACATAGTTTTATCAGCTTAAGAATATTTTATCCATTGCCTGATAAGTTGTTTGCTCATTAAAGGGAGAAGGCGGCAAACGAGGAAGCGGTTTACCTGATGTTAAGTGACCGCTACCCTATACTACCACGCTATAAGCATCCGCAACAAGTAAATGTGTCGCAGATGCGTTGCCTACTGAGCTAGGGGGCTTTCCAATCCGGTTATAATAATAAAGTATATAACTTATTATGTATCTACCCTCAGTGCCATATTGTCTTGCTCTAATTCTCATTATAAGTGAAATTATGCTTCATATGAGAAATAAAGATCTTTAAACCTAAGTAAAGGCCCGAGCCTCGAGCTAAGTAACCCTTAAAAGGCTTAGCCTAGGCGCCTTCTGCGGCCTGCCGCTACCTCGAGCCGGGTGTAGCTGTAAATACCTTCTCTAGGCAAACAGTGACATTTCACAAAAAAAACCTACCTTTAGTACAGAGGAGAGGATAGAAATATTAATATAGATATTTAAACGGAGTCTCCGTCAATTCCTCTACGCCTTCCCATCCTACCCTTATTAAGAAAGGCTGAGAAAAGGAAGAGGACTAAAATTGTGCCTTTGGCAACTCACTCATACGAAACGCAGAACACTTCTACTCCACGCCTGTCTTCTGTTAGGTCGTGATATTTCACATGTTGAGCTGGACGATTAGAGCAACAGGTTCTACAACTGTTAATATTGTTCACTATATTCTCACTGTTGTTATTGTTTCATAAATATTGTCATGTCTGTCTATACATACAAAAGAAGAAAGTGACTTACTGACTGATATATCAACTCACAGCCCAAACTACTGGCCTTAGAGATTTGAAATTTTTAATAGATATTTCTGTTACTAAGTAAGCTAGCACTAAGAAATAAATTTTCTCAGTTCATCCCCTAAAGATCTAGAGTAGGGGATGAAAGTTTGCATGGTGAAATATTAAAGAATCTAATGTAAGTTGACCGCGGATTTATACGATCAGTCATATTAAATTTGTTGCAGTCCTTATGACTGCCTGTGTTTGTTTTCCGTTGTACTAGCAACCCGTTATAAATCATATAAGCCTAGGTTACTGACAGAAAAGTTTTCTATTGGTGAAATAATTTATAAAATAGATGCAGTGGTTTTTGAGTTTATCCAGGATAAATATACAATCAAATCTTTTCTGTTTATAAATATATAGATAAATAAAATAACTATGTACAAAAGAATTACTTCCCAAACAATAAATAACAAAATAATGTAATTCGATCGTTAGGTTATATGCTTGTAATACCGTGTCTGGAAGATGTAAAGTGAATGATTGGCCGAACTACTTATGAAAGGATCCCGCGAGTTACGCTCGCCTCTTACAATCAATCAAGCGCTTTTAATCCGATTATATCGTACATTATTATTTACTACGTAACATTTTTATTATAGATGGTAAAACGTGATCATCGTTGACAACATTTATAAGAGCTACGGTTGTTTCTTAGCATTTATCACGTGGTGAGGAAAAAGAGAAATTTCGTTCGTTTCAGCCAATAGTCGTCCACAACGCAGGGTTGATCCCTCATTGGTCGCAATAATGTTTGGTCCCCATCATCCAGTGGACTCCTGCAACTTTGACCTTGACAGTGCGCTAACCTGTTAGTGGTCACGGTTCTTTCTGCCCGAATTACTTAATCTCTGATGCGATCTCGCAGAGACTACGAGCATCGCCCTCTCCACTACTCTTTGAGTGACCTTGAAGCCTCCAATGGTGCTCGCAGTGAGTGGCCGTGCCTCAGGAGCGTGAGTCATTAACTGGCAACACACAAGGCAAGGAAAGGAGTATTGTATGGGAATGGAACAGGGCTCACAGCACCTAATTCAGCAAATGAAACGCATATATAGCTTTGTACTGCACCTATATTCTGTAAGTTCATGGTACTTTTAAGGCCAAA
>JWHW01019639.1:117848-130658 GCA_000931545.1 Papilio glaucus | reverse complement strand
TTTATTTATTTATTTTAGTATTTTTTATAATAGTTGTAAGAGTTTATCATCTGTGAAAGTTTCAACTGTGTAACTATTAGGGTTCATGAGATACAGCCTGGTCACAGACGGACGGACTTAGTAATAGGCTTTCGTTTTACTCTTTGGGTACGGAACCCTTACAAGTTAGTTGTCAACCTTGACACCGCCCATTGTTATTAATTTTGAATTGAATCTAGGCAATCTTTATGGTTGATCAATAAAAATATTTATATAGTTTGATTTAATAAATATTATTTCAGGTCGTCTATTATTTCGGCTTAAGACGTTTATTTGCTACAAATTATAATATATTATATATGTAAAGGGTAATAGATGATGTGTACAATAAAGATATTACAATACGACCTCCACGATCCTTACGATGGACCCTTTCGCAACCCCCTAAATATTGTTTCTTTTGTTACAGGTGCCCGTAACAAGCATCCCTTATCTACTATGATGCGTTTAAACTGTATCCCTTAACGTATACAGGATAAAGGACCGAGAAATGAAACGAAATAGCCGATCTATCAGAAGAGATTGAACAAATAATGTGCGAGTGAATTGGGGAAGGAAAACGTTTTGAAAAATGGGGACAGTGAGTGCAAGTGTTTGGGGAAAAGTGGTTGGAGTCGTCCTGCTGCTGTGGATTGACGGTGAGCTTACAAAATAATCTTCATTTATAAATGTTTACATATTTGCATCATTATCCGTGGAATGGTAACGGTTGCACGTAGAGCTACCGTCACAAGAATGGGCAGCACTCATCTTCTGTGAGGCCCTCATGGCCCAGATGGAGATCGCCGAGGGGGAATGAGAGAAGGCACATCGGCAAATCCACTAGCCCCGGCAATAAGAGGCCTCTGACATCCCGTGCACTCCCACATCCTTGGCCAGTTCGTCGTCCAATTCGTATGGCCAATTGCAAACGGTTTTGGTTCAATCTGCCATGCGTTTTACCGGCCATTAGAAAGACATATCGATGATTAAAAGTTTTTTTTTTATTTTTTCGTGCAGTGTTTAAATTCTTCAACTTAACGCCAAGCACGAATTACTAATAGAAAAATATACATTTTACTAACAGTTAAAATTATTTAATGTATTTTATGTACTAAAAGAGTGTACTTTCATCATCTTCCTGTCCTTTTCCACTTTTTTATGTGGTTATGCACAGTACGACCGTAGTGTATACTGTAATAGGTTTTGGCTATGGTTTTTTTACGGCCGGTCGTCTGCCTGACGCCAACCCTACTCGGGCATGTATATGAAATATTAGTAGATTATCGAAACAATTTGCCAATTTTTCTTCTAACCATTCCCAACAAAGATTCAATTTGGTTGAAAAAGTTTCACAACAATAGTCGAATGGCGAATTCGAACCTACGACCATGTTGTGCATGTTTTGCAGTCCGTACCCTTAACCATTACGCTACTGGCGC
This sequence comes from Papilio glaucus, assembly GCA_000931545.1. Lineage (NCBI taxonomy): Eukaryota > Metazoa > Arthropoda > Insecta > Lepidoptera > Papilionidae > Papilio > Papilio glaucus. The sequence goes on along the minus strand of JWHW01019639.1, from coordinate 129,198 downwards.
TATGTGTAAACGTTCATAAATCTAAAAGAAATATTTTTTCCTTGACCCCGAGATATAATTAATTAGTTACATCATTTAAAGATTTGGGCACATTGATTAACGAGCCTCCCTTAATTGCGGCTGAAGTAACCAAAATTAAAATTAATTCCACCCTTCCCATAACGCCGCGTCGAAATTTAATCGAATATTCCCTTCCAAGAACAGACAAAGCAGTTTTAATTAAGGAATAAAACAGACTCGAAAAAAAAAATCTTTCTCAATTCGCAATAAATTAACTGGTTTCTTAATCCAGGAAGCCGGGCTTTTAGCTGATTAACTTTTCAACTGACGCTGGAGACTCTCCGAGGACATAAATCATTTATAAAACAATTAGGACTAATGTTTGATAAAATACTTCGTTCAGTGTTCATCAGACCTTCTATTAGCATAACTATCTAATTAATTTTAATCAAAGAAGACAGACACGCCACTTGGGATATCTTGCAATATTTCATTTTACCTATAAAACTGTTAATATAAGAAAATCTTAATTATAATATATGTTGATAAAGCATGTCACGCACTTTCTGCTTACATAATGTTACATATACAACTTTAAACTTTCGTGGTTTTTACCTATACAAGGTTTGTAAGAAACGGGATTCTTACCACGATTAGCCTTTTTGAGTTCCCGATATTTCGGCACAGTTGCATGCGCCATGGTCACGGGCTGACTGGACTGGTCAACCTTGTATAATGTTACATTATTAGAAAATATGTCAACATCACTGAGATCGTTGTAGTAAATACAAGAACGACGGCAAAATTAATTCCTACAATAATTTGTTCGAAATAATGTAACAAGAAACGTATTCTTAGATCTAGAATAGAATATACATAGAATATGAATATAAATAATGACATTATATGGGACGTAGTACCTAGATGGTGTCTCATGTCATCAAACCCCCATAAACGATGTTCGGAAACATATCGGATTCCTAGAAGCCGAAATAAATTTTATAAGACAATATATTTACCGATCGAGTTGTCGAGCTGCACTAGCGACAGTAACAGATTGTGAGATGCACCTGCCCGCCCGCTATTTCAAATTGAACGGAAGCAATTTATTTATTTCCAATACAGGTTTACTGAATTTCATGAGATGCTTTATAAAGAAGCACTAAAGCACTAAACAAGCTGTCGTCGTCGATTAACCTTAATAAAGGTTAGTGGCAACCCTTTAATTTATCAAATATTTTCAAGACTTTTTTTAAGAAGGTGGCAAACGAGCAAGCAGGTCCTGATATGAAGTGACGGCCGCATAGGCATCTGGAACAATCAATGAGGGAATATATAGTAAAAAGTATATTTTCTTTGCCTATCCACATCCTTGCCCATCAAATCCTCTTCCGCTTACCATCGTTTCCTTATTAGAAAAAATTGGGAGAGGAAAAAAGACTAGATTTGGGAATCCTGTATCTCACTCATTACACGAAACTCAGAATACTTCACGCCTGTTTTCTGTGAGGTCTTGGTATTTCACCGGTTGAGCAGACCCATTCGTGTAATAGATGTTTGTTGCGGGCTTTATCACTGTTTATACCAAGATGTCAACGCCCTAGCAGTATATCACTACTTTAGTAGTAAGCCATTAATCTGATCGATATAAGTTCTCTTAAATCCTGGAGCTAAATGCTTAAACATAAGCATAAGTAGTAATATATCAACTGAGCAACTAGCAGTGATATAAAAACCCTGACGGTTTACACCACTAGTGTATATACGTTTTTTATATCTAAATAAAAAGAAAAACATCTAATACAAATGAAAAGTATTTATTCAGAGAAAAATACGTCAAACCTAAAATAATTGAACATGTTAATTGAATAAAAATATTAGTACTGTCAAATATTGTACCAAAATAGAAGCTCAAGTCAAGTCAAAAATCAACGTAACTCTTAGAAGTTCAGGAAAAAGATATCATTCACGAATGTCCGATACGATTATACTTACGCCGCGTCTGCAAATCCAATAATTCGTTACATTGAAGAAACTTTCTTTCCTGCAAAGTTGCCGTATCGAAATGATTTCCTTTGACCCGGTTCGAGCTGTTATTGATATTATTTTACGCTACAAATATTCCTGTCCGAAGATTTGTAGCATGCCCGTAGCGATGCTTCTCATAATTCTAGCTCAAGATCACTCGGATCGCGAGCCCTGTATCAGATGAAGCTGTAAGAACCGTCAATAAGGTTACCAGCAACGACATCTACGAAAAAATTAGTAGCTTCTCATAATTCGGCTAACTGCGTAGTGCAACTGTTTCTAAAAATAAGGCTGTTGACAATTGAAGATGTGACGATAATTTAGACATACTACATACTTAAAATGTTAGATATTTATGTTATTTTAGTATGGCACTCGTAAACGATGAGCTTGTTAGTCCGAATGAATTGATAATACGTCAAGATTGTTCAAATTCTAAGCATACTGAACCCTTTAAGCGACAGGTTTTAAGTGTTATAAGTAAATTCATGTTAAATAAAGAAAGTTCCCTCAAGATGTGAGCGGCAGCGTTGGCAGGGGACGTCCAAGGAGAACATATATCGACCAGAGTAGCGACATACTAAAGAAGGGCAATATAAGGAGTACCCGTAACCGACGAACATGTTGCGTCGATGTATGGATGTAGAAGAAACAAAAAAGTTGTGCCAGGATCGTACTAAATGGAAATCGATGATCTGTGCTTATCCCTTTGGGTTACAGGCGTATTGAATTGTTTATTGTCTTTCAGATTTTAGTCAATATTTTGTCGTTTTTAATGAATTAATTAATAAGTAATTAGTGTTTGTTGCGTTTGACGTAATACCTCAAAGGGTCAATGAGTTCTTCGTCCAATTATAAACTGGCGAAGTTCGCATACGTTCAGTAACATACAACTCACACAACAACTCTGTACCATTGATGTGTTTTATTTTAGACGATTGAATTCATTTGTAAAACGTAAATTACTTTGTCAATTGCAATGTGGAATGTTATTTATATTTCAATTTGTTTTTTTGTTATCAGTTATGAAACAGAAAAATGCTTAATTACTTTTAACAGGAAAAAGTTATACAAAAATAATAGTTAAAATTGAAACATTTTTGATAAGCATATTGCATACTAAAACATTTAGGCCCAAAAATTTATTTGGCGCACATAAAAGCAGTATAAGGGCCGGAACAGCGTCGTTATAGGAAACAATTGGGCCCCATAATTTACGTCGCCACAACAAAGCCAGTATGGGTCACGGCGCGTAGCTATTTGCATGTATCATTTTCTAGTTTAGTCAGCGCGCCCTCTATTGTGTCAATATTATATGTACTTACGGAACAATACACTTTTTATTCATGTATTCTTGCTTTATATTCTTTGTTATTTTTATTTTCGCAACTCACTTTTTATGAATGAATAGGCGCAACTAGAACAGCCGTTTCACTAGAGATGTTGCAGGCGCGGTGAAGGCTTTTACTAGGGATAAGAAAAGGAAGCCACTTACTACCTCAGTCACATGATAAAAGACTTAATTGTAATACAATACGTATCTATTATTTCAGTTTTTTATTCAACTTACTTCCCAAGCAGGCTCTTTACTTTGTGTAATTTATTTCATCACCATTGCTCCAAATACAGCGAAGGAAAACATCGTGAGGAAACCGGCATGTCTTAGAATCACCAAATTCGAAGACATGTGACATCCACCAACCCGCACTGGGCTGGCGTGGTGGATCACGGTCGCTTCCCTCTCTCTGAGAGGAGGCCTGTGTCCCTGCAGTGGCGAAAGATACTAAAAAAGGCTGATTTATTATTATTATTAGTATATAACTAACTAGTTTAACCTTAAAAATAGTACTGAAAGAAGAAGCGGGTTGAGCTGACAATAAAATGTTATATATTTTAAATAAATACATAAATGATTAAATGAAAACCACCAATAAAAAATTGACATTCATCCATTTCCTTAAAACTGCGCAGAAGGTAATGAAATAGTATACATTTGTATATACAAATACGTTGATGTTGAAGCTATTGATGCAAAAATTTACATCTCAACTACAATTATAATACAAATCAAACGAAGTAATTATTTGATGCAGACAGAATCATAGTCAACACCTAGTTAATTTATAAATAAACGACAATTGAAATTATAACAATTACCTCCAAAGCTTAGTTCAAACGACAAGTCCATTTAAAACTATCTAAATCAGATTTAGTCAATCGAATCGACCGTAACTCCAGCTCTACTGCCCTGATATATCTAACAGTGTCAGGGGCAGCGGTCTTTAGCAGTCCGCAACAAACGTATTGCGTCCATAGACGTCAATTCAGAAGTCAATTCGATCCAGTTCAAGATTAACAATACATTGAGACGTAAGAACAAACGTTAGTACAAACTACTTCTATTCAGTATACTAGTTAGTGCGCCTTTCCATTGTCATTTCTAGAATAAACATTATTCTTTTGCTTTTATGTTTTAAAACAGATAGTACAACTCGACTTGGCGTGCGGCACTATGTGTGTATGTGTTTTTATAGTAGATGGTGGCTAACGAGCATGAGGTTCAACTGATATTAGGTAGTCGCTACCAATAGGCATCCCCAACAAGCTAATGATTTGCAGATGAGACCTTTAATGGACAGAGGAGGGGGTAAACAGAAAATGGTTATTTCCTTTAGCACACATAGTGCTTAAATCATATACCCCGTTCCCACTTTATGTAGGGAGTGCACAATAGGTTTTCTTCTTCTTCCAAATCGAACTATCGGTCGTTTCAGTCTCAGGTCACAGGTCAGTCAGTCAGTCTTTCACGCAATCCATCCATCTCTTAGGCCATCCCCCACCGACATACCCCTTCACATTAAACTCTCCTTTTCATATTCCTCCTCATACCATGCTAACCTTTTGATTCTACATTCTTCTATCACTGGTGGTACTTTCAGGATTCCTCAAATATACTAGCTTCGTTCCCATGGATGTTACCCCACACATCCATGTCAATATTTGCATGGTGCATAAATAATTGTATGGCTTATTCTAAGTAAGATATTACTCAGCCGTCCCGACGGCTTCTTCGCTTTGTTAAGACACTTTAGTTTGTTGGATGGTGTCCATTCATATCGTACCCAAACTCGAACAGCATCGATGCTGTTTGATTTGGTATGGATATAGAATTCTCACTTCTTCATACGTATGCATGGATTTGGAAGAAGCAAGAATAATTAAATTAATTTAGAAGTGTATTATATACAAAAAAGAACTACATGAGGTCTGCCGACAGAAGCGAAAACTCAAAAAAGGCGGGAAAGCGCGACCATAGTTCAAAAATAAATAAGTAATTAACAAAAATAAACCATTGCATCTTGACAAAAAAATTCTAAATAGAAGAAAAAAAAGTTCGTCGAAACTTCCAAATTCAAATAAGCATATTGCGCATGTTTACGCGAACCTATAAGATTTCCCCTCACCAAATATCATCGACGATCAAATAACGCGACACAAAAAGTTTTAACTCTAACAAAAATTACTTTATGATTAAAGTAATTCATGATTCTACTTTAACGCATATTATTTGAGCCAATCATATACATAAAAAGTAACTGACATGATCAACCGTAAATAAAAAGTAGCTAAGGCGCAGAGAAATAAGCCGATATATTTTCTCCACGCATTGTATTTACTCGCAATGAGCGATGTAACGGTTATGTTGTGAAATATTCGTATGTCTATAACAAGGAGTAGGGAAGTGGGGGAGGCAGTAACATAACATTTGTTACGTTCAAACGATCCCCTTATTATTTGAACAGAAAGGGAATACGAAAATACTTATTATTTTCAGGTTTGCCGGTGACCCTTAGAACTTGTTACGATAAATAAATAAGCTCATGAGCATGTTATTTCATGGCCTGGATACAATTCTATTTGAATAAGTAACTTATAAATTAGATCAAAAGTTAGCATATATGAGATTTCCAGGTATCTATTGACTCACGATACCTCTGAAATCATATGGCTTAGAGACTGGAAAGTTGGAAAGAATCTTCCTATCGTCGAGTAGAGGTCAGTTAAGAACGGTTTTTACGAAATTCCACCCGCAAAGTTGCGGGAGTGTTAATTAATTTTAAGGCGGAATGAAGTTTGCCGAGCCAGCTAGTGTAAATGTATATGAATACGCGCGATAGATATTACCCGCTTTGTGTGTCACCGTCTAGAAAAAACATTAAAATAAAATAAAATTAAAACATAATGGCTAGTAAAAAAATGTGGAAATCTTTTAATTCTATTAACCACCCTTTCCTCATCAGGATAGGATGGGAACGGGAAGAGGATTGGAAAGAGAGGGGTTAACGAGGAATATCCTTATTCCTATCTATGAATTCCTTTTCAAAATACCAAGTAATAAACAAAAGAATTTTGTTTTTCGCATTGTAAATCCCACAGCTAGAGATCAAACTCTTTTAACCTTTTTCTACTATCGTATTTTTATTGTTTAATGCTGGCAACACACCTACAACCTTAGCGATGGCGAATGTTCACTGGCATACTCAACATGTATTTTTTTTTCTTCGTTTGCCAGTCTTTTATAATAAACTGTAAAAATGTACTATTCTTCTTCTGTAAATTAATAGGAAAATGGAAATTAATTATCCATTTAAAAATTATCTTTCATATTACTTACATTGTAACTCTTAGTATGCCGTAAAAACGATTAAAAATTCACAAACTGACGATTGGATGTAGATTATAAACCATCGAGAAAAAATATATTAAAATGTAAACGGTTAGTTCAGTTCACAATTTTAAGACAGTTTATTATATGGCTAGTGAGTTTATAAGCTAACAATGTTTATAATTTTACGGTGACATAATCATCTTACTAAATGTGATATGAAGACCGCGTTGGTATGCTCCTCGTATATCACTTAGAGCTACGTTGTCAAAACCTTTAAGAAAAAAAAGATTGAAGAAAACCGAGTGGGCTGAAGAATTCTTTTCTCTTGTTATGAATTTGGAACACGTCAAATATAAACAAATGGAAGGAGGAAGTCAAGGAAAAAAATATAAGTCTATTATGTCGCACCGGAGACATTTAATGACGTAAGTTAAATTATTTCTCTTCTTGTTAGCTCTTAATAAATTTCATTAACAACTTCCATTTTTCCTCGAATAAATAATGGAATATTTATTAATTCTTATTGTTAAATTACTTTCTATTCATAACTGATGACGTTAGAGCCTAAAATATTTTTCACAGAGACAGGATTTTAAGGTTTACTCGTTGTCCTAGGCGAGCGACGGAACGCGACGCGACGCGATACTATGCGACTTGACTTGACCAATACATAACGAGCGACTGATGATGGTGCCAACGTGGCAAATACGACTAATTTATAATTCGCGTCGCATCACGTAGCTTTACCGCGTTTGTTGTAGGTCCTAGATCCTAGGACAACGGGCAGTTTTTCTGATAAATGTACAATTTTTACCACCTAGTACTGAGTAGATAATTTAGAATTAAAATTTGCAATTAAAAATATCAGCTCTGTGTTGCTGAGCTTAATTTATTAGCTGCACGTAAAGTTGAAAATGTTTCTCCGTACTGTCTAAATGGATTTAGTTGTAAACTTTATCTAATGTTATACAATACGAATATCGATTTTGGGTAGGCAGCTAGGACCAGTTGTGATTTGATCTTCATCAGTTCACAGATTTAAAAATGTAAAAGTTTAGATGTAATATTACATACGACCCCGTTGTTAATTGGAGTTAAAAATAGTTAGTTTCTCACTGTCAAATTGATGCAAATAAAATTAAAAATATTCTATTGTTGATAATATCAATAGTGCGTTAAATTTTTAATTAATTAATCATAAAAAAGAGCTAATGGAGTCTGTCTTCTTTAGCGGCCAGATTTTTAACATTTTTGAAGTGAAAACTTCTTAAATCGTGTTAGATGATATTTGTTAGAAGAAAATCTTATAGGTTTGCATGAATAACATGCGTCAGGAACACGCGTCGGCAACAAGCTCATTTGTATTTGGAACAGTTCCGACGAACTTCTTTTTTCATTTATTTTTCTTGTATTCAATTTTGAATTTTATTGATAAGATACAAGGGCTTTTTTCGTTTATTTTTTGAACCATTGTCGCGCCTTCCCATCTGTTTTGATTTTTCACTTCTGTCGGCAGTCCTGTCTGTTTTTTCCTCTAAACAATTTTTATTGTAAAATCGAAGTGGTTGATTGAATCATTTTTTTTCTATTAATCCTTCTTAATTGAACCAATTGAATGAAATATTCCAATTTAAGAATGCAGTTTATACCAGAACATACACGACACCATTTTCAAGCTAAGTATTTAAGTAATGAATAACATTGAGTTGTAGGTTACGCAAAGCAATCAGGGGCGTGACGTCATGCTCTGCACGGTTGCTAATTAGCCGACGCGACAAAGTTGTTACGATAAGCTTAGTAACACGGAATCCAGGTGATCTCAAGTCAGACAAATGGCTCGCTTGAAATATTCAAGCGACGACAAAATTATGTCACCTAGATAAATTTAAATCTATGTACGTACGAACGTATACCCTGAAATCTGAATCATTATAATGGAGAGGGTGACTTCTATTCTATATCTATATAAATAAAAACCGATGTATGTGTGTTCCTTATAGAATCCGAAATTTTCAGATTATCTTCGGATCGGTCTAGCGTATGATCCTGTGAGTTTGGTTCCGATCGGATCAACATAATTATTACTACCTGGGCGAAGACGGGGCGGATCACTATTATACGCTTAAAAATGGAAAAGCTATTATTTTATTAAGACAACTATTTTATCTGTGATTTTTAATTAACGTTCGTTATCTCGATTTGTTGTTTGAGGTTAATTATTTTATAAAAATGATACAATTTATTACTTTAATGTTGATTATTTTACATTTTAACGTGTTCAAATGATAATTATTTATATAAACAAGAATACATTACTATTATGCAAAACTACTGTGCTTTTATACGATGTCGAAATATTTTGATCAGCGTCGTGATGTACGGGAATAATTTGTTCATTGTTCGGTAGTTACGAACTGCGCTGTATTATTTGTGCCGGGGCCGTAATTTATCTTCAGTAAATCAAAGTCAACTGGAATGAGGTTTTCATTTCTAATATATACTGCGTAAGAGGCTTTTGCTTGCATCAACATGGGTTATTTTATTGCTGCTTATTTGAATATTATTTATTTTATTTAAAGTTATTGTATGTATTTAATTACACGAGTGTATGTAATCATTTGTTTCTTGTATTTTGTTTCAAATTAAACTTTAATTAGAACAATGCTCGGAGTTTTTATGAGATAAATTAGTTCGCATTTGCATCTAGGTAATCGAGGTAAACTCAAGTGGTGATGGACTGATCACTTTGCACGAGGAACGTATAGCTGATGGGTTCAAACGGTTCTGGAAAGGTAAGCATTCCTCAAGATGGACCGGCAAGTGTAGGAGGAGAGTCTACTGGACAAAACGTCATGCCGTTTTGTCTAGATTTCTGATTTCAGTTCTCCTTCCTTTCCCGTCTTTTCCTTATAAGGATGGATAGGAAAAGGAAATGTCTTTTTTACTGTCTATCACCTCCCCTGTCTATTAAAGGTAGGCAACGCATCTGAGACCCATTTGCTTGTTGGAGATGTCTATAGAAATCAGTCACTTAACATCAGGTGATCTTGTTATCTTCTATCATAAAAAAGCTTGATTAATCTTAACATGAGGAAACTGAAAACATTTTATGTTTTAAATAAGTGGCAGTTATATAGAGCGTACGCTGGCGTTGCATTCCCGCACGACGCAACTTTGATAACTGATCCAAACTAACGCGCGTGCTCCGAACACAACGCTGTTTTGCGGTCGCAGTAACTTTTTTATTTCGCTCCACAAACAACCTTTGTGTCCGGGTAAAGTGCATTAATGAATCTGCATTTTGCGGCGGTCAGGAGGAAACAGCGGGTCACTAAACTTTCACTTATAATTTGATGTATTTTTTTTAATTTTAATTTGTTATGCTTTAATATTCATAAAATTATTAGTTAACTTGCTCTATCGACAAGTGTGCAGTTCTTAATCAATAAAGAGGAAAAGTATTTAAAAAAAAATTGCCTGTGTCACCTGAATTGACCAACAGCCCTCGTCAACGTCTCAGGGTCACAGGGACCAGTCAAAGGGCCGAAGAATTTCGCCGCCCCTAACGAAATCCGAAGTATCTGCTCCAGCCTAGGTATGCCTTCTAAAGAAAAACTATAACTTGCGGTAGCCACGAAATAAAATAATATCCTTACGTTGTGACTTACCACGAGTAACAATGTCATTAGACAAACAAGTCTTATTATATTTTAAGCTCTATAAAACGAGTTCCGTATTTAAAATATAATTTCATAATAATTTAATGAATAATGTCACAAAAGCGAAAGAAGTAGCAAAATATGATAACAAAAGAGAAAATTATGCATTAATGTAGAGACTTTGATTATTCATCCGGACTAATATGTGAAAACGCGAACGCTCGGGCATGCAGAGTCACATTCTGTGGAGCTGATTTAATTTTTTATTACCAAGGGTTTTTTTATTTTTAATGACTTTTCTAAAATAGAAATACAGTTATTGGTTGGTTTAAATTAACTCCAGGTGTCTAAAAGCTTTGCCAAATATTTATTTAACTTACCCTCCTGTCAAATTATCAACTCTAATAACATTTGATTAGACATTTGACATTTAGCTAGCTAGTTTTTCTATTGATCTGCATTCCAGAAACCGGGTATAGTTTTTGTATTCGCTATGTATAATTTTACCTCTTATTCGAGGTGACTGTCTCAGCTTTCATTGTGATACTGGATCTCTCAACAATTTGTAATAATATGCACATGATTTCCTATTGTATAACTGATTATCGAAACGAATAGTCTACTGAGAAGCGTCTTTTGTTTGATTGTATGGCAAAAGAAGGTAAACTAATAAAAAAGGGATTTGAATGGAGTATCTGACGTCACCCATTATAGATTCGTCCATTTGTTTAAATATCTAGTCATTACTTAAATGGGCAGTAGGTAGACAGTTGCGTTATTCCAAATTAGTTATAATAAATCAGTAATTTATACATCTATACATATAATAAAAATGTAACTGATCGTTGTCAATACATGAAAGATATTTGAGAAAAACTACTATTGAGGGCCTTGATAAACGCAATATAACCCAAAACAATGATTATTAGAATTTTTGTCTGTTTGTCTGTGCGTTTGTTACCGTTAATCTCAGAAACGGCTTAACCGATTCGGG
>JWHW01019639.1:107233-117526 GCA_000931545.1 Papilio glaucus | reverse complement strand
TGAGGTATATATTTTAAAGTTAACTATCCAAGTAAATTGAACTTGATGGATAGTTATAAAATTACTAGCTTTCCCGCGACTTCGTTCGCGTTGAATCCAATAAAAACGTGTTTCCATCGCGCAAAATTAATAATAAACATAAACTTTATTTTTATGTAGTTGGTACAATCATGTTCAATATAATATACGGCGACGCATGATTTTATTCACAATTCCGTGGTTTATTTACTCAATTCCGTTGAAATTTGGTTCCTTTGTGCAAATTAAATTAGTCTCAGTTTTTTCTTATAATTTACCAGTAAAAGTTTTAAAAATTGGTTTTTGTCCCCATACCGGCCCTGTCCCACTTTATACGCGGTCGGTACACCCGGTTTTCTACTCCAAAGTCGATCTATCATTCATAATTTCAATCGTCACTCCCTCTAATCATGTCACCTTTCACACAATCCGTCCATCTATTCTTAGGCATCCGCCTACCGACATATCCCTCTACACTCACGAGTAAAACTCTACTTGTTGTCCCATTGTCTCCTCCTCATAGTATGTCCCATACAATGATAACCTTTCGCTTCTTAATTTGTCTATCATAGGTGCTACTTTTACCCTTCCCGTAATATACTAGTTTCGTACCTTATCCGTTTGTGTTGTGTTTTTTTTTTTCATTACAAACAGACACTTTAATTTAATTTATCAGTGTACATAAGATGCTCGCTGAAAGCGCTGCATAGTGGCAGAACCTGAGAACAAAGTTCTTATTTCTTAGCCAGAACGAACGGAATACGATAGTCGAATCCAGTAAAGAGCGTCTATTTTATATAAGGGATGTTTAAATTTATTCTTCATTATGTTTTTTTTGTGTATGTATATCAACGTCGTGAGGTTTTCCAATTTTTTTTTTTAATTAAATGTCGTTACGTAAGGTATTGAAGAGAAAAACAAAATCAATTTTGCATTTATAATTTTAGTAAGATTTAAACTTTTGTGAGTTATTTTAATAAGCTAATTAAATAACGGCTTAATTCACGTGTAATCCGGTATATAACGACTAGTTTGTGTCCGTGGGGAGCCTCAGGGTCAGTGGGACTGGGATTAGTTCGCGGTCGCAGCCCTTCTCGCACTCGGAGACGGCAAATTAGTCGGTACATACACCGAACTACACGTGAGTTATGGCGTTTTTTTAATTATTTTATTGATGGATAATAGTTATCGTCGATTTAAACAACTTTTAGATCGATCATCCACTCTCTATGAATACGTAGTGTAGTTTCGTTAATCGTGGTTTATCTTCCAGGTTTATTAAATACAAGAGTAAATTGGAACAACTCAGGTCCATGTTCCGGTAAGATAAGAACCTAGATACTTTCTAGACTGTGGTTTTACACAAACTGAGCCCCGTGTTTCACCCGCCAAGCAATTTAATTAAACCGACGAAGGTTCAGCCTAAGTTGAACTCTATTTAAAAGGATGATCATATAGATCTGAGGTCAATGTACATTGGGTTATAATTATTTCTCCACACAAACTGTCATCCCCTTCTTTAGACCTTTAGGGGATAAATTTGGAGAAGTCCTTTCTTCCTGCTCCTCTCCTTTCTTAGTGCTCACCTATTAAAAACAGAAATATCTATGCAGAATCAAGTCTCTAGGCCCAGTAGTTTGTACTATTTATCCACTGATCGATACTAGAAGCTTGATTATACGATTGATGGAAATTATCATTTCGCCTCCGAGTGATAACCATGTTAAAGATTTTGAACGACGAGTGAATGCAGGAAATAAAATGAATGGGGCTAAAGGTACAGTTGTGAGGAGTCAGAATGTGTCTATGAAGACTCGTCTGGCAATACGAAATGCTGTACTAGTCCCCACTTTAATGTATGGTTGTGTGAGCTGGGTTTGGCAGGAAAAGCATGCTAGTAGAGTTAATGCGGTTGAGATGCGATCCTTAAGAAGTATGTTAGGCGTGACATTGAATGATAGGATTAAAAATACCACTATAAGGGAAAAGTGTGGCTTAAAAGTGGATGTTGTAACTAGAATTGAGACAGAGACCTCTGGGTTACGGGCGTGAGCGCATATTTATGTATTTTATATGATAACCTCAGTCGTATTCCGCTGCCGAAATACTATTCCATTAAGTTATTTGATGTAGGGAAGTAAGTTTTCCCGGTACGTGCTACAATTAAACACCCGCTCAACGCAAATAAGGGTACAATTAATTAGGTTATCCGTTTACCCGGAGATCGCATTTCCACTATATCCGGGCTGCTTCACAGTTTAAATTGAATTTTTTTATCTTCTTCTAATTAAACGGTATTACTGTAATCAGTCAGACAATGTGTACTAGTTAAATCGTCTTTCGTCGTGACGTCACCCATTTGTTCTAGGTCAGGGGTCGACAACACGCGGACCACGGAATTTCGAAGCCCGTACCACCAAATATTGATAAATTATACTTACACATATATCAATTTAAATAACATGTCCATACTTTTGAAAGCTTCTTGTATCTTTCTCTGGACCTCGATAAAATATTTTCACTTGTATCCGGGCATCGGGTCTTTCCTAGAACGACTCTCCAACCCTAGTTTTAGGGATTTGTTTCCGTCCTATATTTAGAGTATTACACTATGTTCATGTAAAGGAGTCTATTTTATATTCCGTACATGTTTATTCTGACGGTAACGCAGGACTTCTCAAACGACTATTTGTTACTATTGTTCGAAATTTACTTTGCTAAGGGATATGATTCCAGTTCTGATAGTTAAGAAAATCAGTGTAGAACTTATTCATTAATTCATCTGAGGCTATACAGCAGCCGTTGGCCTGCGTCTGGTCAAGTAAATTTAGGAACTCTACGCTATAGAATGTACTCTACGTATATAGTATAAAGAATTTATATGTTAATTATTTGTTGTATATAATACTCGAGCGTATAACAACATAAAAGCGAGTCTTTATCAATTCACGTCAACGTTTCTATAATTAAGTTTAGAGAGGCGAGCTGAGTAACAACCAGGCGGTTCCTTCTGGCAGCGTTCCTTGTGCGCGCTTGATAAATGAGAGAGAAAATTGTTTCCGTTCAGCAAAGTACGGGCGCAGTACCTTGTGATTACAAGCACTATCTAACTTCATATTCAATTTATAAGCGCGCAGATCTTAAACTAGATTTGCTTGTAAAAACAGGGGTTTATGAAGTGTATCCTTCTTTCGTCGTGCTAGACGATATCTTACATGCAGCATCATGCTTATTTGAATTTGGAATAACTTCGACGTCATTTTTTTCATTTAATTACTTGTATTGAATTTTGATTTTATTGTTAAGAGACGAGGGTTTATTCTGTTGATTATTTATTTATTTTTGAACTATTGTCGCGTTTTTCCACCTGTTTTGAGTTTTCCCTTCTGTCGGCAGTCCTTATAGTCTATGTTTTTAAATTATTTTTTCATTGTTTTTTTTACAGTGATTTATTTACTTGCTGTATTTATATAGCGTTACATAGCCACTACACAATATGATTTTTTTTTTTTTTTTTTTAATTTAAAAACACAAACATTACTTATAATAAAATTTCGCCAAACTGTTATCACAGTTTGTTGGCGAAAATTAAATTGTAACTACCATAAACCTAATGTTGTGTAGTAACGTTTCAATATATCATGATACCAAACGGTTTCTTGTAGTTTAATTCAGATTTAAATAGTGAACGCATAAAGAACCCGTTTTAAAGATCTGTCGAAACCAGTAGTTAGTGGTGAAGTCCTTGTACGATAAGCTGATCCCCGCGGTTTAACCCGCTGTGTAATTTAATTTAAATGACGTTTTCCAGCCGAAGCTGCACCCTATTTAATATGATTGATCATATAGATTTGAGGTCATGATCATGTAGTTTGCTGGAGGTCCGCGTATACGCAACTGGTAATATTTACTTCGTCGCGATCGCTGACTTTGCGTTTGTTGCTTACTAACACTTTTACTTTGTTAGTAAGTAACAAACGCAAAGTCAGCGTGTTATTCGTATATGCTAATACGAGTATTTTCATTATCCGGTGCTCATTGGTCATCGGCGCGGTTTGTACATTTAGTATCTCACCGAGCAATTGCTTTGCTTCGACGACCTCTGTCAGCTCGACCCCTCCTCAGTATGATAACGCTAGAGTTGATACAATAGAAATAATGTATAATTATACTGAACTGTTTTCACGGTCACTCTAATGTTTCGAACTCCCTTAGAAATCTTTAAAATATTAATATCTATCGTTTTTTATTTATGAAAATCCGATTGCAAATCTCAAACAAATAATGGCAATGTCAAAAGACCGTACGGAATGGTTTGTGATATACATGCGCGCGCAGCTGTTAAACTATATATCCGCCACGAACGCCACCTAACGTGAATATTTTAAAGTTTCATAATCCTAAAATTTCACACAAAATTACCCATTTTGGTCTTTTTTCTTTTGCATTTTCTTATTTTATTTACTTTTAAACCTTTAATGAGAGCATTGATATTAAAAAAAGAGTTATCCAAATCGGTTTATTGAGAATAAGAAAGACTAACGTACATCAATTGATTTTTATATTTTAGATTTTATATACATAGATAAAGATATAACAATTAGCGAACATTGTTATATTCCGAACTTAAAATTAAGGATTCAGTTATGTATGACATGAGTATTAGGTAATTGTTATGCCTAGCAAGTTAGTAGCGTATAACATAAATTACAATTGTAAGATGTTGTTGATCTTCAAATAAATATAATGATATCGTGTAATTTCACCACAGGATTGTGATTAAACTTTACCATAGAATCTATTGGGATCGCTCGACACAGTTGTACGAAACAATTGCCTTATAATTTATGTCCCCGCAACACAGACCGAGTATGATCTATACATATAACTATATATAACGCTGGCTTTCTAGTACCCCCAGCAAAATATTAGTCGTGTTATTTTGGATCCTAGTAGGATCTTTTTATAGTTTTACTATCATTTGTACTTTCACTTTGCGAAAGTTATTGTGGTTATAAAATTTCGTCGTTCAATTTTACGATCGGAATCTCGAGCATATAGACTAGGCATAAAGCGACTCTATTTTGTGTTATGGGTTAGTAACAGATCTGTTTATGTATTTTTTATGAATAAGGCCAACAAAGTAGTACACAGTTTATCTTATCCTCAGAGGTCTTTGTAAACTG
Source organism: Papilio glaucus (assembly GCA_000931545.1). Lineage (NCBI taxonomy): Eukaryota > Metazoa > Arthropoda > Insecta > Lepidoptera > Papilionidae > Papilio > Papilio glaucus. Next base: position 112,322 of record JWHW01019639.1, on the reverse strand, counting down.
GTCAATATTTGAGTAGGTAACTCAGCCACAGTAATATTAAATGATGACAATCGTTAGAATACTGAATGGAGGAAGAAATTAATGAAGTAAAGACTACTTTCGCGATGTGGACATGTAAGAGCAATTTTTACAACCATTATATAGGATGCTCTAGTAAGTATGGGCAAGCGGAAGAAGAGGATTGACATCGGCCTCCAGCACCTCACTCGACAGAAGAAATGCAGAAGTATACATACTTCGCGCCTGTATTCTTTGAGGTCATAGTATTTCACCGGTTGAGCCGGTCCATTTGTTTGTTGCGGATGCCTATGGGTAACGGTCACGTAACATCAGGTGCCCGTTCGCTCGTTTACCATCTTCTTCCATAAAAAAATAGATATAGCGAGATAGACTAATTCTTATTGAGTACAGCGCCCTCTTTCGCGAGACTAAAACACTTCAGAAAGTCTAGAGTGATACCGCCTTTAATAAATAAGAGTCCTTTTCATCTTATTGTGACCTATTATGTCTTTTAGGTAAGGGATTGTTAAAAAAACTAAAAAACTACATAAAATAGTCGAACATAAATATGATTTGGATAGCCTTTGGACTACACATTTTAGGACATCCTGTATGATATACTATATTAGCTATGAATTGGATTTAAGTATTCTATTTATATATTTTTTTCTCTTTTTTATCACGTTATTCATTGTGCTATACATTTTTCTACCCAATGTAACGGAATCGGTCTGCGTAAATTAAACCTTCTTCAAGATGCCTTGTGAATTCGAAAATATGATCATTAAAAACTGAATATCTTCTACCGTCTATAGAATATTTTCATAGCTTTGATATATAGCCTTGATTCCCCGTACACAGCTTTCTCTCAAGCTTCAAGTTTCAATAGTATCTGTATTCACATGGGAATGCCTCTACGTCAGCGTAATATTAAACACTACTTTGCGAAACATTCGGTTTGCAACTGACGTCACTAACTCAGTTTGTATGGTACGTGGCGAAATAACGTATTTCTGAACGTGAGACAGCGTGACGTAAATTTAATAATCCTTCGCTAAGAGCATCGCTGGCATTTGTTTCTAGTATGTGGAGTGCTTCTTAAAATATTTATTTATTCTAAATAGCACCGTATGGCACAGTAATCCAAATAGCCGGCTTAGTTTTACTCAAAACGTTTATTTTAGATCTTATGGACATTTTCAGGAGAGTTGTCCAAATAATTTTGTCAATTGTATAATATTTATCATCATTGAACAGCTACGTACTCTGCTAGATATAATTCTTTACGATAAATCGCCACGAAGATCGGTGCCTTGCTACCAACACCAGCAGACTACACTACAGCTTTGACATCGTTCCATCTTGTTCTCAAACCTTTTCCTGCCTTTGGCTAAAAATATTAAATTATTATTAATATTAAATTAATAATGTATATTGGCCTAAAACAGTATAGAGCCGCAACAACATCGTATGATGCACGAATGGGCCAGTTCGACCGGTGAAATGCCACGACCTAACAGAAGACGGGCGTCAAGTAGAAATATTTTACGTTTCTGCGATTCGTCTGATTAGTGAAGTGCTGGAGGCCAAATTGCAATCATTTTCTCCTTCCCATCCTTCGCTAATAAGGAAATGGTGGGAAGGGGATGATAATTAGACGGGGAAGGAGATAATAGGAGAAGGATCTCTAACCTTTTTTCACTTTCTGTCTAAAATAAAGGTAGGCAAAAAGGCAACGAATCTACCATTCCATTTGCTTGATGCAGCCTATGTGTAGAAGTAGTCATTGATACGTTTGCTCGTTTGCCACCTTATTCTATAAAAACAAATGTTCTTTATTGACCTTGAAATGTAACCTTCAATTAGATTATTTGTTTTCTTTATACAAAATTAAAGTCAAAATAGATATTAGTTTCAGATTTAACCTTCTTTGTTTAATTAGATTAGTTAGAATTGAATAAATTCTATCGAAAACAAATAAGAGTTAGTCGTGTCAGCTAAATGAATATTCAAATCGACGCTTTCGGACATCACGGCCCGACTGAATAATTAACAATGTTATCGGAAAACTATTGCAAACTACTCCGCCGTCACATAACGCACAAATAATGTACAAATAATGCACAAATAATGCACAAATAATGCGCGTTACTGGCTATAAAATTATTCACGTTTAATATTGTATGAAATTTAACATGCCATTTTAGGTTTTGATGTCAGTCTATAAATAATTATTGTATCAGACATCTGTTTCGATTGTTTTCATTTATTTAATTAATCTTCTAATTAATTTAACAGGCGTAAGTTACGGATCTTGGATTAAATTCTTCGAGACATTTCTGTACAAGGAATGTGAATAACTAAACTTTCATATTATCATCTTTTGGATCATATTACTACGTGACGTCACTTGTGATTATAATCAAGCACTGTTTCATTAATTATCATAATGAATTAAATGATTCAAGTATGTCTTAGTGCAGTGGTTGAGCCAGCAGTATCAACAGCTGTTGTTCATACCTTTAATTTTCTTTGTATTTGTTGCATTGATGTCTTGCAATGATATTTAGGTTGTCTCATTCTGCCAAGCTTACATTGAAAAATTGTACTAACTACCCTCACTGTTTTAATTACTCATTGAATTATGTGTGAGTCATTTATTGTGCAAAGTATGTATATTGTATTAGAAGTTGTTTGTTCTGTGCGCTCAGGGAGACGCAATTCATCCACTTGTCATATAATTTCTAAGATGTTTAATTCTAGCTAGTCGTTTGTTTGATTCACTTTAAAAAGACTCACAGTCCTGGCACTTTCGTAACTACCTGAATCTTAAAACGAGCATAAAGTATATAGAGGGTGTTTCACCGGATGACGGAGGTGCCGGAGGTCCAGCTTCCCAACCTATTCTTTTGCGTGCCCACACAGACTCTTTCTCGTAAACCGCTGCTAGTCCATGCAACTCGTGAAATTACTGCGAATACGTTGCGGTGGTTTACATCGAATGACTTCCATTTCATCATAAAAAACGAGAAAAATAAATAATTACGTGACTGAATAAGTTTCTAGAGCGTCACTGCCATGTTATAGAGTAATAAACGTATTTTGAAATAAAATGTATCTCTGGTGCGGTATCAAGCGTTGCGTGAACTTTAAATCAATTAGCCCTCGGAATATACTCAAGCCATAGATTTTTATTACTTCGTAAGAGGCCTTTTAGGATAACAAATATTTACGGCCAACCCAACCGTCGCACAATGTTTTTACGTTACTGTAATTTTAATGCGCCATCAATGTAACAAATTGTATTAGCTTTCTTTTCTTGCTAAATAAAATACAGAAGCATCAGGAGCTCAATGTATTAAGGAACAGACGCAAAGATTTGTTATGGGATTATTGTTACGAATTTATCCTCTAGAAACAACTATTGATTTGTGTGTCGTCCACCACTTTTTTGGTATGCTTTTAAAAACTGAATCTTCTACATGCTGGGGTTCTTCCTCATTGAGCTATTACTAGTACAAACGTACGATTACCTCCTCCCTTTTGTTAAGTGTACTTATTTTAACAATCAGGATAAAACAAAAATTAGGACACCTTCAAATTCGACCTTTGCTTTTAATCGATAAAGAATATTATGTTTTAGCTCTGCTATACAAGTTGCTTGATGTGTGGGTGGAATCCACTATTCGACTATTTTCGTCAACCATATCAAAGCTTAAACTAAGTAGTTATTAAAATCTGCTAATATTTATTTTTAAAAAGATATAAAAGTTGTAAAATATCCTTTGCAACTAATTGTGTAGATGTTGTTTAACAACATTATAATTATGGCTGTAATCTAAAATCCACCAAAAGCATTAGAAATCAGGTTGACTGATTTTCCGTGACATGTGCACTAATGCTAAAATAAAAATTTAAATACTTGTCTGTTTGTAGACTATTCTTCTGTTGTAGACTCTATACCTTGTCTTGAACTTCTGTGTACATTTAGTAATGAAATATAGACATTAGGTAATTGGTTCAATGAACATTTCAATAATTAATATCAAAGCGATATGAAATCCAAACAACAATTAGTTTCGCTGATTGTGAAACATCATTTCGAGCGTAAACAAATCCTAATACAATCCATTAATAGCAATACAAACTCCTTTGCTAAGTTATTTTTTCATTCATATGTACAGTTTAGCAATTTATAAGCCATATAATAAGTAATAGTTAATAAAAAAAAAACAATAAACAGGATTGAGTGACGCTCCTATGACGCCAGGGAAGAATACGAATTAAGTAACACCTCACACTTCGAAATCGGTCAAGGCATTTAGGTTACATCAGGTAACAGTCATACAAGTATGTATCTCCGACTGTTACCTGCTGTAACCTAAATACCAGTCGGACAAAGGGAAAAAGAATACTTTATCAATTCATCATAAATGATAAAGAATTACGCGATTATCCTTCCTTTGGTTCTTTATAATCAGCCTCATAACTTATATAAGTATGAATTTGCTTTTTCTTATTTCTCTTCCAAGTATATACTAGGAGTAAATCGTCTTGATGAATTCTTCTGCCTGTCAGTGAAATTTTCAATTACTTATATCCGCCCTCAACCATGATATTCTAAATTCTGACGATTCATTAAGAGAATGCTTTTAAAACTCTGATTTCCCCTGCGTGCATTTAAGTTTCAGCGAAAAGTTAATTTTTCTCTCGACATTTATAACAATGTCAAATAATTTCTTGTATTTCAAAAAAAAATTAAGACTAATATTTTTAAATAAGTTTTACTTATTTTTCAAATTGATATACATCAATCAAAGATACATATACATGTATCTTTGGCTAGATATAAAATATTTCGGAGTTGCCATTTAGCGACGTCTTGCTCAAACCAGATTAAATAAACACACTCGTAACCCATAGGTAGGCATAGATTATAGATTTCCATTTGGCGCGATCCTGGTACATCTTTTTCGGTTCTACATCGATACATCTGCCTTACCTACCTACAACAATTAAACGTCGAGACAGATGTCCTGTAGCTAGAGTAAAAAACACTTTTGCGCAAAAATGTTTTAACGTACATGCC
>JWHW01019639.1:63785-103222 GCA_000931545.1 Papilio glaucus | reverse complement strand
GCTGATGACATTTACAATCTTACATATGCATACATAGGCACTTTATTTTCCATTGCCTGATAATAAAATGACCGACGTCATAAAACATGTCTTTATTTTAACTAATATTATAGACATGAATTTGGTACCATGGGATACCTTTTATCCCAAAAATAAATCTGTTCCCGACCTATATAAAACCTTCATTTAAAATATCGGTTGCCATGGTACTGTTTCATGTATGGTAACTGATTCGAAGCTATACGCGGAATTATCTTACGAAATTTCGAGAGTGAAGAAACGAATGCAACCGTAGCCGCTAGTAAAATATGAACGTACGTCTTATACTATGAATAATAATAATGAATCTTATGTAAAGAAAATAGTGAAAAGGTAAGAAATATAAGAGGTAAGGTAAGATATATATAAATAAATATTTTCATTTACTAACTAGCCATCGCTTCTTTGAAACATAACATGTAAAAATGTAATTCCGAGGCAAGCGTGAGCTAACTTAGTTGCGGACCAGTTTCGCAACGTGACCGAAGCTCCCGCACTAGTTGGACGGACTTCATATCAGTTCTGGGTCTATCTCGTTCATTTTTCTCTTACATTTATTTCGGTCACGCATCGACTAAACGTGCGAGTTATCATGAGGCTGCAACTTTGTAAGGTAAGAAATTTCTCTTTGAAACTAGTTTAGTTAGGTTTTTTTGCTTTTGGAATTTTCGCGTTTACCTATATATACTAGCTGACCCGGCAAACTTCGTTCCGCTTTGGAATTAATTGACCTTATTAGCTGTATTATTTTGTATTTATTGCTGGACGGGTTATACCCGAGCCGTTATTGAAAGCATACTGGGCAAGCATACATACTTGATAACGAGGGATGCGGCGCGTGGGTGCTCGCATCAAGCGAACAGTCCGGACATATGTGTGAGACCCGCTCTTGATTTTATTTTCGCTTGCATTAATTTTTATTATGCGATAACTATTAATCATTTAAATTATATGATGTAAAGGATTAATACAATGTGCATGAAATGAAATTATACTGGACCGAATACCGCCTAAATGGATTTTCCATTACCGCATTGTACATGACGATTTAAAAAAAAATAGAATGGGTATAGTAAGCTATCCTTAAATGATAGAGATATGCCACCGTGGATTAATTTGAAGATATTATTAAGAAATATATACAATTCTGTTGTACATTATTTTGATCTATCTCGTAAGGTTTGGCCAGAGTTTGCCAAGAGAGCTCACAAAAAATATGTTATTGCGACATCAAATTACAAATCTTTGAAATTCTATGCTTCTTTGATATTTTCTACTATAACAAGTAAAATTATTATACATAAATTATCATTTTAAATTACTCTGTCATTTGGAAAATCCGTATTAAAATTTGTTGCGTTATTTGAAAGATGTAAGAGAACAGATAGCGGACACCGTTAAAAGTAAAAATGTGATATAACCTTTTTTATGTCATCTAATTCGAAATCCAATAGTCCCCATGACGCTAGAGGATTTATAAGTTTAGCATCGTCGGCTCCTGTACTATGTTTCGTAGAAAAACTAACGTCAATCACAAGTACAATTGTTTCTTTCTATTATCATTTTATCTAATTGGAATACTACTAATATCTTTGCAGACATCCTGTCTGTGTACTACACAGACAGGATGTCTACAAAGATGCTTATCTGTACTAATTGGATCGCTAATTTTTTCATTATTGTGATCGATGCCTACGCTGTCAAATGTTATGTTATACATATATATCACAATAATTTTCTTTTATAAATTACTAATTATTGTCTTTTTTGTCAGGTATTATGTTAATCAATTGTAAATAAATTAATAATTGATTACTCAAACGATCACCCACCCACATTAACCTCCACTATAGTCTTCAATAGAAACGTTGTAGACGTGTAGTCGGCCTCTTCGCAAATATTTTATTGGAATAATGTAAAGTTACATTGCCGCATACTCGTGATTAACTAGAGCCTCCATGTGAGTGTACCTTTTCTTTCTTTATCTTTCTATAAATAGAAAGATAAAGAAAGAAAAGGTACACTATAAATAATATAATACTTTACCTATAGTTGATATAAATATCAACTATAGGTAAAGTTTTATATTTTACAATAATTGTTATTGTTCAAACAAGTTAGTTCGTTTCTGGCATCAAATCTACACAACCACCGATGATCGAGTACCGTAGGGGTCTCGCAATACAATGTTATTAATTTTTCGGGTTCGCTGTATTACGACTCGTGGGTTCAAATGTGGAGCACCATGCGGTCACAGAAAACAGGACTGAAATAGCGATTTTGGAGGCATTTCGTCACGTGGTTACGATATGGATGCTCTTTCATTGTCCAGTGTATTTGTAGTACTGAAAATAATTAAATTATAAATAAAACAACATTAAATATTATTGTAGAAGAGAGGACTTTGGTTTTGGATCACTGAATTCCGTTGTAAATGTTTGAAAGCTCGGTATTTGTTGAATGTACCCAACTGTTAAATTTCGTTGATGTTATCATGCGAAAAAAATACATTTGGAAACGTTTTCCATATAAATTGCTCGTTGCTTTTTATATAGAAGTGGGAAGGAGCCGATGGCTCGCGCGGGACCAGCGCGGCTTATTAAGTCGACTCAGCGAACGTTGTTGGAGTAACTTTTTACGGAACTAGCGTAAAAAATTTACGACCGCCCTTTACCGGTCAGAACTTCCCGCCCCGAAAACAATTTAATTTATGCTTCGCAAACGGGATACGTTAAATGTTATTACTTAGACTTCTCTCTATTTCTCTAATTTTTATTACTCTGATTTCTTTGGTTATCGAAATGTAGAGAAGTTTAAGAACGCATTTGAGTAGTAAAATTCTGATATAACAAATACAACACACTTTACTAGTTACACACTACGTTTACACACATGCTAAGTTACAATATTTACGTCTTTTACACTATTAGGGCTGTACACAGAGAGATTGTATAATCACCACAAACTTCAACGATTAAGATATTAAGTATGAGCATATTATTACATTCTGAAAAGCGAATAGTAATTGGTACAGCCCTACCAGTTCGACCTCTTGCGAACTGCGATCAGATTGGTAGTTTTAGCAGCAGCACAGGGCAGCGGCAAGGTGTACGGGTATTCCTAGTTCTGTGTTTCGTCGAATGTTGATTGGGATGCCATAAGCCCTACCTGCATTCCCTCTTCTCTCGTCATGCGCGTAACGCTTCCGTATTTCCCACAAAAACCTGTGAACTCATCCGTAACTCTGTGCTTTCCGTGGTGCAGAATTTCTGTATCAAGAGAGTATAATGGCAAATTTCATTGCAACGCAGGTTAGATAACGTAGACGGGGCCCCTGATCGTCTAGCACGAGAGGACTGCAACATGGAGTTTCTTTCTCTCCCTAGTCGTGCAGAAGGTCAGTGCAGAGGTTTCCGGTGTTTTGCTTTAGATATCCAGGAATCCACTCATATAGCACTTGTCGATGGCCACTGAGGGGGTTTTAGTGAGTAAAATCTCCCATTCCCGCGGATGCATCCCGAGAGAAAGACCAGACTGGGTATCTTTTGAAGATTTTTCCCCCAATACGAAACAAAACTAAATAGAAGTGCTATTAAATAAAAACGTACACCAATTTGTTTCATGTCATTTATTAAAAATCTATTCGACCGTACGCTCTGCAACTGTCGCCGAATAAAATCGGTCAAAAGGCATTCGTTCCATCAAAGGCCTCTATATTTCGGTCACGCGCGCGCTTGTTAATGAAAATAATAGGAGAGAAAGGTTGGACGTTGAAATGACTTTTTACATATGGTAAGAAATTGCACGCTTTGTCATGACTTACTGGTAAATATTTGACCAGAACATCGGTCCATCTTGCGGGAGGATCTATACCCTGCGTCGACCTGTTCGTGGCTGCACATCCAGGACCTTTTTGCTCCATCAGCCATTTACTCTACGAGCAATGTGTCCTCCCCATTGCCACTTAAATTAAGCTATTAAGCTCCATTCTGTCTATTCAGGTCTGTCCCCAGGCTGTAATCTTATGAACCGTGATAGTTAGACAGTTGATATTTTCACAGATAATGTAACAAAGACTAAAAAACAGAACAAAATAAATATTAAAGGGATTTTACTTACTACCTTACAAGAAATGTGATTTTTGCCGTTTTTATAGACAATGGAACGAAATAATTCGTCCGCGACTCCGACTCGCACTTGGCCGGTTTTTTAAATTTGTAAATGAAAGTAGTACCAGTAATAAGTATTTTTTATTAATTATACCTTGGCAATGTACAAAATGATACTTAAAAGATTATTATGAATTAAAAAAAAATTACAAATTCATTTATCTGTATTAGAATTTATTTTATATTTCTGAATTAAAATTATAAATATTTAAAGATTTTTCGTCAGTCGATAGGTATATTATATGGTTTATTTTAAATGTCGCGGGCACTTTCAAGAGAAGAGAGATATAACAAACTAAACTTGGTGAATCCCTTCTTCACCCACATCAGGTGGGATCCCAATCGATCCTAAATCGAGGGCTAGTTCATTCATACAAAAACCATAATAGGGTAGTGTGATCTATTTGAAAATATTTTTTGTTACTTTAATCATAAAGAAAATGGTATTTATTTTCTACGTCTAAGACAGTGAATGTATAAATGGATGTCACATCTAGATTTACTGTATACGTGACGGGATTGCGGTCGCTCAGTGTTCAGTGTTCAGTATTCAGTCGGGCCGGTTGACAATAAAGGCCGGCCCGGGGGAGCGAGCGGCTGTCACTAAATATCAACTTTCTTTTTTGTTTCCCGAATTATGTCCATCCGTCCCCTTGTGTTACTGTACGTTGCTGTTGCGTAATTGCTCACGATTGTTTGTGTGTTATTATATAACTGCTCTATTAAACCGAGGCCTTGTCGTTTCATACGAATGTTAATGTTATTCGTTTTTTATTAACACAAATATTTTTTTATGCTAGTTTATACGTTCTACTACAAATCAACTGGAATTTCGCACCGAATGTGCTGCAAAAATAATTATCTAAAAGTAATTTAATCATTAGCTTCATGCAGATGCCTAGCGGTCACTTTTCGGGTAAGCTGCTTGCTCGTTTGCGACCAGTGTTTTCACCTTTCTTTGTATTTAAATAACTACTAACTAACTCTTCTAAGTAGTTAAATAATAATATCCTGAGACATTATAACACACGGCCATCTGATCCCAAACTAAGCAGAGCTTGTACTATGGAAACCAGATAACTGATATACTATATATACTACTTTTTTTTTCAATAAACACATACTTAAATAGATAACTACACCCATACTCAGGATAAACAGTTCATGCACAAAAATGTGTGTCCTGGGTATGAACCGCACCCACGACTAGCGACTCCGTGAAAATCGGATTGGATTGGTAATATCACTACATAAAGCCTACGACTTGTCTTGTAAGGTAGAACTAAAACTCTAAAATCACAGTGTATAAAGAACTCCACCCGTGAAGATCTCAATCTATCCTAAAACACTTTCCGTACTAAATGCTATGAAAAATATCAACGTTTATCAACCAATGCAGTAAATAAGAGAAGATATGATGCAGTTCTCTAGTATGAACTCTCAATGAACACTTTTGACACGTTTTCGCTATATATAAATTACTGCACGAAGCAATAAAAGGCAGCTCTAAGCACTTCACACACGAACTAACATTTGCATACGCCCGAAGAGCGATTTCATATACCGCGACGGGACCGAATGTTGTCTTTGCAAACACGCTCGAGCGTCAGCCGGCGTTATTGTGTAAACTGGGCTTTTGTATCACACCCCGCATTCTGAACACCCCAGACGATCGCTACGGTTCGTGAGAGCATAAAGTGTTGCTTTGAAGGCAATGATTTGATTTTCGTTCAGCCTGTAAAATTTGTTTTGCTTTGAGGAGGCCGAGAGCTTTTCCTTGATTTGCATGTCGCATGTGCTAAAGGTATGTGAGGAGAAGCGTGCATAATTTTCTTTTCAGTTTATTTTTTCTAAAGCGTATCCATGCATCACATCCTTGATTCTAGCAACGATCACAAGCATGACTGCAGTTTTGATAGATCTGTTGAACTCAGGAAAAAACTTTACTGCATTTGATAGATGCAAAAACCACCGGTTGCAAAAAAACCTTAGAATCGAAGTCATATCAATGAGTGCATGTATTTTTATAGCTCTAGTTAGACTCCGACTTTATTTTATATTTTCAATGCTTAATGCATTGGTAGATGTTACAGATTTCATGAGCTTGCGTGACATATACGTGACACTTACGTGATTTACGTGACACTTACGTGACTTCCGTGAAGATGAGATACTTATGGCGAAATTGTTGCTGTTACACAGTTCTAAAAACTCAATGCAATATGTTTGAAGCATATGTAGTATGTGGTAGCCATTATATTTTTATTATTATAAATATAATGGATGTAAAATGTCTGAAATATTTTTTTTTTCATTTATTATAGCCAAAATACCAGCACAAATAGACTTTATCACACAAATTAGATACACCTCCGTTACCACAATTCTTACTTCCATTTCTAATACAGTTTCAAAGACGTAGGGCTCGTATTCACCCTTACAGGGTCACTCGTTATGCGAGTGTATATCATTGGAATGTGCTAAGGGTCCGTACAACTCACACGCCTCGAACACAAAAGGGTTTTATGGCTCTTTCTATCAAATGTGTTATCATATTTCTCTTTTACTACTTGTCTATAAATATTGAAGATTTTTGACGAAGTCAAAGTCACGCCTTTGTTTCTAGAGAAGGAAAAATATATACATATAGTCCCGAATATCGGTAAACTAGGTACCCATTAATACTTGTGTAGTTTTTTTGGGCTACGATGGTCGAGATGTATTGAGATGACTGTAGTTATTCATAGCCCAGTCAATAAGTACGCCAGATATAGCACCTTGCAAAAACATTGTAAGTAGACTTGCTACATATAATCGAATTGGTAAAATTTGTAGAAGAGGTAATTCTGAAATACACAATTGCATAGTAAAACGCTTTATATTATTGGTCGGCTGCCAGATCTCTATAAGGCAGCCATTTGAATTTATTACGCCTTCAATTGTAAGAGGCTTTCACTAGAATAAAATAGATATTTAAACGAAAGTGACCTAATTGATCTAAATGTTTGCTATCACCATCGTACTAGTCTTATTTGCTACTACGGGAAGGATGCCAAGATTTTTTATGTATACAAGAAGGTGGCAAACAAGCAAGCGGCTCATCCCATGTTAAATGACTGCTAGACATAGGCATCTGCAACAAGGTGATGAGTTGCAGAAGCCTTTAGACAGAGGAAGGAGTAAATACATAAAATGTTTAATTTACCACCACTGCAATGATTACACGTATTACGTACCTAACGTTATTATGCCTTTACTTAAAAATATAAACAACATTATTTCTAATGTTTCTAACCTAAACTTCGACTTTAAGCCTATTGGCGACTTCATTACTATACTAAAATTATTTATCATACGGTCGGACATGTTCAAAATTATATCTTTTATTTTTAAGTATGATAAAAAAACACAAACGAATGTACAATGACGTAGGTACTGCTGTACCATAAAATAAATATTTTTCTGTATGCAATGAAATAGAAAAAAAAATAACGATTTTTAAGTGAAGATTGCGCTGTTCGAAACAAAAGAATCTCACTTTAAACGAAACCCACGATTGAAAGCAAAAGGTAAGCTTCAAAAACTCCATTAAGACAGAAGAAAAATATAAAATCAATGGCGCAATGTAAGCCGTGTATAGCAGGACTCGCAAAATGGAGCGAGCACATAAGGACGATTGAAAAAATAATTCCAACGAACATCATTCACGCAAATCCAAACTCTCTTTGTTTCGTGTTAAGGTTTTAAATGAAACTGTAACCGAATAGGCAGACGCGGTCCGACCGCTGGGAAACACATTGGGTGATTTATTGAAAGCATAATTGGTTTTGTTTCGGTCAAGGTTCGGATTAACGTTACTTTTATGTCTAATGCGTACAAAATGTATAAACGAACAGGATTATATTGTATTACTTTATGTTTTGTTATCTTCATTATTATACTTTATAGAATAAAAATAATAATTTCGTTGTTGTTTAATGTTAAAAAACATAGACAGTCATAAGGACTGCCGGCAGAAGTGAAAACTCAAAACATGGACGTCATGACAATAGTTCAAAAATAAATAAATGGACAGCAAAAATGAACCCTGGCATCTTAAAAATTAAATTCAAAATTGAATACAAGAAAAACAAAACGAGAAAAATTTCGTCGATACTGTTCCAAATTCGAATAAGCATGTTGGTGACGCATTTTGTTTATGCGAACCTTTAATATTTTCCCCCACCAGTGTGTATAGTGCGAGTTTTCTCTCACTTCGTTTAAAAAAAGACGGAAAACTTTAGTAAAGTGAACTAAGCTTTTTCATTTTTAACTAGATGGCGTTTTTCCCAATCATAAATGGGTTTTTATCACTTTATGACTGTTTCACAACATCTCATAATTGGCGGTTTACTAAATGACTAGTTTGTTTTAGTAATTGAAGATGGATTTTGTCTCGACTGAACAAATTGTTTTCGTGTCTAGGTTTTGCACACTAAAATATTTTTACTTACTTTAAGAATGAAATATTTTCTGTCTTAAAAAAGTTAAGTAGGAACAGTAATTTTTATTCGTACATGATATTTATTAACATCTTAGTATTATTTTAGGAAGTCAATTCATCAATGTGTGCAAGGACTTTTATTATCACTGTTAATATAAAAAAGTTTCCTTCGTCTTATCGCATCCGAGCAGCCGGTGCTTGGGTCACCCGAATAAATATGGATTAGCCGAACGAAATATGATTTGAAAGTTCGATCGGTTTTCGAATGTTGTTTGAGCACAATACGGTAAACGTAAATGTATCGCGATATATTCTAAGCATCTATTGCTTACATTTACTTGAAGTCTTAAGAGCCCTTCTTTAAATATTTCGTTTGTTTCTTCAGTACAGTAAAATACTAAAGTTCTTTGAACCACTTTAATACTTTTACCTTTTAATATACTTTATTTATTCTTTAAGAAATTGATAAATATTATATTGGTACCTTTTTCCAAGACTTAACCATCCTTTTTATTGAATTAACTAGCGCTTGACCAAAATCTCACTTGAGTTTTTGAAAGATGGTACGCCGATAGTATGAAAGATGGATGGTAAATGCCCTAGTTTAGTACCAGCTTAATCACGCTTCTCTTGAAGGCATCCACGTCATAATTGGACGGAAACACTGACACTGGAAATTTTCTCTAATCATTTGTCGTGCGCACGATGAACTAAGATTGAAATCGCTTCGTTTCTACTCGAACGCGCGGTTTATCTACTTTAAAAGGATGGAGAATAGCCGAACCGTCGTCTAATCGTCTGATGATAGAATGGAGGGGACACCTGTGATCATTCTTATATCTTTCGTGTGCAAGATGAATATTGTTGATATTTTTTTCATTACTAATATTAAAAATGGTAGCACCAGTGGTAATGTGAACGAGCCCTAATAAATTTTACGTCTACAATATTTATTATCAATAATTGAAAACGTGCATTTTAATTGTACATTTTCCATTATGATTTTGTCTTAAAGTTCTAAAACTTCTAATATAATTTATCGAAAGTTTTCTATTGCATGAATATATTAAAAACTTTGTATTTTATATTCTTGCCCGGAGTTCCGCAACAATATTTGAAAACTTTAAAAATCTTTAACAATGAGAAACTGAGGCTTTCGTGTTTGAAAATGCGCAGAAAATGTTTTCATTGCCTACTGGCCCAATCTTTCGATCGATGTTGCGATTTTACTCGTTGTATCAATAGTTTTTTGGTTAGAATTTTGCGTAAACTAAATTGCAAATCATTTAAAACATCAACCCCAACTGAACACAGTATTTAAGATAGATATTTAAAGTACATGTACTTATTACTAGTTTATATAATATTCAGAAAAGTTAGGTTATATTAGGTGGTTTTTATCGACACACGACGACGATATGATAATATATCAAATCTATAAGACTCGACTAGTTAGGAAAATATTAGCATAAGAGGGGGTTAACAGTAAAACAATATAATGTTGAAAGGATGAATGAAGAGAGAATAACGAGACAAATTTATGTTGCAAAAGTGAGTGGCAGTGTACTTAGGGGACGCCTTAGGACAACTTATATCTATCACTTTAGTAGCTTACTAAAAAAGGGCGATATAAACGGCGAGCATGTATGCGTAGATGTATGAATGTAGAAGAGGCAAGAGAGATGAATCTAGGATCGTGGAAATCCATGATCTCTATCTACCCTTCTAGGTTACGGCCGTGACCGCATATTATTATTATGAAAAGGCTGGCGTATGAAAGATAATATTTTTGCAAACGATTAGAAGTTAATTTTATTTACAATTATATTTCAAACATTTTCAAGTATATTTATAAGAATCATAATCTGAAATCCAAGAAGTTCGTATAAGCGCTCCTCTCCAATGGGCACAGATCTACTTAGGGAAAATTTAATCTTGTTAATTTACTAGATTTTATTTTATGTTAGGTTTGCTATTTGTATCATAAACACGTATTAATTTTAGAGTTGGTCACCTTATGACTTTACTATTGATAGGCAAAAATGAACAAAAATACTTAGTGCGATTTATTTGCTTAAATTTTGAAATAAAAAAATAGTAGTAAAAGTAGAATATAATAATGCAGTAACACAAAGTGAAACCTTATCTAATAAACAAATTCTTTAACTTAAATTAATTTTACAAAATGCTACACTAATGTTTATCATTCAGTTCTTACAGATAATAAAATTACCGTAGGATTGTATATCTGTTGTTCCACAGATTGCTTAATAACATAAAACGATCTCTTGCAATAAAACATTTAAAGAAACATTCAGGGCGTAGACATTTCATCTTTTAACAAATAAATTCAAAAGGGTATAGCAATGAAATTGTAATTAAAACGGTCGTCGTCTCCGGGGGCCCGATGTAAGTACTATTGTTCGGAGACACGGAGATCACGCTTTAAATCGCGTTCACTTTTTCTCCGCCTCTTTGTTTTCTGTTTACATGTTGCCTTCATCAATTACTTTGTTGTCGCAAACTATGTTTCAACAAATGAATTACAGTAAATACTATGCTTGTTGAAAAAACATCTTTTTATTTGATTTCACATTTTCTTCTATGTGACAGTATACTACTTCTTACATCTTCTTCACTTTTTCTTCTTTTTCTAATTAAAGAATCAAGCTATCCTTCTTATATCAATTGATCACTGCTACTTAAGATCCTACGTAACCTGAGGAGTTGTTCCGTTGCTAACCTTTATGCAGATAAAGGAAATGTAAAGAAGATGGATTAGGACCCTTTTCAGTTGCACTAGCTGATTGCTGCGTGGCTTCATCATAAGGCAGTATGGAATGGTGACTACAAATCTAGTCGACATCGTCCTCTTACTATTCCTACAGCTAGGTTTGAGGTCTATTGTGACCTCATGTTGCCTAAACTTATATATAGACGCATCAAAATGTTTTATTATTAAGTAAACGTCACTGTATCGCTTTCCAATAAATATATAAAATAAACAATATGTACCAATTAAAAATAAAGCGAATAATTACGTTTTGTTGTTTGTGGTCACTATTGTAACCACGCGACTCATAAATTTGCTATTTACACTCAATTTACTTCATATGTAGTTGCAGTTAATATAGCATGAATTCATTGTTTATAAAAAAGCATGAATTCATTGTATGAATTTTCCATTGACCCTACTGAGTACAATGAGTACGACTTTGTTCCTAATGTGATAAACAGTTTGTAGAACACATAAGTTGTGGGTTCGTTTCCCGAACCAAATCGCCAACTAATTTTCAAGGAGCATTTAAAAACTATATTTTGTGCTTTTCTCGGAAAAACTTTTCGAAGTAGTACTTCCACATGAATTCCTCATTTCTTACCTCGTGCGGCGAAATCGGAGAAAAATCCAGAGTAAAACGGCGTAATACATTTGAGATCTGGCGGTCCGGCGTCCATTACCGAAATAGCCCACTCGCGCCGATACAAAACCAATTATGTTTTCTATAAATTCTGTCCTCCACTTTCCGGTACGTGATTGCGTTGTTGATGTTATAGAAGCTTATATTAAAGAAGGAAGATTAAAATAGCTGTAATAAGTAATATTCAATTATGTGTGTGCGATGACCGATGATTATTTAATATCTTAAAACGAGCAATTCTTCAAAAAATTCATGAAAATCGTTGAAGCCGTTTCCGAGCCTCTATTTTCATGAAATTTTGTTTTTAGATTCGGTTTTTATTTTAAAAATTTATCTATATAGGTATTTTGTCCATAAAAAACGTCAAAAAATGTTAATAATTAATGTGTGCCATCTATTGATAGGTATTTGCATTATCTATTATTAGAGCGTTGTCAAGGGCAAACTTACTGATATCTCATTTTTTGTTAGATGGCTCTATTTACGATCGGGTCTGGGGGTTACAACTGGGAAAGTAACTACTCATTCCTGATATTTAGAGTTGTAGGTAGAGATTAGATATATATGTCCGGCACATTATTTTTTTCTGCGTAGTCATGTACTCTTATACCCTTTATCTTACTTTAATACGTCCCCGATGTAATTGACATAATTTCAGTTAGATATACTATTGACATTGTCACCCACTTTTACTACACTAACTAACTTGTTGTGTCATCCTTCATTCATCCTTTTAACATACTTAAAACACAGTAGCATACCTTTCTCAATTTTATTACCAACCTCCTCGGTGAAAAACCAGAACTGGTGATTCCATATTTCATTTTTATGTTTATCATGAAATTTAATAGGAATGGCACGGTAAGGTTACAGAAAAAAGGATGTCTGAGGAGATTAAAACAAGGTATATAGGCTATAGGCACAACATTCTGGCATGTATCCATTATATAGATCTAAGTGGGCACATTCTAGCTTCATTCAGATCATTGTTATGATATAAAAACAGTGTTACTAACATCTTGCGGTTAATTAAATAAGAATTAATTCCCCGTAGTCCTATTTATGCACACAATTACGTATAAATCGGGAACACGTTGGTCTTCTAATTGCATTAAGGCGCAGGCGACGCTTGATGTAATGTAATTGTTTGCGGTCAGAGCGCTCGTGACTAGAGCCGGAGGGGGAGAACGCGACCCATTGTACACCGAGAATATGCTAAGAAGAAAATTTAGATGATTACAAAAATCAACGTACATTTTTAGATATTAAAATGACATATACGTTAATATGAAGTAATAGATTAATGAATATTTTTGTATTATTAAGCGAGGAGAATACAGGTGATTTTTTATAAGGAATTAAATGTTTGACAATAAATCTCACCTGATGGTGAGATGGTGAGTGAGAGATGAATTTTCGATCCGATCGAAATAGCATAGTTCGGCATCAGGCTCACTAATAAGGTCGATTTAAGTTTGTCTACGATGACCCTCACCAACACCGCCATTCATAAATGGGACATACATTTTTGTTACCCTTTTTTTCATAGATCATTTCAACATGCGTGAATCACTGAAGCATATCTATCTCGAAGCCACACTTTTGTTTCACAATATTGTAAGTAGACATAAAAAATAAAGTGGTATATATGTTATGGTAAAAGGTAATAATTGAAAATTTTTAATAATGCCAATTGTTTTGAATCGATAAGAATTTTATTGATAATTAAAAAGTTTATATACTTAATATCATTTGAAAATCACATCTCATAAAATAACAGTAAACTAAGAGCCTATTATCATAATATAACTTACACACTATATTTGTACAGCCCTTCCCCCCGCGACAATAAAAGACAATACAAATAACTCGTAGTTACTGCTTGCTTACGCTCAGTTGTATAACAACTAATCTAAATCCTATCAAAAGAAGCAAATAGGAGCTATTAACCGGCATTCAAGGGGAACGTTGTGGGAAGCAAACGCGGATCAATATACATCGCTGTTCTCATATAATAACAATTGAAGGAATCAAAATTAACTGAACGTTAATTAACTGACGTACGCCGACATAACAATACATACAAATCTGTAAGTGGGTGTGTGCAACCCAGCAATTAATACAAAATAATTACAGCTAATAATTTAAGACATTAGGCGGAACGAACTTTGCCGGGTCAGCTAGAGTCAATGTATATGTTATAATTAAATTTATTCATATCTACATACATATATTTATAGCATACATGAATACGTTATACTTGCAACAAACGTTGGAAAATTCAAGAGGGTTACCTTCCGTTATGTAGTTCTGTTTTGTTTACATACATAATATACAATTAACTTCTATTGTTCGACCTTCCAACTACGCAAGGTTGTAATCGAAAGAAGCCAAACTGAAGCAACTGTTCTCTTAGTAAAATTATATTCGACTTGATTTATAAAGGCTTTGGTAAAGGTATAAATTGATACGTTCCTTTTGTTAACATTATTATATACGAAACATTATATTTGTGAGGACCGGAGGGGAAGCAACTGTTCTAAGGTCTGCTGGGTGTTCAGATGAAAGAAATGTTATTTCAAAGTATTTGAATTTAGGGAAACAGTGAAGATTCATATATTTTTTTTTATTAAACTGATTCCTGGTACGAGTTACAATTAGGAAGACTTGTCTAAGTGTTATAGTTGAAGCTTAGTTGTTTTGTTATTTCAACCACAAAAGAGCCAAATTAATAACAAAAAAACATAGCTGAAATATTGGGAAGAATAATTTCTTCCCTAGGAATAATTCACAACGTTAGAGACAGCCGGTTGTTTTCTTCTTGTATTTATGTAATGTCTTCCTAGGTCTCTTGTCATTTATTATTGTATGGATTGTATACTGTAGGGAGTATTCATGTGAAA
This sequence comes from Papilio glaucus, assembly GCA_000931545.1. Classification (NCBI taxonomy): domain Eukaryota; kingdom Metazoa; phylum Arthropoda; class Insecta; order Lepidoptera; family Papilionidae; genus Papilio; species Papilio glaucus. Next base: position 88,209 of record JWHW01019639.1, on the reverse strand, counting down.
TACAAAAACACAGGCACTCATAATGATTGCTGACAGTAATGAAAACACAAAACAGGTAAGCAGGCGAGATAATAGTTAAAAAATAATAACCAAAAATAAACCTTTGTATCTTAACAATAAAATTCAAATTAGATAATAAATGAAACAACAAGCAAAAGCATGGTGCAGACGCATGTAAGATATTCCTAAGCCAAATAACGCAGCGAATGAAGTTTTCACTCCAAAAATCATCTTAAAAGCTAATTTAACTAACGTTATATCTAAGAATTTGAATTATATCAGAGCTTGTTCCAACGAAATCACCAGAATTGAGGTTTGCTTTTGTGAATCAAGGTCTAAGGATTCCTTTTGTTTGCTGAATTCAAATAGAAATGAACGAGATAAACGTGTTTCCTTTAATTAATGTTATTGAGTTCGTCGCTTTCATTGTAACAAAGATGGCAAATCTTTGTTTATTAGAAACAAATGAACCAATATATCACAACAGTATACAGAACATAGGCTACATTCATTACCATTAATGTGCAATATGGTGTCAGATAGTGGGCAGTGGTGGCTCAGTGGTTTAGGCCCCGACTTACGTACTGTAGGTCGCGGGTTCGCGGGCAGGCGCTTACTTTGTGTAATTTATTTCATCACCACTGCTCGAAAAACGGTGAAGGAAAACATCGTGAGGAATGCCGCCATGTCTTAGAACCAATAAATTCGAACACAAGTGACATCCACCAACCCGCACTGGGCCATCGTGGCGGATTACGGCCCCTTCCCTCTCTCGGATAGGAAGCCTGCGTCCCTGCAGTGAGGAACATTCTAAAAACGCCTGATTTATAATGTGCAATATTAAAAGTTTACCTAGTTACTAAAAAAACATTAAAACCGGCTGACGACTGACCGGGGAAAAAAACCAACAAGTCACACCTCTTTCTTCAAATCGGTCTACTCGTTTGGGCTACTGGTGGTCACAATGGAACTGACATACATATATATTTTCAGTTGAGCAAAAAATCGACGCTTAATCTTGTCGCGTCTATGAAATAATCTTCTCTTATATCGTTGTATTACTGAGATTATGCTTCCTTTATGCCTTGTATTATGCCTTCCTTGCTTAGACTGTCAAGATGCGGATTGCATAAGTCTACATGTGCTGTCACAGAGGAACGTGTCCGCATTACAGTGGTTTGAAGAGCTCTATTGAAGGTTGGGAAACTGAGATAACGAGATGCTCCATGTTTCAATATGTCGGTGATAGATAACAAAGACTACATATATAAGATTTCGTTTTACAAAATAATTTTAAAGCACACTGCAGCTTAGAGCCGTTAGATTCCTCTCGATTGTTTTGGGTTATCAAAAACCCAATTAAATGTCAAAATTTCTAGTTATTAATTTTTAAAATCGAATGAAATAACTATAAATAAAAACTCGTAACCCAGAGATTTCGGATTTCGATTTGGCTCGATCCTAGCACACTTCTCTCGCTTCTACCTACATCTACGCATACATGTCATGGGTACTCCTTTTATCGTCCTTCTTTATTATGTCATTAATCTGATCGATATAAGTCCATCCCAACCCTACCACTTACTTTTACAAAAAAAAATTCTCTTCATTCATTCTTTCAACATACATGAACTTTAAAAATTTAAAAATGGATTTATTATTTAATTGTTGTTTCTTTTACTTACAGATACAAAGGCCTTGCGAGACGTACAACTAATAGCTCCGTCAGCTGTGAGACTCGGGGACACAGTGTTGCTCGGATGTAAATGGACTTTAGAAGGGAACGAAACCCTGTACAGTGTGAAGTGGTACCGGGGGCGGCAGGAGTTTTTCAGTTATCTCCCCAAGGAGTATCCCTACACGAGACTCTTCGCGCAGCCCGGGATCAACGTTGACGTAAGTGGAATCCTTTATTCAATGCTAAGAAGTTTGTTTCAGTATTCATCGCTATTCCCTTGACTTACTGTGACATATATAACATTTGTTCCTTTATGAATATGTTCCAGAAAAAGATAGATTTTTGTATTTTACCAGATGACAACAAAAATATAGGTGGAAAAAGAAAATATACAATGGGATTTCCGGTCACTTCTAAGTAGGCAATTTTCTATGGAGCTTCTGTACTTCCTAGTATTAGATGTTATGGATATGAAATGTTGGATTTGGTACCGGATACGGATATAGAAACAATATTTTATCGAATTCGATATCGAATACGGATATGAGATTATTTCAGATTATTCGCTAGTTACGGATATTAAAACTTTTAACGAACTGTAAATACAAATAGGTAATAATTTGACTTGATTTCTAGGTTAGGTATTTGGCAGAATCAGTTGCATAAACTCCTAATTATTAAAGCCACCAATTTTTAAATGTTATCTAAGCAAATTAAAAAAAAAAAAACAAAATAANNNNGCTAAAAACCAACTCATGACATTTGAATCAGCGGAGAGGCAGGCCAAGAGGTTGATCAATGACCAAGACTGTAATTTAGTCAGTCTCACAGACCAGTTATGATTAAACAATAGAAACAACAAACAAGGGACGCGCGTTGCTAGTGTGTCCGCTCGGTAAAATATCTCATAAAGACTCCGCCCCGATCCGAAATTATCCGAAAATTTTATTTCAAATTTGCATTTGGATCGGCCACCCAGTCGTGCAACGACGAAGACGCTGTGTTTATCTGCTAGAATATCCTATATAGCATAACAGTATTGCTCATTAAGTATCAAAACAAGCCACGTGTGGATGCTAGCAACTTCTATCATCAAAGATCTAGTGTGCATGTCATCGTACGTTAAATAGGGAAGGTACTAAGAAAAGCCTTTTAAAATGTTTAAATTAAATGTGCCCAGGTCCTCAAAAAAGACATACAGGCATATTGCCACTCTAAACTACATTAATTACAAAATAGTCACCATCGGATAGATTGACAAAATGTTGATAGATTAGTGAGACTACTTGAGGATTAAGTCAGAATGCTTCGTTAGCACAAAATCGATCCCGGATTTGCTAACTAACCACACGGCACAGTGCAGCTTTCGTATGGTATTTTCGATCGAGTTTGATGTGTAAAGTGATGTTTTAATTAATAGTAGGTATTAGTTTTATGATATAAAAGGTTTTTGGAATTCCTATACAATTGATATGTTGGTGAAGCTATGTTACCATCTGATGCCTTGACGTCTTAAAATAATCTATAACTACTGGCAACTCTTTATTGATTTTGAAATCTTTTATTTATTTGTGCGTGAGACTATGGAACTCATGTTTGAACAGTAGGATAGCCAAGAGCATCAGTTACTGTTAAACAAATGTAACATAGCATGAGGTATAAACAATATCAAAATTAATACAAAAACAAATTTGTTTTCCATTGCCGCTAACTTATTGTATATTGCTTAACCTGACCTGATGGTCTTGATATACAGTAAACACGGTTTTATTGGTCGTTAACGCACTTTTCATGTTTTATTGTCAACCATTGTTAGGAAGATTCGCTTTACGATCAGCATTAAAAACCATCGCCTTTATATGAAACGAAAATAAGTAATGGCGGACTATATTTTATTGCTGCGTTTTAGGTGTCTTAAAAATTTTCGTCTTATTCAAAAAGATCAACAAATATTAAGCCACGAGGCAATGTTACATTAAGAATTTATTTTAAGCTAGAGTAATTTGTTTAAGTTTTTCAAGATTTTGCTTCAACTATTGTCATTGAAATGTTTTCAATAGTATAATGATAAAATACACAGATATCTGGTATTACCTGCGTATCGTCATAAAAACGATCGTTTGAACAAACACATAATATTTTATGAGCTTCTCCTATTCATCCTGTTCCATAAATATCGAGTACCGATATGGAAATTTTGAAAGAAATTAATCTTAGTATATATTGGTGGAATTATTTTCCATAGATTTGTTTATCCATTAATTTTATAGAAGTCAATGGTAAATAAGAACCAGGTAAAGCGACCACTGCACCATCTAGACATCTGCAATAAACATAAGTTGTAGATGCTTTGTTGGGCTCATAGTACGTTACATAAAGTTTAAAAATACACATATAAAATAATACATACAACATACACGAAGAAACTTGATGAAGTTCCAACTGGCCTAGAAGGTTTTTTATAATGTCGAGGAATTTTAAAATTGGAATTTTTTGTTAAAATTTAAAAGCTCATTAAAGAATTTTATTTTGTGTGGTTTTCTTAAAGGATTTTTTTTATCTGTGTTATTAGTTGGTTGTAGAAGGTTTTGTCAACTTTATAAATTTATATTATGTTTGTTAATGTTCTTTTAATATATTTAAATATATATTTGTCCATATTTCATCCGCTAAGGTAAGTTTATGCGAGCGGTAAAACTTTGTCAACTTATTTCTTGCACAATGATTAGTATTTATTTTTAAGACATGAAAGTTAAAACAGAATCCATACTAATATTATAAATGTGAAAGTTTGTATTTATGTATGTTTGTTACTCTTTCATGCAAACACAGCTGACCAGATTTGAATGAAATTTGGCACAGAGATAGATTATAGTAAGGAATAGCACACAAACTTTCCGAAACGGCTAACCTGGCGAAGCCGGGACGGATCACTAATTTTAAAGAAACCATTGTAATATTACATTCTTGTTAAGACATTTTCAAACTTTGCTGATATAATAATGTGAAAAAATTGAATAAAGAGTAGTATACGTAGGTTATACATTATTATTATGTATGGTACTATGTACAGTTATTATATAAGTTATACATTTTGTATGAGTGAGGTCGGGAACAAACGCTTATACTAGGTACTTTTTCTTGATGATAACTTCAACATAGGAATCAAATAGTCTAACGACATAGTTAACATTGGGGTAAACATTTCATAGCTATTACTACCTTTAAGTATCCAAGAACAGCTTACTTTGTTACTAAGTATTAACGGTACACAGATTGTTAGTTGTCTAAGCATGGATACAAACTTTGCGGAGTTTTAAAGTATAACGGTGTAACAGAAGGGGTGGAAACTTCGGAATGTTTAGCTATTACTAAGGGTACGGGATAATCCCAAGATCTATGTCGTGGCTTACAATAATATTTATTTCTTACCGTACTTTTAAACCATAGAGTTCATTAGTCACCGGTTGGTCTACATTTTCATAGAAGAAGGTGGTAACCGAACAAGTGGTTCTCCCGATATCAAGTGACCGCTGCCCATAGGTATGAATTGCAGATGCGTTGCCTACCTTTAATGGACGGAGATAAACAGAAAAAAGGACATTTTCTTTTCCTCTCCATTCCCTTCTCGTCAATTCCTCTTCCCCTTCTCATCCTTTCCTTATTACCGGCACCGCACTCATCAGATGAAAAGCAGAATACTTCTACTTCACGCTTGTCTTCTGTAATATCGTGATATTTCACCGGTCGAGCCGGCCCATTAGTGCAACAGATGTTGTTGCGGACTCTACCACTGTTAAACTAAACTGACTAAAAGAGATCTAAACTTAAGTCTATATCATATATAATTTCATAGATCTATAGGTCCCTTAATACTTTGAAAATAGTTTTGAGATATATTTCGTTCGTCGACTAAAACCGCAGTGGTCGAATCCCGGTTGAAACTATTCAACCGAGATTCGACCACTGCGGACCCCACCTCATTGGTCGCCACAAAGATCGGTTTCTTGCCGACCTTATCAAGTGGACTCCCGCAAACTTAACCAGAAATCATCGGTCTATCTTGTAGGAGGCCTACCTTCGCTGCATCAATGGCGAAAATGGCGACGTACAGGACGTCGCCATTGTAGGACCTTTCGGCCTGTTACTGAACTTAATTATTAAAGTCTTGTTTATATTTTTTATGATCTTAAATTGTGCTGTCATCAACAATTTTCTATATTTTTCGCCATCATTAATTTACGTTGTTCGAAACATTTTTAAATTCTTTCAAAGATTTTAAGATGTTTCTTCTGATTTTAAAAATACTCAGATCGTAATATGAAGAAACATAACGTTTTGTCGTGTAGACGAGACCGAATTTCTTAACGCTGTCAATAAAATTGAAGACGACCTACTAAAACAGATTTCATGCTTCCCTGGCATTTTATCGCTGTTATTTTTCGATGGAATAATGATGGATATTCTTTGTATAGTCATTTTATAGTGTCAATATTATTTAGAGGTTAACGCATTTGCTCTTACTAAACGAAATTGCTTCAAATTCAAATATCATATTTTATATTTAAATTGAAGTTGAAATCGTTGAAACAATCGGAAAAACAGTGTAGTGTAATTTAATTATTTAAAATTCTTTAAAAATAATTAATTAGAATTATGACTTCTCCGGCCTTTTATCTCATTGTACCATGATGTACAGTACAGTACACTAGTAGTAGGAAATATTATCACTGAGAAATTATATATTGGAAATAGTTAAATTTATAATGACATAATACCTAAATTTATGGCTGAATATCATTTCTTGTTTTTAGCTTAGGTAAGCACAAAAACGACTTATTCTCAATTCATACCTTAAAGATCTAAAATAGAGGATAAAAGTTTGCATGTAGAAATATTTGTATTCCAATGTAAGTTGACTCCAGATTTATATGATCAACCATTATAAATAGGGTTCACCTTAGGCTGAACAATAAATTAAATCACATGACGGGTGAAACTGCGGCAAACAGCCAGTTCATTTAATAAACGAAGTAAAATCTATGAATCAATTTTATTGTGTCTACTCATCTATCCAATATACACAATAGTCAATTAGTCTTTTGAACTCAAGTCCGTATCTTTATTATGTTACAAATCCTGGCTGTGGACGTCAGTAATCCTTTCAAATGAAACTGAAATATGTGCCTATAGCAACTTCACCTGGCTAATTCTGGAAATATTAAATTCTTTAAGGAGTATATCTTTTCGTACTTCGGCACGAAATCAAAGCAAACCTTTCTCCACGGCTGAATAAGTAACAGAAATTTTGAATAAGACTGTAAGTAAAGGATTTACAAAACAACACCAGTTTTCACCTCATCATTTACTTTTATGTACCATATTGAAAGTTATTCACAGTAAAATCTTTTCCGTTGATACCTTCTTTAGAAATATCTTCAGTATGCTCTAAAGAGCGAGTTATTACTCGGCCTTTGCATTTTTTAATACTCAGAAGTCTTCATCCATTTCAATGCAAGATTTGGCCTTTTAACGTATTGTCCCTTTTGAGTAAATCAAATTGAAGACTGAATTTATATTATAACTTACTTGGATTTTGCGATTGTTAATAAAAGGACGTCCTAGAAGAACTTATTTCGATCAGATTAGTAACATACTAAAGAAGAGCTATATAAGGATACTCTTTACCGACGAGCTTGTATGCGTAGATGTATGGATGTAAAAGAAGCGAGAGAGGTGTGCCAGGATCGCGCCAAACGGAAATCCATAATCACTGCCTACACCTCTGGGTTATGGGCGTGAGCGTATATTTATATTTTATTTATTTATTTTATTAAAAGATGATTTTTTTACATTTTCATAATATTTTCCTTTACATAATTATTTTCTTTTACTATCCATCCTCTCCCCCCCATCTAATCCTTCCTATCCTATCCTTTTCTAATAGAGAAAAGGACCACCATTTCAGGGTTTCGGCACTCAGCAGACGAAACTGTTTGTCGAAATCATAGTCGCGGCGACGACGCAACGTCCGTGTGGCATTGCTCTTACTATTTAATCAATATGCAACTCGCCTTAACGCTAAGTAGACTAGAAAATAACAAAAAGAGTATTTAAAAAGTCAACTTCATCCTAAATGAACAATATAAATTTATAATTTTTAGATTTCATAAAATGGTTTCTTTGCTCTTAATAAAAATAGAATGAAAGTAAATTGACAAAATTAATGGTTGAAACCTTCGAGATTCAATTATCTGAACAAAACAACGATTGTGTCTACGAAAAAAAAATCTTTTTACCGCTACACGAATCCTTTGTATTAAATAAAGGCAACTGAATAAAATTCAAACAGCCTCTCGATACATCTTTCAATTTGAATAGGATTGTTTTTAAAATGAAACAAATCCTCTTTTGTTTCGTTGAAAGAATTTCTCTAAGCAATTCTTTGTTAAATGTTTTTATTACCAATAAAATGTAATTTTTCATGCCTAATATGGCCCCACAGGTCTTCTGCAACATTCCTGCGTTGTGAATTATAGCATGCAGTATATTAATCAATATGACTTAGAATCTCTTAAAAAATGTGTAGGCGACCTAAGATTGTACCTACCTAAGTATATCCAAACTCTCCAGAACAATCTGGACATGTACACATATATATATAGTATATTTAAAGTAGATTTCACGATGACATCAGAAAAATGATTTCTAAACGATTATGTTCCTTGGATTATCATAGATAAAGTCTTAAATAGGGTGACGGTGATGGTTACTTATACACACCACTATTTTAAATCCATTGCGCATTATACAATGTATAAATTTTAATTCCAGTTGTGTTCTGCAATGCGCTAACATTTCACAATAGCATATCATAACAATAGAATAATCGTTACATTTCGTTTGTGCGCTTCCAATCCGATGCGAACTGTTACAGTCACACCTTTATGATCCTTTACTGTTATAGTCTTGTTTATTTGGAATTCTGCTATTACGTTGTAACAAAAAAACATATTGTCATTATAATCTTTGTTAAGAAATTCTTTTGATAAAATAATCCTACCATCAAAGGATGAAAAGTCTTTCATTATCTATTAGGATACCTGCAACAGGTTCCTTTACATGTGCTGATCATAGTTCCGTAATATTTATTTATTTCCCAGATTATGAATTTTATATCTATGCAATAAGAATCTCAGCTCGATCTATGGTGCTGGTAACAAGTATATTGTTATAAATAACATTTTAGGTGCTAAGTGCAACAGACTTAACTGTGAACAAAAACGCCCAATCATAAAATGTCTTTACTCTTAAAACACTAACAATATAATAATAAATCAGCCTTTTCTAGAAAGTTCCCCACTGCAGGGGCACAGGCCTCCTCTCCGAGAGAGGGAACCAACAATGTACCTAATATTAAATATGTCTCCTCTAAATTTCGGCGATTGGTTACGTCTATGTGAAATGTTTTCTCATCAAGTATAAAAATCTTTAAGTTTTTAGTATAGAACGCGTAAAATGTTGTATATATAAAACAGAGGATAAATACAAGCTGGAATATCGGTGAAACACGAAGTAGTAGCAAATATAAGACCGATATTCCTAGTACTTGAACCCTGAGTCAATGTTAAGGAATTACAAAGCGATGGTCAATGTAAGATATTTTATATATAAAAATGCTGGACCGGACTAAGGAGAATCTCCTATTAGCAATTGAAGCGAGTATGGCGAACGTGATTATACTTGGGTAATCTACCTTAATTGGCAGTTAGGCATAGTGAGCCGTCTGAGGCCAATTAGAATCCTCTATTACGTCGTTTAAGACCCCGTACTTACGGAATAGCTTCGTATCTTATGCGTGTATCAAAAGATTTTCTTATATCACAACATATTGTTTTTATTGTAGTGTGTCCTTTTGTATATTTGAAATCAGATTTTTTAAATTTTTTCTTAACATAATTTTGTGATGAAAACAAACTATTAACTTAGGAGTAGATAACTTTAAAGGAGACATAACTTTATAGGATATAGGATTATAACTTTAGAGGAAATATTTAACTTTTAGTGACGATAGTTTTAAGGTTCATCAATCTATGTGGGTGATGAATAATTTTCCACCTTGAAAAAGCTACTAGTTGCAAAATATAGATTCGATTTCTGATCATAGAACAGTCATACTGGAAACCTGACAATGATCGCCTATTTTATATCTCTTTAATATCTTCATTATATCTGTTGCTCGCTCTGTTACTTTAATCTTGGGGTTTTTCGGTCTGTGAGAATTACTTATCACACAGAGGCGCGGTAAAATCATAGATCTTAGGCAATCTGACTCTGAAAGAAAATAGGCTGTTACAATTATATTACCCAAGTAAAGTAGTAGACATATTGAAAACTTAAGTCCATTGCACCAACTTATCGTAGAACTGATTAGAATTTTTGATAATATGGCTTCTAAAGCGATGACCCTTGACCGTTTTCATATTTCATCATTCTTACACACCAGTAATGTTACACTAGATACATACAATTTGTAAAGTAATGTTAACGATAAAGTTGTCCATCCTTTTTAAAGCCAGCATAGCATTTTGGTATTAAAGCGAACATATTACAAATAACGATCAGTTTCGCATTCAAAACGATCGCTTTCCTAATAAACACGCAATAACAATGAATGACAATGAAGGTGTAACGGTAATCGCTTCGAATCGTAACATAACGAACGTTGCGTTCCTCCCATTGTTATTGTTGTGTCGTATCGCAAAACGATTGTGGAGAGTCGACTATAAATCTGCAATTTAAAGTTATTATCATCAATTTTATATTTTGGAATACAGTTCTATACATTCTTTGGAATTATGTCAACATTATGTTCTTTCTCCTCGGTTCCTTTATAACCAATTTTCGTAAGCATTTTTACAAAATGATTTTTTGTCTGAAATCATTTCTCTACCATAGTAAATTCACTAGGTTTCTTTAAGGAAATCATCCAAACTATCGATGCAATATCAAATCAATATACAAGAGAGATATTTCTTTCTGTTACAAACAATACTAGCTGTGGGCAGAGCTTCGCTCTGCATCTTTTATATACGTAAAATCATATTTTTTAATGAAGCGCCATCTTACAAAAATATGAGATATCAGTAAGTTAGCCCTTGACAACGGTCCAACCATAGATAATACAAAAACCTATCAAAAGATGGCGCCATCTTTTTTTTTTACATAATTTTATTTATTTACATATTTTTTTGACGTTTCTATGGACAAAATACTCATATAGATAAATTAAAAAATATATTATACAATATATTTTTAAATTTATCTATTTATATAGATTGTACAATTTAGTGATCCTAACGTGTAGAAATAGTTTGCTAAGAAATTATAATTACGAAACACATATCTCAACTCACGTTGAGATATGTGTTGATCATGGAAAGGAAACGCTTTCCTGTTACGTACGTTTATTCAAGTTTATAAAGCTTTACGTCCATATATCAACATTCAATTATTAATATTTTATTCAAACATTTGATGAACATTCAAATATTTGTATAAAAACAATTCGAAATTAAAATACCTCTTTAAGAGGCGAAGTGCTTCTACAAACAAAGTGTAACAAGGAAGAAAAAATAACCAACTATGGAGCATCAAAAACAATATAAAAGTCTAACCATTTTCCATAATGTTATAAAAATGATCGTTAAATAAAAGAGGGCAATGGAGGGGTTACTCGACTGCTGTCTCTGAAGATAATAAAAGACGGGGGAATATCGTGAGAAATTAAAATGAGCTGGGAGCGTGGTCAGTGTAAACAAGTTGGAGTTGGATGTTGGGTGGGGGGTGGCTCTTTTCCAATGCCGGATCAATAAGTGGATGTGGGGCGCAGAATATTGTCGGACATTGAAATATAGAAAAAAAATCATGCCTTAATTACAACGACGCTTTGAGATGGCTCGAACTATTGGAATTTGCATGGAAGTTATATCGTTTAATATGATTTTTTAAACATTGTATATGATTAATAAATGATTGTAACATTAATCGATTCAATCTAAGGATAAACGATTTACTACAGTCCATTTATTAGAGAGCCTAGATATTCTAAATTCCATTTGATTCGTCCAGGCAAGGAGTTGATGTTTTCAAATTTTTAAATTAAAATTGAAAAGTAAAAAAAACGTTTGATTTCGGGATTACTAGGATTTATTTTCAAGCTGTAATAGGTTTAAACTTCATTTGCGCGTAAAAGAATGGATAACGTAGCAATCAATCCTGTTAAAAATATTTCAAACAAGTTAATAGTATAGGTACACCATTTTCACTTTAGCTGTGTATCGGCGCCGTGGCTTAGTTGGTTAAAGCGCCTGTCTAGTAAACAGGAGATCGCGAGTTCGAATCTCGCCGGGGCCTATGTTCTGAAATTTTGTGGATTTTGTTTTTGTAATATGTGATGAAATTTATAATGGAGACACATCCAATCTCAAAATAAGAGATTATAGCAAAAATAATATATATACGTTTTTGATAGAAGAAAAATACCTTAGAGCTCTGCCCCTTCTTCTTTCTTTGTCAAGAGAATGATATGTCATTTTTTTGTTTTTACATCTATTTGTTTTATCTATATTCTACACTAAAATAAGATTTTGATCAAAATGAATAACGTATAATCCACATTACAAATTAAAATAATTCTTAAGTGAGAAATATATGCAACTGCCTTGTTTGCCCTGTCCCTAGCGGTATTTCCAAACCAATATGACTTAGGGTTCTTCCTTAATACGGTCGGCATCACATGTCGTCGAAGGCAATCTTCAGTTCCTCTGGTGTTGTGAATATTTATAGACTCGAATGTATATGCCTCTCGAAGGAATTATTCTTTACAAATGAAGTCTTTTGAACCAACTAATGTATTAAAATAATTTCAGATATCAAAATCGTCCTCTCAGCAAGTGGTGCTCCGCGACGCGACGCGCGCCCTCGCCGGCCGCTACCGCTGCGAGGTGTCAGCCGACGCGCCTTCCTTCCACACGCAAGTGCGGTCAGCGTACATACACGTCGTAGGTGAGTGGTAATTACTTCTATATTCTTGTAACCTTTATATCGTTTGGTTTTTTATAATGCAGATTTTTTAACACTAATGAACATTTTATTGATGAAAGTAACAAAAAATATTTTAATTGGGGTTGTTTCCTAGCAATATGCAGCAATGCATCGGACGACATTGCATTAAATGTTACTTTAAGATTATATAATGCTAAAATTATAATTACCACATATATATTTGATAAAAAAACCCATAAACATTTCATAAACTTTCCTTTACGTAATATCGACATATACACAATTCCTTTACGTAATATCGACATATAGGGGCAACTAAATAAATATAAATCTGGAAATTGTGTCTACAAATAAAAGCGTCGACACAAAATCGGGTATGTTAGTCTATTTCGGATCAATCTGCAAAAACGATGGACATATCGAGGAAACCGCTACGCCCGTAGCGCCGGGGGCTATTTGCATACCCGAATACGATCCATCGATCGCCAACAAGCCGCTGTCTCATCACTGACCCGCAGACTGGCCGCCTTACAGGCACTGTTATACATATATTATACATTTGGACTTTGATGAATTTTATAATCATCACAAATATTCGATAATTATAATCTATACGAAGGAAAATCTATTACGTTCCTTGGTATTTTGTTTATTATCACTGTTATGAAAAAACTAAGTGAACAAAAGTTGGAAACGAGACGGACTTCTCCTTCAATCCCTTTCTCTTATGCTGTTAAGTCAAGTGTGGAACATACGCTATAGTATCGTCTTCATTATAATTAAAATTCACATAAAACTTTGAAATACTTCGCAAAATTTTATATTCTTCCTCTTATTATGTGAAGTAACGTAACGTTGTTAAATGTTATCAAAGGTAGTATTGACTGTCCCTCTTTACTCTCAAACATGTCACTTAATGTGCATATTAAATCAGCGCACTGTCACATTCCCATCCACCTGCCCTTGGCAAACTAACTATCGCCAGAACGTGGTGCGCTGGCTTCCTAATGAACACTCAAAAAGTTCAGATCTAGATATTTTTATACAACAATTAAATAAACAATTAAGCCAAAATTACATCAACTAAATTATATTGCTGTTGTACAATTTGTACAGTTTATATTTAAACTGTTTGCTTGCTCAAACAATAATATTTATTGTATATTGTCAAATATTCTTGAGGACCTGTTATTGGCTGCATATCTTATTATTCATATATATAATTTAAAATTTAGTCTTCCCAGTAAATAAATAAATAAAATGTTCGTCAATAGAAAAGGTAAAATTTTTAATATTAAAATTATACTTTGTCCAACTTAAATTACGTACATACATGAATCGTGTTATAATTGAACAAAGACAAACACATTCAAGTAATACTGAGCTATTGCCTCCCGTGACACAACCAGCAGGAGAACAATGGAAATAATTAATATGTAACTAGGAGCTTATACTCTTAGCGAATACATCGATTGCGAGTGAGCCGTGTATTATGCTAATATCTTTTGTATGGAGAATTATGACAATAATAAAACTATTCGACCTCTTTTGGCTACTTTCATTCCAGAATAAGGCCACGTTCGCTTAATCAATGAATATTTAATAGTACTTTATCGTAGTATAATAAAATCGTATGACACAGAGGCAGAGAACTGTACACGCAGTATTACTGTTCTGTGCCTTAACTGATTTGAATTGATTCATTGAACTATTGCAAATTGGATATAGGAAGTAGATGTTGAGACATGGTACTCAACTGGACACATATATATATTTTAATTAGTAATGTACATTATATGTATGTTATTATTCTCAATTTTTTATACTTGCTATGCTTTTTAAATTTCGCTTCGGACCAGCGTAATGAAATATTTATAGCTGGCGATCTGCACTAAAAAGCTTGCCTAGTGTTCGGCAGTTTGACGCAATTGTATGCACTAACGAGAAGTAAATACGAAATGAAAGAGGAGAAAGCTTGAGAAGCAAAGCAAATAAACCAAGTATATGAATGAACGTGTAATTAATGTAGCTATGGATGAATACGTGTAAGCAAGCGTCTGTAGGCGGTCCCTCGCGTGCCGGAAATCTGTCATAGAGAACACTAATTGCGAATCAACAAGAAGAGACTGATTAGGTCTTTGTAGATAATTAGTTAGTTTTTAGAACTTTGTACTTTTATGGTAATATTTCTTTGTTTTAATTCGAAAACTTAGAATAGATATATCACATACGGAATCAGTTTAACATAATCACGGTCAAAACAATAGTTAACGAAGGTGAAAATAATTAATTTACAAAATTGAGATATTGAATCCTCGGGTTGGATAATTAGAAGCGCGAAATACCAATCTAAGACAAATAAGATACGTTCGTCATTGAACATTTAAAGGATAATTGTTCGGTTACAGTAGTATAGTTAAACTTACGAAATTCCCAGTCAACACGACTACATTTTTTATAAATCTCATCTTAAAATGAAGATAACATATATTCCTACATAGGAATGATATGCAGAGGGATGAAGGACAAATAGCGACGAAAGTAATGAGAATGAACGTGGATGATTACAATCATAAAGGAAGACCGAAGAAAGGATGGATTGAGTGAAAGATGATATGTGTACGAAGGGTGTGAATTCAGATATGACGACTATGATTATGAGAAACATACTGTGCCGACCGCAGATAGATGAGAGAAGGGCCTATATGTTCCTATATAGGAAAAATTATCTAACAATATCGCTCGAGGGAAACTTAAAAGGCAATCACAAAAAGTTGATTAATGCTCTCTCTATGAGTAGCTTGTCTATGTCAGCGATCGATGGCCGCGTTGATTGTCATTGTGATTAATTCGCCAACACCGTGACAGGTCTAAGTGCTTACCTCGCCTGAGCAGAAGCGACTCTCTACTCAGATGAATTCATTATAAATATCATTAGCTGCAGATTGTTATGAGATCATGTGATTATATTTCGCCGCTTTTGATGTTCTTACGGGGTGTTGATCAAGATATTTTTACTTGCAAATACTGGGTAACACTGTGTTGTCCTTGGATTTTTTTATAGAAGCAGGTGGCAAACAGGAGTAAGCAGTCATCCGCAACATGCAACTGAATTGCAGATTGGTTGTCTACCTTTTGACATGGACAGAAGAAAGGTTAGACAGTAAAAAGGATATTTCCTTTGTCTATCCATTCACTCCTTCAAATCTTCATTCCCATTCTTTGCTTGTTAGAAAAGGATGGGAAGGGGAGATCAGAATTGAATTTCTGGCACTTAAACTCAGCATACTTCTACTTCACGTCTTCTGTGAGGTCATGATATTTCACCAGTCGAGCTTGGCCCATTCGTGCAACAGATATTGTTATTGCGGGCTATTAAAATATCATTACTTTATCATGGAGGTCATCTCGTTGACTAGTGAAATAAAAAAAACGTGGCAATTTAATTCTGTTAGTAAATAAATCTTAGTACGATGCCAGAAAGTATTCTCATAAAAATTACCCTACCGCAATAGAAATGTAGTGCGCTACGTCTGAGAAATGGTTACATTGAGATTGCTTTATTTACTAGTGGTCCGCACGGATAAGGTAATTTTGTATAGCACTCAAAGTGGGTCCGACGTAAAATATCGAACGTTTTCTATTGCTCTCTAGGTTAATTTAATAGCGTTGAATATTTCAAACACGTAAATTGAGTGAATTTGTTGAAAGAAATATCGCTGATTTAAACCTAGTGATTTTTATTGCTGTTTAACTTTCAACGGATAGTGGACGGACTTATTGCCTGAGTTGTTTCGGTTTTACTCTTTAAATTAGTGCCATTATATTTCTACTTTATTGCCTTATTGATGTGGAAGGATGATGATATTAATTTAAAAATACTTATACAATTTGATATTCTGTGAAGTCGAAATACTTTCCAAGATAAATTACTACGTTCAAGTCATAGCAAAAGACACTTCGTGTATCTATACATGAGAAAAGTTTCTCGTTTAGCTTGTAGCCCAGAAGTCATGTGTAGTTTTCAAGCTTCAGTCAGGATTTCCTTCATATTTTTCAATCTATATACACAGTTACTACAGGATTTATGAGCTATTGGTATGGACTTAGTTTAAAAAGACCGGCGTGATCAAATAAATACAACCACCTCTGCCGGAGCGTGAAATTAGTATTTATTTATCATACCTCCTGGTTGTTGAGATGTCAAGAACCTTAATCCCCTTTCCACCTTCTCCTAGCTTACCTTACCTCCTTTTTTCCACATAAAGTGTACCACTAGAGTATCAGAAAATCATTCACAATAAATTCTTAACAGACACTGTAAAGAGATTATTGAATCAATTTAATCCCGGGGCAAATGCAAGGTCGGCAAATTAAAATCCAATCGAATGGTGGGCGCTTGATTGAAATCTATTATTAATGACGAATTCAAAATGGCAAGTATTCATTAGTCGGCCCGAAACGTGACTGTATTCGTTTCCGGAATCGTTCGGCCGCTTGCAAAGATTGATTATTACGTGTGTTCTCTTTTTTATGTCATCAAAAATTCACTGAATTTAATTTATAATTTTATTTGCTACACAGTAGTTTAATGATCGATTTATTCTTTAAAATAAGCTCTCACCTCTTGTGGTTTACAAGGTTTGAGAGCTGTCAAATTGTCATGTATCTGAATTTTAACTTTTTTCCCAGGAAAATTTATATCGGTCAGATTAGCGGTTTACTAAAAAAGGGCGATATAAGGAGCACCCCTAACCGATGAGCATGTATGCGTAGATGTACGTATGTAGAAGAGGCGTAGGTTTGCCAGGATCGCGCTTAACAGAAATCCAAAATCTCTGCCTACCCTTCTGAGTTACGGGCGTGAGCGAATATTTATTTATAATTCCATCTTGATTTATACTTCGTACAAGTACGATATAACGCACACATTAGAACTACGTTATACTGGATATATAAGACATTGTTTGTCACCTAGGATGTTAGACAAACAGTTTGTGGTAAAGTCGGAAACAAGTATCATGAAGGGTCGGCCACGCTTCGAGCCATGACTGTAAACGTACCAAGTGATTTAGAGCGGACACTCGAGTCCGGATGAGTACAGGTAATATAACATCGGCCTGTATACGTGTGCGACTTGACGTTAAGTGATACAAGCAATTTTTATTAATAACTGTTTAAATTACATTCCAATCAAACTTATGAGGCCGAAAATACAAGGAGAATAGAAAATTAGGTAAAGTTTATTCGTAGAACTTTCGTTTCTGGAATACTAATCAACGGAAATTAGCTAGGCTAGTTCTCAAATGTCCGATTATCTCATTGAAGGCGCTAGAAGCATGGTCATCAACATTTTTTTTTCTTTAGGAAACTGAAATTGATTTGATGTGACTTTTAATTTGACAGGAGTGCTACGCGCGGTTTCCGAACGGTAGATCATCGGAAAAATTAGCTGGCTATGTTCTATTAAATGGTATTTGATATGCCATAAGCATATAACCATCAACTTATTTTCCTTTTAAAAACGGAAATCTATTGACATTTAATTTGACAGGAGTTTTATTGAAATATATTTTTAAAATATACTTATAAATCACAGGGCCATCACAGTATTTCCTATTTCACATACATCGAAGGTTTGTTGTGTAAACATTTTAAAGAAAAATAATATTATTTTAGTCGAGATTGTATCAGGACTACGCGAATAGGTAACTCGCACAAACAGCAAGATCTGTAGACGATGTAAAACAGAATATTCTAACCCAAAAGATCCACCAAATTACTTAAACAAAAACGCAAGTGGACTGACCCGTGACGGCGGTAAAGAGCACGAAAATTTCAGATACGGGCACACTGTGAAGCGATCCCTAATATAATTCAGGACACCGCTTAAAGGAAGAGTTTTATGTTTAGAAAGTTCGTGTTACATTTTGCAAACCCTTTCATACACTTTAGCTTATTTTTTAAATAAGATCATTTTGTATTTAGCAGAATAAAGTGAAGAAAGAGACGGTGAAGTAGTGATTACGAAATCAATTTACTTTTTAATGTACTCTCACTCGTAAACAAGAGGGATATCCAGACACTACAGTTACCGTTTGGCAGGATACACACCACTTTCGCTTTTTTTACAAAAACAAGCGTCCTACCGTGACACCGTAAGATTTAGTTTGTACTAAAAATTTATTTTGCAATAATAAACAAATGCATATCCTCTTTCTATCCATTTTTAATAAAGAGGATGGCTAGAGGAGTAGGATTTGACAGGGTCACATAAATAGAAAAAAAAAACACTTTTTCTGTTTATTTTTTGAGCATAAAATGCACCAACGCATCTGCAACTCATTAGCCTTTTGCAGATGCTTATGGGTAGCAGTCACTTAGTATCGGGTGACCCGCTTGCGAGTTTGCCACCTTCTATAAAATAATCCAATGTCAAACAGCGGTATTATTACTTAATTAAAATTTACATGTTTTATTATCTGTCTGTCTATCTAAGTAAATATGAGAAGAGAGGAATTAATATGTTGCGTGTTAACAAAGTAAATATGCGAAACGAGTGTCGGACAGGTGGGGCAAGACCGTATCCACCGGAAACAGGATAACAGCCAACTTCCGACACGTCGACACCTCACGCTCCCTTATCCGTTAGTTTACTTATTCACTCCATATACAGGTCATAGTACGAAATTCCTGTTTCGTATTGCAAAAAATTCTTTGGAGTAATATGTATGTGAATACTGAATAAAAATATTAACCATTCTTCTAAGTTACCGTAAAAACTACATTTCCGAAATAATATATGCAAATGTTGATAATATAGTACATGTACATATTATTAAAATACATATATAATTTATCATACTTTATAGTGAGTACTTATAGATATAAATAAATAAATAAATATGCGCTCACGCCCGTAACCCAGAGGGGTAGGCAGAGACCACGGATTTCCATTCGGCACGATCCTGGCATACCTCTCTCGCTTCTTCTACATTCATACATCTACGCATACATGCTCGTCGGTTATGGGTGCTCCTTATATCGCTATTTTTAGTAAACCGCTAATCTGATCGATATAAGCTTTCCTGGGGCGTCCCCTACCAACGCTGCCAGATAAAATATATTTATTATAAAAATTAAAATTGTGTACGGTACTGGTATAAAAAAAATCTTCTCTAAAACCGATATATAACATAGAATCTAAGAACATATCAAGTTCCCTTTTTAGATATCGTATGATAAAATTACCTAGAAATGTTGTATGCTAAAACGCCGCGTGCATCGGTTAACCGCGTAAACTTTTTAATTCCATTTACAAACACCTCGCACCAATTCAGTAAAAAACACAAGCGCCGATCTTTCGAGCAAAAGTTGCGCGCAACTTGACACGTTTTGAGTAGGCGCCGCCGACAACTTCCGCCGTGAACATTGTACAGCCTTCTTCCGGCACGCGAGGCCCGTAACAAGCTTGTCGGTTTGTTAAAAGTGATACTGTAAATTAACTTCGTTAAGATTAAGTTAACTCTTATTAATTACTCGCTTTTGTTACTGTGAATATACTAATTAAGGTATTATCATGCTAAATTGTTAAGTTAGTTTGGTTACAAATGCTCGAGCCATTTATCCGTATTTTTTAAATACGTATCACAAGAATGCAACACGAATGATTTTTTTTTGAATTTGGAACAGTTTCAAATAACTTTTTTTTTATCATTTATTTTTCTCGTATTCAATTTTGTTGTCAAACTACAAGGGTTTATTTTTGTTGATTGTTTATTTATTTTTGATCTATTATCGCGTTTTTCCACTTGTTTTGAGTTTCAGACGACATTCCTTATGTTTATGTTTTATTAATCTAACTAGTTGTTGCCTACGACTTCGTCGGCGTGGAATCAAATAAAACGGCGGCGATTTTTCTATTTTTTTTCACAATTTCGAGGGTTTTTAACTTTTTGCGCGGAACCCTAATACTTTTGATTAAATTAAATTAGCCTATTTGAAGCCTTGCAATAATACATTTCTTCCAGTAAAAGTCCATCCAAATCGGTTTAGTCGTTTCGGAGGTTACCCAGAATAACCGGACAGACAGACAGACAAAAATGTTAAAAATTGCATATACATCATGTGTATTGAGTCTGGAAATTTTATTTTGATATTACATACAGACACTTCAATTTTATTTATCTGTATAAGAGAGTATGAACAATAAAAAAGTAGTAAAAGGACAATATTATTTGAAAGTAAACTCTAAACTTTCCGCAAAAATTATTATATGATAAGTACTGTATAAAATTATTGTAGAGTATTGAGACGTCTTGGATCAGTGTCAGTAATGACATTATGGTATCAAGATATAGCACCTAACTATCAGCCTTATTATAAGTGACATAGAGATGAGATTACTCGGAATTTTTCTGCGAGAATCAGAGAGAGTGTGGTCCGCAGCAGAAGCCAGCCGACATTGCCCGTGGAAGCTAAATTAAGAGCAGATAATGTTTGCTGCCTCTACCTACACCGAATTAAATAGTTTAAGAGTATATATATATTATAGCTTGTAACAAATTTTATATCTATAAATAATAAAATGATACTGGAGTAGCCCTTATAGTATTTTCTATATTTTAATTCCATTCAAATATAAAAATGTCAAGTTCTTATGAAGTAGGATTCCTCTCATTATGTGTGGTCACAGAGCGTGCTCCCGTCTGCTCGCAGGTCGTTGCTGGCTGTCTTTGAATATTATTATTGGTGCATGCAGACTGCGCAGCAATGTACTCTTTCACGTGAAATTCTGAACTTATAACTTACTTTTTGGAAAAAAATCCAATTTTTTATTATTTTCATATTTAGTGAGAAATTTAAGAAACGGTTACGCTAATTTCATGATATTATCTGAGTAATTCTTGAATATAGTATATTAGTTTGTTTATATTGTGCATCATTAAAGGAGCTCGTACAATTTGGATGAAATTTTATATTCAGATAAAGTTTCGCTTTTTAAGTCTACGTATAAAGGAGGTTTTGCTTAAAAAAATGCAATAAAAATTTAAAATTCAATAATTTAGCCATGTCATGCGCCATCTTTTTGGCATTTGAATTTTTTTCAATTCAATTTTTATACAATGACGTCAACGTTGTGTTTGTATTAAATGCATTCGCTAATTCGCTATTATAGCCTACAGAGTTTTATTGAATACTAGCTGTGGCCCGCGGTACCACCCGCCCTGCAATTTTACTTAAACGAAATTATATTACCTACTTAATACTACCGTAACCTCATCATCATCTCACTGCCCTTTTCCCGTGTATATGGGCTCAACACAGTATGGCCGTAGCACAGTTAAATTGATATAACTTTTTTATTTATAAACTGATTGAGATAAAACAAACACTAAATGTCAAGTAAAGCTTATACATTAGTGAATACTATAATAATTAAGCCGTTTCTGAGATTAGCGGTAATAAACTCATAGACAAACAGACAACAATTTTCTCTCTCTCTCCTCTAATAATAGTTTTTCTCAAATATCTTACTAACAATCTTCAATGTACGGACAGCGATCAGTTACATTTTTATTATATGTGTAGATTTTTATTATATACTTATGGTGCTGCCAATGTATGAATAAGTATTTACTTCGTCAACAGTATATAGATACATATATCTGTATCGCGAACTTACTCTAAAAGAACGAAGAAATTTCTTGCGATGAATAAGTTTACAAGATAACGAGAAGAATCAGATAGTATTCTCGCTGACAGTTCCTCCCCGAGGAACGTGCGCCGCGAACTATGCTCTCGCAGTCAAACAGCTGTCAAAATATCCCACGCAATGCTTCCTGATTACCCCGTCTTCTATACCGTAGGGGATTGCGGCTTTTTGTGTTGTCATATTTATTCCTCTTATTGTTTGAAAAATATTTCAAAGGTATATAAGTTAACATGTTTATATATTATGTAGATATTGGTGGCATACTTTGTATTTTCTGCATGAAACATGACTGAGGAATAGGGTAACAATATTTTATACGATTATTTATCTATACATATAATAAAAATGTAACTGATCGCTGTCTGTACATGGAAGATTTTTGAGAAAAAAAACTATTATTGGCTATAAATGCAATAAAACCCAAAACAATCATTATTAGAATTTTTGTCTGTTTATCTGTTTGTCTGTGAATTTTTTACCGCTAATCTCAGAAACGGCTTAACCGATTTGGGTGCGGTTTTCACTAATGTATGGTGGTAAGCTTCACTTAACATTTAGTGCTTGATTTATCTCAATCGGTTTATAAATAAAAAAGTTATATCAATTTAATGTACCATGTCGAGCATTTGCTCGATAAAAATGAGTAACTAAAATAGAGTACTATTATATAGATTATTACTGATAAGTAAGTAATATCATATCGTTTAAATAAACTTGAAGGGCGGGTGGAACCACGGGGCACAGCTAGTTTAGAATATAAGACGGGTAATATTTTTAATTATGTTACTTGTAATATTGGAACCGATTACTATGATTTTTTAACATTATATAAAATAAAGGAAACAAAAAAGAAGTCAGGCACATTTATGCATTTCATGTTCAATTTTAAAATCGATTGATTAGTTTCATAAATATCCATTTCTCTTTATAAGCATCAAATCTTTATTATTTATAGTTTTGCTTTAATGTACTAAACTACTAAACTACGCATAAATTATAATTATATTAAGTTAATTTATAAAATCGTTTATAGACACTCTTAGCGTTGTTTCCACGTCTTACTCTAAATCACTTTCAGCAAATGGCCGCCGGCCTAGTCGGAGTTCTGGATATATAATTTGAATATAATTGGAACATTCTGTCCGGGTCAGGAGTCGGCCTAAATCTTGACCATCGTTGACGTCTGACTGGACTAACATTGACAAACTACGCTAAGGCGGAAACGTGTTTATGATTTATCTTTACAATATCAAATTCTCTATTCTCCAGTTTCAACTATGGAAGAAAGGGGGATTTCATGTGAATTCACTTTGTCAATTCCAACAATAACAGCATCAAGAATGTGTTTGCAAAAAGGAATAAGAATGATAAATACAAAAGTAAATAAATAAATGAATATGCGCTCACGCCCGTCACCCAGAGGGGCAGAGATTATGGATTTCCATTTGGCAATTTCCTGGCATACCTCACTCGCTTCTTCTACATTCATACATCTACGCATGCATGCTCGTCGGTTATGGGTGCTCCTTATATCGCCCTTTTTTAGTAAACCACTAATCTGATCGATATAAGTTCTCCTAGGGCGTCCCCTACCAACTCTGCCACTCACTTTTGCAACATAAATTTGTTTCGTTATTCTCTCTTCATTCATTCTTTCATTACAAAAGTACTCCATCCATTATGGTTTAACTTATCCCAACGCCTACAGAAGCTCGCTTTTATACCAAAACTTGAGCTCACTTATCAGTCGGTGGTTTCCTAGTTCAAGTATTTCAAATACCACAAATGTTTGGTTGATCAGTGTATGACCATAGAATCAACCCCGGTCTGCTACCATTAAGCAGGCGACCACTTGCGTTTTTTCGCGTGGAATATCAGTGCTACACAAACAATGAGAATCCATTGTTTATTCGACTTTAATAATAATGGTTTATGTACAACAAATTAATAAGTGTGCGTGTACA
>JWHW01019639.1:25068-38179 GCA_000931545.1 Papilio glaucus | reverse complement strand
GACGGCTACACTTGTACCAGCTGCAGCTCGTGTGGGAGCACCTGCCGCTCGTCTGTAAGAACCTTAACTGAAAGACATAACATATTGTTTAATCTATTTTACGTCCATATTTTTTGTCGAATACTCTTTTACAAATGGCTACTATGTTAATCTACATTTGTAACTTTAATATTTTTTTTTTTTAAGTGAACTGTGCAGGGCAAGGACAATAATTGTTTAATGGAACCAAATAGCATGATCATTGTATACCAATTTTATATTTTTGTCTAAATAAATAAATCAAAATAGAAAAAGCCTGTCCTTACTGTTGTTTTCAAATATTGTCTCACATTTCAAGTTTCATTCATAAAACCAGTATTCAGCTATTCAACAACAGTGTTTATTAAGGAAGTCATAAAATTTAAGTTACTTCTTCAGTAAATAATACTTCATTGAGTCTCAGCTAAATAGAATTCATTAGGGAAGCGTAATTGAAGTAATATTTCAATTAATTTTGATTTTAAGACCCTTACAAATTTAAGCGTCTTAGTTCGACTTCGACCGGCATTCTGTTTTTCTAAATCAAATCAACTTTATTGAAATAAAATATTACTCATGGATTTTCAGTAGTAATTAAATATTTAATAACCGCGCATTCGTACTGTTTCGATTTCCCTATAGCGTGCGTACGGCAAAAGATTGTAACAAGTTGCCAGCCTGTGGTACCTTTAAGAGGCCGTTACTAAACCAGTACGTACCATATTTCGACCACTTCACCACTTAATAGCAGTTGGGGTCATGGTCAAGCGCTAGTTTGTTTAATATAAAAAAAATATTTTTCATTAATTTCTTGATATTAGAATGGTTTCGACACTAATACAATAAAGATACAAATACAAAAAAACGGTGAAGATAAACATCGTGAGGCAACCGGCGTGTCTTAAAACCACCAAATTCCAATACATGTGACATCCACCAACCCGCACTGGTAGATTACGGCCCCTTCTTTCTTTTGGAGAAGAGGCCTGTGTCCCTGCAGTGGGGAACATAGTAAAGGCTGATTTATTATTATAACAATAAAGATGAAGTTCAGTTGAATATTTTATTATTCCTTCTTGTAAAAGTGAAAATGATGTAGATGGCAAAGCAGCCGATTCATTGTTTGTCTTCCCGTAAAAGTTTCCCTATAAAATAGATAAAATCTTAACTTTAGCCAGGAAATAAATCATAGCGTTTCCATGGCCGCTTCGTAGGTTTTGACTGCGAAAGAAATAGATGTTGACAGGATTTATTTATAGCCGAAAATGCGTGAAGAATATCGTATTTTCCGATAAAATATAAATCGGAAAAGTTTGTTGGACTGTGAATGATTATAGTGACAGTCATTTTAATGTCAAATATGGAGGCGTGCTCTGAATATTGGGCATTTATGGAACTATTGCGACAGTTGTTGACTAACACCATAATGTATCTAACTTTATTCCAATAATAATTCATTTAATTTTTCAAAAAAATATTATCAAAAACATTTTTATTATTTATAACAAGATTATAAAGTCTCTCTGGGGGAAAATATGAATCGAATGACACCCCACTCTTCAAAACCGGACAAGCTGGCCTAAACCCACCTACATACAAATATATATGTACAAAAACTCTGTTTCTCCTGTCAGTCGTGCTAGAAGAAACACAAAATGGATATTCTTTACACATATTTATCAACCCCACGATGTTCCTCCCGCGTATATCCGCGTGGCTAAGGGAACGCTCTCGCACACATCCTTGGCCCCGCCTGTGGTAGCTGCCGGAGCAGCTCCGTCTCAGGAGGGACGAGCCTTCCACTCATCATCCATCCTACACTGCCTTTTGGCCAACTCGTCCTGGGTTCCTCTTGGTTAGCCGTGGTCCTCGGCTACTAGCCGATCTATTCTTTAACCTAATGTTGTAAGTTATAACAAAACAAAATAATACAATTTGAAACAAAAAAAAAACGTGTAAATATTTTAGCTAACCTAATAAAATTATTAAAATAACGAACACTTTCGTGCTCTACTCAGACTTATTTTGTAGTGCTCAAAATGTTTTAGTCACTACAAAAGTTTTTAATTAGGGTTCTTAAACAAACCGAGAATATGAAAATGTTACTCCACAAAAAGGTAGTTCAAAAATTGTCTCATTTGCAGGTTATATTTACTTTAAAATTCAGCTTTTAATCCAACTATTTACTTAAAAAGAGTTACTTTATAAAATAGATAAAGTGAGAATGGGCGGCGCTAATCTCCTTCTGCGAAACCGTAATGGCCTAGAAGGAGATTGCTGAGCGAGACCGGGAGCCCACTCGAAGACATAAGATTCGGGCGTTTCCTCGGGGCAATCTGGTTTTCCCCGTAGGCCCGGGCAACAATAGGCTCATGTCATTGTCCCTTTTGTCGCAGCGTCGACAAAAAGGGACCCTCGGGATCGTGGGCGCTTAGGGTGGAGGCCCTTATCGTCTAGATAAACAATTCCGGGAGGACGGCAACATGGCGTGGTCCTGCGTGCGTGCGTCCTGGTACTGCGAAAGCAAAGAGGGGAGTTATTGTCACCTCTGGGTCATACAGAAGCTCACTGCAGAGGGTTCTGGTGTGTTCCTTTGGAGATGCCGGAACCCTCTAACATCGCACTCGAGGATGGCCACCGAGGGAGTTTTAGTGGGTCTAATCTTACATAATCCAGTCTGCTTGCTTCTGCCGTTTTGGGCCGCCAAGGCGCCTTTCGCGAGCAATTTACACGCCGAGTGTGAGCGGCGCACGAGCGGCGCGGGGTCTATGATGTACTTCCCCCTACATTACTTTCGTCAGATATGGACGCACCCTTAGAGAGATCTCTAAAGTTTGTTGTAAGTTGCTGTATGAGTTGCGCTAAAGACGTGCACCAAACAATTGCAGCAAATGCGCGCGTACAGCGCGCTCGCAGTTCGTGAACCGCTCGCAAGCTGCACATGGACGCACCCTTAAATATGTTAGACGCACATAACCACATTTCTTTATTTTATTTCACAATTACATTGTCCTGTGACTGGTACATTTGTAACCAAAACTAAGACAATAGTATTGGTTATGAATGAAAAATGGACTGAAAAATTCATTTAAAAAAATACGAATACCGGAGTAAATAAAAAATGTAAATAGTCTGCGCGAAATCGTTACTGCTAGTTAAAGTTAGTCCGGACTGTATTCGAACATTTTCGTCACGATGTGATTGTTCGGGTTGCCGTGACGCGGCGTAGTTCCCTGGGCCCATTTTATTATGTCCCATTGTCGATAAGAATTGTATTTTGTGTAGCGTGACGACATCGCCCGCACACAACTGCGAGTCCCATCCTGAATGTGAATGTACCTTAATAAAGCCTTTTGAATATCGTTACAGTGCATTATTGTAACGTACGAAGTAAATAGCTATTAAATTAATAAAAAACAAATATATAAAGTATCTAGCTGTATAGTCTAGTTGTACCCCGCGGTTTCGCCCGCCGTGTAATTTAATCTAACCAACGATTTTTCAACCTAAACTACACCCTATTATGATTGACCAGTAGCTAGCATATGGCTGATTTTTTCCTACTTACTTGACACTTATCATTATATTTTTGACAATTCACGCATTATCTTTATAAATTATAGCCTATGTGTTATTCTGATGTATAAGCTATGTTATTGCATAGTTTCATTAAAGTCCATTTTGTAGTTTTTGCGTGAAAGAGTAACAAATATCCGTACACATGTACAAACTTTCGCATTTATAATTTAGTACCAAGGGGTTTGCGGGCGTTAGCGACTTATTGTTTTAATTTTTATTCAGTTTTCTTAACAAAAATAATTCCTTCTCATCCTAGAAGTATTCTGTGAGGACGTGGAACCAAAGTTATTGTCAGCCGACTGACGCTGAGCTGACACTACACCATTACGCAACGCGTGTTCACTGACCAAATATACAGTGTGATGTCACGTTCACACTGGGACTTACAGTGCTCGCAGTCAGCTCGTAACTCGTTTGGTGTGAACATGCCCTAACATAGGTGGTTATAGTGCCACTTCACTGTGTGATTCGTCACAATATAAAAAATGTACAGTTAATCCAAAGGAAGATTTAAGGTTAAGATATGAATCAATCAAGCAGTCGTAGAATTTGAAAGATAACAAGCCAGTTCAACGCTTCTTTCGAATTTGGGTAAAGGTCACGCGCTGCGTGTCAAATTAATTTGATTTATTGCGAAGCTTCCTTCGTTAGCAAAGTTCTTTATTTCATCCCGGGATCTTTATGAACAGTTTATAATTAGAAAATTTGTAGGATAAATGATTATTTATTTCTATGGATGTATAGAACCCTGTCACACTATGATTTTCTAATTAATTGGCTATTTTAAAGTTTAACGAGACTTATATACATGCACAGCTAAAAATATGTGAAATACTAAAGAGAAATATTTTCCATGATAGACGCCAATGTTATTGCGGTTTATTTTATTATATAGTAGAAGGCGGCAAACGAACAAGCGGTTCACCAGATATCGAGTGATCGTTACGCACAGGTATCTGCAACAAGCTAAGTAGTAGCGTTGCCTACCTTTAATGGACAGAGGAAGGGATCAACAGAAAATGATTATTCCCCTTCCTATTAATCCTCTCCACTGTTAAGTCCTTGTTTCCCTTCCCATCCTATCGTTATTAACATAGGAAGGGGAAGAGGATAAGAATTACGCCTCCAGCACCTCACTCATCAGACGAATCACAGAATGCTTTACTTCACGTCTATCTTCCGAGAGGTCGTGGTATTTCACCGGTCGAGCCGGCACATGTATATGCTGTTGATTATCAAGTATGATTTATTAGTGATAGTATGTTTCTACGTACTACATGTGATCAAAGAGTTGCGTTTAATAGATTAGACATTTTCGAAATAAGTTTAATCGCTAAGATTACAAAAAGTGTCGACCACCGATTTAAAAATATAACTTTTATGAATATAATCAGCAAAATGGCGTCGTAACACTCTGCGTGACAAAAAGTCTGGGAGCATTAATATTCATAAGCAATAAAGGTTCTTTGACTTGTTGATTTTTTTTTTCTGTAGAGAACGTGCAGGTTTAGTGAGAATTGTTATTTTCATACAATCTGCGGCAAGAGATTGCAATAAATTCATTGTGGATGTTACCTTTTCTAATAATAACAATTCTCAAGCAATTATGAAAACTCCAGATTTACTTAGTACATTTCAGTGCGAAGAAATTACGTAATTTAAAACTACCTTCTTTTCTATTCTCTGACATTGAAAGTTTAAATAAATCAGTGCTTTTTGTTCAAGATTTTAACGTACTTATTGCCAAGTACGATTCTTGACATTTTACCTAAATCGAGATTTTTTTTGGATTTAATTAGTATGCTCAGTTTCACCAGCAAGAATTGAAATACTTTTGTTTAATTTATTTAAATGTAATCTAATCTACTTAAAAACAAAATGACTTTTGACGTGTCGTATTATTCCATTACCTGTTGTCCTAATTGACCTGTTTTTAATGCGACGTCGCCTAGCCACCTACGTCGCCATCATCAGTCGCGCGTTATGTATTGGTCGCATCATGTCATCCGCGGTGCGTCACGATGCGTTATAACCTCTTCTTTCCTTCTTTTTGAAGTCGGTTAAAAAGTATAATGTTTCACACTGATATGACATGAAAATGACAAAATAAATGGCAATTTTCTAGGGGTTCTTTTAAGGATAATATTGAAAATAAATCGATATAGGCCGAAGGGCTTAATTATCTGACGTTATCAGTACAATGGAGCTTAAGCCTTTCAAGTGTCCGGAGCAATGAAATCAAATCTCAAAGATAGGATTAGAGACTATTGTTCTGTCTGTGTCATTGTAATGTAACGTTGCTCAAGTAAAAAGAAAAATTGATTTTTTTTGGAGATTTTGTTGTATTAGCCTTTATTTTATTGATATAAACTGAATGTATCAAAGTATTATGTATATCGGTAGAGGAAGGCTCTTGGGGTATTTTTAAAAGTGTAACTGCCATTACTAACGTCATTTTGGTGCCTACTTGTCTCTAAATAAATAAAATATCGTGTCAAAAAAGTTCTCCATGTACATAATAAAATCGAGATAAAGTTTTTAGGTGAGCAGTGTTGAAAATTCTCATAAACGAATTGACAATTATTAAAAATTAGTGACATAAAAAATAAAACGAATAAATATGCGCTCACGCCTGTAACCTAGAGGGATCATGGATTTCCATTTGGCGCGATCCTGAGACCCCTCTCTCGCTTTTTCTACATTTATACATCTACGCATACATGCTCGTCGGTTATGGGTGCTCCTTATATTGCCCTTTTTAGTAAGCCACTAATCGATATAAGTTCTCCTAGGGCGTCCCCTACCAACACTGCCACTCACTTTTGCAACATAAATTTGTTTTGTTATTCTCTCTTTATTCATCCTTTCAACATGCCCGAACCACCGAAGCATACCTTTCTCAATTCTAGTCACAATATCCAATTTTTCCTTTTCCCTTATAATCCTAAACCACACTTTTTCTTTTTAATGCTATAGTGACATACTATAAGCAATATAAAGAATACGTGTAACTGACCGACATTTGTATTCGTAAACGTATGGAAGTATATAATCTACTCACATCGGTCAATAACATGGCTGCTTATTAATTTATAGATTAAAACAATTTTTCTCTGTTTTTGTGTCTCATAAATAACCTGTGAAATTTTAATTAAATTTGATTAGTGAAACCTTGTTTTCATTCAGCTCAATTATTACTAGAATTTATATTGTAAAATTGGCGCGCCAGCGATGTACAGCGAGCAATCTAAGATCAAATAAGTACACGTGTTAAAACAAATTAACTGAATCAAGATATACGGTCCTGACGACGTTCATTTAAATTTACGCAAATAGCTAAAGGTGTTTCGAACGTTTTGAACTCGAATATTACAAGGGAACCTTAACTCTAATTACGCCTGTATCTCTGAACAGATCTGTGCTTAATATTCGTTAATGAAATACAATCTAAAGTAACACAGCGTCATTAGAGCCATGCTATTACCACACGCAAGGGTCATAACATCGCATTAAACTGCCTTTTACTGTTGTTTTATTGGAACAAATCTCAAATCTCCTTATAAGCATTTTCGGAAAAAGGTTACGCTATTCAATGTTTTAAGACAATAACCACAAAGCTTAAAATGGTATTTCCACCATCTTGACAATTGAAATTCCATCACCAATACGGTGTTAGAGTAATTTCCATTCAAGCACAAGTCTCTAGCGGTATTTCTAAGCCAATACAAGTCTGGGCCCTTACAGAAAATAGTGGAATCCTTCCTTAAAAGCTCCTCAGGTGTTATGAATGTTTTTAGCTGGCGGTAAGCACTTAACAAGCTTCCTAGTAAAAAAATATTTTGTTAACGCAACGCACAATTCGCTGTTACTTGGTATTTAGTACTTAAAATAATTGGTGGATTTATTATCACAGTGGGGTAGGCAGAGATCATGGATATCCATTTGCCGCGATCCTGGAACACCTGCATCGGTTTTTCTACATTCATACATCTACGCATACATGTATACATAGTAAGCCGCCCTTTTTTAGTAAGCCACTAATCGATATAAGTTCTCCTAGGGTGGGCCCTGCTAACACTACCATTCACTTTTGCAATAAATTTGTTTCGTTATTCTCTCTTCATTCAGACTTTCAAAATGCCCGAACCACCGAATTGTCGTGAAAATTGGATCCTACATATAGAACTGTTGGTAACGAAACCCTAACCTAAAAATAAAATAATAATATATGTACTAATAATAACATACTATGTTCACATTAATGGTCGTACTGCGTCGCTTCTCTCGAATATTGCTACACGAGGCTCCGTCCGAGTGTACTTCAGGTAGAAGTATAATTGTAACACCATTTCTGTTGTAATTTAAGCAAGAAACAGTGATTCCCCGACGAGTTTAGTGCGCTGGAAGGCATCCAGCAATTTGTAGCGAAATTAAATTAGAGAGCAAAGGGACGTCTTTCTAGAATTATTTGTTGTATAGTCATGCTTTAATGCCGGAATCATGAAAATGCCAAACAAAATATATTGTTCTATAACAAAATTTAAAGCGTTGTCTGGTATTTTCAACATTATTAGAATATACAAACTAGTGAGTTCAAGGAGGCGTATTTTCCCGACAGTGTGAAGATATTATTGTAAAAATTAAAGGGAGGTGGAGGTGCGATTCTGGTCTTTCATGAAATAATTTGTTCTTTTCTCAAGTTCCTTGAGTGGCATCAGTTTAAAAAATAAGTAAGTAGGAACTTACGTCCGTCACCTGGATGGGTATTCAGGGATTAAGGGAATTCCATTTGGCGCGATTCCAGCACAACTCTTTTGCTTGCATATTCATACATCTACCCATATATACCCATTAGTTTTTTTTTGTATAGACGAAGGTGGCAAACGGGCAAACGGGTCATCTGATATCAAATGGGTATATACAACAAGCTAACGAGTTGCAGATGCGTTGCCTACCTTTAATAGACAGAGGAGGGATACACAAAAAAAGACATTTCTCTTTCTTATCCATCCCCTCCATCATCAAACTCCTTACCTCTTCCCTTCGTTCTCTTATTGGAAAATGATTGGAAAGGGAAAAGGCTAGGATTAGGCTTCCGGTACTACACTCATCGGACGAAACGCACAATAAAAATTATGGGTAATATTAATACGGTTTCTCTTTCGTATCTTTTTATTTTAATATTACAGTTCAAAGATGAATAATAAAAGAATAATTCGCAACTTGGATATTCGGTTTTCAAAGGTCTCATTTACATCTCAGCGGTTATTACAATTTTTGGTATTATAATAAGATGAAAGTGGCAGAAGTATGCTAATTATTGGTTTCTAAATCACTTAGCAATGAATGAAAACTTTCATAAATGTATTCAGCGCAATCGTCCCATGACGCGCGCTGTAATGGAAAAATCCCCCGCCATTAATATTCATAAGCAGAAACAAGGGTTCCTGGACTCGTCGAAATGTTTTCAAGCAAAAACTTACTAGATATTGCTACAGGTTTATTTTTAACTTTTACCATTTCCCTGTATATACTGATTGACTAATTCAACTTAAAATATATTATTAAATAATAATATTTGGTGTGTAAGTTAACTATTAAGTCATATGTAAGCAAGTTACCTAGATTTAGAATCATCAACATTGTGTTAGTATATACGAAACATACATAACTTATAGTTTATTTTAATTCCTAACAATCTCTTCTACAACTTGAATCTTAATAATGAATAAAAGTTACATAAAAAAGTACTTTTTATCTACTAAATTGTATAAAGTGTAGTATCAAAATAATAATACCATTTAAACTTTCACCCTCCATTACCATTGGAAATGTTCAGAAATTTACTTTTCCAAATAAATTGTTTAATATTAACAACAATATGGAACAAATATAATTAAACAGTTTGCGATATTTGCCAAAGTTGCGCACAGCTGTGCCTCTGACAATAAAATACACGTCGAATCTATGTAAAGCACACGTTAAGGAGATATACTGAACAATTTAAACTTTACAAGGGAAGTAGTATTGCGTAAAATATGAGATTATCTCCTTCGCATAAATGTTAATTAAATTAACTTTATACCCAGGAAGAGTCCATTGTTTTAGATTAGGCTTTGCTTTTCAGATAACTTGGTGTTGTAGGCTTCAGTTCCGGAGCTGTAAAATGGAAATAGGGTATGCTTTGTATCATTTGAGGCGACTAAAAGGGTATTAATTAGGGATGTCATAAGAGACTAAGATGGTCCATGGATAGCCATATCTAAAGAAGTATATAAGGAGATTTAGCAACGTGTAAAATATAACCTACGCATATATAAAAGAATTTTTAGAGATAATACCCATATTTTATATATTTAAATCT
Source organism: Papilio glaucus (assembly GCA_000931545.1). Taxonomy (NCBI): domain Eukaryota; kingdom Metazoa; phylum Arthropoda; class Insecta; order Lepidoptera; family Papilionidae; genus Papilio; species Papilio glaucus. Next base: position 28,218 of record JWHW01019639.1, on the reverse strand, counting down.
CCACCGACAATTTTTTTTCCTTTACCTGGATTCATTTATCATTTCTATCCATTGTATTAGTTTTTGCTCAAATGAATTAAAGAATAACAAAAGTCCCTTTTACATACATCTTTATTCAATCACATAAAGAATATTACTACCTCTTTTAACTCCACAATCGAATTGTATTCACATTGTCAAACAATTCTTTATGTCTGGGGAATTGTATACCAGTTCCTAATTTATATTTATATTCTTCTTTTATAAATATAGGTAATTTTAATCTCGAAAAAAAATAATCAAAGTAAATACACTTTCCCTGCGCTTTTCCTACTTTTTTATGTTGGGTCGGCACAGTACGACCGTAGTCCATACTTTAGGTTTCTTGGGTATATATATGAAATATTAGTGGATTTTCGAAATAATTTACTAATATTTCTTTTTACTATTCCCAACCAAGCTTAAACTTTGTTAGATATGGTTCACGATAGTCGAAGTAAGTACACTACCTAGATTTGTTGCTTTATTAACCGACTTCAAAAGAAGGAGAACCATCATGTAAGTTAGCTGTTTATAATATTAGTTTTATTTTGTTTAGGGCTTGGCACCGACTTCTAACCTTTTAATAGCTAGCACGTACAAATAATAGTATTTTATGAATGTTAAAGGTATTAGGTTGTATAAGAGGTGTATTCAATTAAATCTTTATTAAGTTATTTTGTACTTTTTAGTTTTTGAAGTCGGTTTTTTTAAACGTAGTTTTTTTACAAGCTTTTATCGTGGCTTTGTTCGCGTTGTTGTTTTTAAAATCAGTTCTTTTTTAATGATGGCATCCTATGTATTTTCTAATAGCATGTCGATCGTGTTGAGTCATTAAGCATGGACGCATAACAGAACAGACAAAAGATCAAACATACATTTACATTTATAATTTGCGGGATATAGCATTGGCCCTGCCATGTTCTAATAGAACTAATTCTGAACTTCGTCAGTTTACAATCGGACTAGGCATATTATAAACTATGAGAAAATTATTTAAACTTTCGTGAGACATATTTTAACACACTAATTAAAACGGCTTTACTCACGCGTGGATCGGTGTATGCACCGACTAGTTTCGAGCCCATCGGGGGCTCTTCCTCAGGGTGAGTGGGGCTGGCATAGGTTCGTAGTCAGTGCGAGGCGCGCCGCGACCGCGTGTAGTAAAGCCGTTTTAATTAGTGTATGAGAAAATTGTGATATAATCGAATTTTTCATTATTTGACATATAACTGTTATTATTTTCGTATAAATGGCAAATAAACTAAAATTATATGACATAGGTAATAATATAACAATTTACAACTAGAAGGTACAGAGAAGTGTGGATAGCGTACAGTTTACAATGCGGGTAACAAAGTAAAATGTATTAGGGCGAATAGCTTTGCCCCATTAGAGGTGAAGTCGATAAATGTTCGCTACGCAGAGGACGTATGGCCGATGCCGGGCGGCGACTTTACTACTCCTGTTATTTACTAAAAGCTGTTTGAAGTTTGAAATCATTTTATGGAATTTCTAGTGTTATATACTCTTTAATTTTTTTTTTTTAATTTTAACTAATACGCGGAACAAGATCGGAAAATTTCAGCCGATAAAATTATAAAGTATTTTTGTTAAATCATTGTCATTAACAATTATAAAAGTAAATTATTCAATGTGTGTATGTGAGCTCCTCCTAAACCAGGAATTCTCCGAATACTCGTTTAACTAATTTTGTTCCTTTGCTGTATCTAATAAATTAGAGGTTACTTTATAAAACGACAAAGACGTAATTACGTACAATAATCGATATTGTCAAAGGCGATACAAAGTCGTAAAAACGTCCGCGTAATGAAATCAAATCTCCGCCAGGATTAAAGGAGACCGCTGTGCCGCATCACAATTTGACGTAATTCCCGCTAAAGGAAAATTCCATTCTTTTCGCAATTTCAAAAGACAGCAATTTCGTCGGGGTTACTTTGACAGTGGCCGGAATATCGTTTTGGAATTAAGATCAATCGGGTAAATTGTTATATTATCTGATTTAGTTATCTAATCAGTGAAAGATGTTTGATCAAACGGATTAAATAATTTAGAAATCACAATTCATTTTACACTCAACTCGTTGGTTTCAGATACAAACAACGAATCTATAATCATATACAGGGTGGCTTTTTTGTGGAAACAAGTCCCGAAACTCTTCCATATCAAATGAGCATGTTCTGACGCATTTTTCCACGCGAACCTATAATATTTTCCCCTAATAAATGTCGTCTCACACGACTAAAGACGTTATTCCTCATACCCACAAATCACAGCATTCGTTAAGCTTTAAATATTATCTGAGTTAAAACGTAAACTATTTGTGCAATTTCCTGACGTTAGATAAATATTCATAGCGAGCGCTATCCGGCGATTGCGGTCAGAGGTGCACGTGTGTCACCGCCCCGTGAATGTTATATTATACTTTGTCTTTGAAATGTGTTTGTAAATACTGTTTTAAATTACTCCCTATTCCTGAAATTTGCTTAAACATCAAAAGTAATAATTACTGAATAGTAAATTCTTACGTATTTAATTTAAACAGAATATGAATTAAAAATTTTAATATTTTAAAACGTAGAAAGAAATTAGGAACGTGTAATTTGACATTATCTTTTCTTTTATTATCTTTAATATCTATGTTTGTTAGTTTTTTATTGTATGTAAAACAACCAATGTAAAATCAGTATTATAACTTCATTTTAACAAATATAACCTTGCATATTTTTTAAGTTATAATATTAGTAGGTAGTATGGCGGGTAAAGGTGAGGCGATATCAGCTTCTATTTTTTTTAATGGAATAAAATGGCAAACGAGCAAGCGGGTCACCTGATGTTAAATGAACGCTACCCATAGGCAACCGCAACAAGCAAGTGAGTAGCAGATGCGTTTCCTACCTTTACTGGATAGAGGTAAAATAGCAAAAAGGATTTTTCCTTCTCTTATTCATCCCCTCCCCCGTCCAGTCTTCTTCCTCTTCCCACCCTATTATTTGTAAAATAGGATAGGAATTCCTTCCTAGGGGCATCACTAACACTAACATCGGGCCTCCAGCACCTAACTCATCAGACGAAACGCGGAAGCATTAAATACTCCTACGTCACGCCTGT
>JWHW01019639.1:9964-24663 GCA_000931545.1 Papilio glaucus | reverse complement strand
GGCTGTCTATTCAAAAAACCTATCAAATATGAAAAATATACAAACCGTAAAGTACATAATAAATTACATGTTTAGACAAGATATGTTGAATGCTTTGAGCATTCAAAAATGGAATTTAACATTTGATATTTTATAGTAAATCATATTCAGTAATTCTTGTATTTAATTTTGAATTTTATTGTCATGTCTTAACGGTTTATTTTTCTTTATCACTCATCGCGTCTTAAGAAGATTTCACTTTTAAAATATATTTAGTTTTTAATAAAAAAAATAATAAGTTGTAGAAGCACAACTTCTCATTACGTTAAATTACAAATCAAATCGTAGTAGAAACTATTAAGATGCCGCATCGCCACCAACTTGTAATAACATCACACAATCACTTTATATAACTTATATAAGTTTAGCAATAAAATCCCAACTTCGTGTAGCACTTGAAACTGGAAAGGTAAGCCAAGTTACACCATAATTAGTTGACGCAACGGGCGTGGCGAGAGCGCCCCGTTATTTGATGTTTGGCCACTGAGCTGTTCACACAAATTCTCTGGAATATACCGCATGTTATTAACTTCGTTCAACCGCTAGACCCTTCTCAAATAAACGAGAACAAATTTAAAAATATTTTCCAAGTCAAGAACATACATTTTCTGCATTTTTATGAACACTGTAAAAGGAATCTAACGAATACGAAATAGTAAGTCATTTAATACCTAATATAAAATCCCTCGGCTTCGTGGAAGCAATGTATATAAGCCAAGATTTTTTGTTCTGTCGTAATGTACCTAATACGTCTTCTTTGACAATCATTGCTATGTTATAGCCAATATACGCACCACCTTAATCTTCTAACTTTATCTATATATATACGTATAAAAGGTGATGCCTGCATGTATGTATGTACCTACGTCCTATATAGACTCAGAAATGGCCGAATTTCGATGAAAAATTCAAGAAATATTGAGATATTGGCCTATTGCGTAATCCGCTACGTAAGTTTGGTATCGATCGGATCAACATAATTAGTGCCTGTGCGAAGCCGGGGCGGCCACTAGATACGTCAACTCTCCTCATGAATTACTCCACCTATTAGGGAAAATCATATAAAAGAAGTTCAGTAGTTTTTGAGTTTATCGCGCTCAGACATTAACAGACAGAATGAAGGGACTTTTGTTTATGTTATATTTTACGGTATAATATGTTGTAGTCTATGTCTATATGTAACGTATTAGTAACGTCAGGGCGTGGTCGTGTCGTTTCGGGCAACACGGCAATTGTCACTGTTGCCACATTGTGGCTATTGCGGGGATGTTCATTACGGATCCGGTCAACCGTGTAATGCTTAAAATCATTTATGTAGTTTCCTTAGATTGACTAATTACATAAGCTAAAATTTTCTGTACATTAAAAAAAACAATATAGTATTTGTATTATCCTTTTATTTTGACAGTACGTGCTACTATTTTTTAAAATGTCTAGAAAAATAAGTAGAATAAAAGATAACTCGGAACTGAAAGTGCACTTAAACGCCACTGTGTCTTTAAAACATACGCAGCGTATTTACTTAGTACACTACAAAACCATGTAGTTAATAGATCAAGTCCGAAAGAGTACATTTTTATGAAACCAAGCAATATTTCATTTTACCCTCGGCATAAACTTATACAAGGCAAGCCGGCGGGCGCAAAGTGGCCTGCATAATAGTCCTATTACAGTTTAAAGTGCGGATAACAGAGTAAAATCTGTTATAGCAAATAGCCGAGCTCCATTAGTGGGCGAGTCGATAAATGTCTGTCGCGCGGCGAGCGGTTGACACTTATAGTTAGTGGTTTGTATTAACACAAAAATTTCTCAGCTGAGACATTTTGAATTATATGGTGTCATGTTAGAGTTCATTAAGCTAAAGTTATTATAAAGTATCCAGCTAAGTTGGGCTTGTATCATATATCATATCCGGACATCAACCCTTTTCAGGTATTGAATAAAATAGTAAAAAAGTATTGAACAGAGCCTTGAAAATTGAAATAACTAGACCAACCCAAGACCCACAAGGGTTTGTAGAGCTAGAAGAAGAAGAGCCTGCAACAACAACATCTGTTGCGTGAATGGGCCGGCTAGACCGGTGCAATATCATGATCTCAGTGAAGACACGCGTGAAGTAGAAGTATTGTGTGTTTCGTATAACGAGTGAGGAAGGCCTAATTCTGGTCCTGTATCTCATCTAATAATTTAAAAAAAAGGAAAGGATGGGAAGTGGAAGTGGATTTGATGGAGGCGGGGACGGAATAGGTAAAGGGAAATATCCTTTTTTCTGTTTATCCATTTCCTTCCTCTCTCTATTAAAGCCAGGGAACACATCTGCAACCTATTACCTTGTTGCAGACGCCTATGGGTAGCACTAATTTGATATCAGGTAAACTGCTTACTCGTTTGCCACCGTCTTCTATAAAATAATATAATATGACAAGTAAAAGTATTTTAAATTCTAAATATCGATTGTTTCTTCAATTAAACCAAGCTATTGACAGCTGTTCATTTTTCATGAGCTCTGTTTTTACGTAATTAGTACCATCTTACACCCTTGACCAGATCGTCGTTTGGTCTATCCTGTATGAGGCATAAACAACCTGTATCAACCATTCTAAAACCTTTTGGCTCCACCAGACATCATTTCTACGAGCTGAGTGCTTTGCTCCTTTTGTTAGTAGATCGATTTGAATTTAGGTGAGCTTACAGTTTAAAGTCGCGAATCGAAGAAGGAAGTAATAAAGCGAAGTCTACCGAAAGGCTGACACTATCCGCGTTGCGACGTAGATAGAGCTGTCTCATTTAGCATCGGCGATTATCTCGGCGTTGAAACGTCCTCTGTATAAATAGCACACGAGTTTTAGATACACTTTTAAAGATTCAACCATGTACGTTACGAGGTTTTAGTTTTAAATCTCAAGTTAGAATATTAAGATCACCAATGGCAACCACACTGAGTGATTGCCAGCGTCACACTCCTTTCACTATAACTTGAGAAGTTCTGACTATTTTATATATATTCAGATATCCTATTGTTCCAAATGAATTAACTACCAAAAAGTAGCTTTCAAACAGAGCAGCCAGTGAATTTAACTAAAAGCTTTAAAGATCCACAATATATCTTTATGATTTATTACAACGTTTAAAACTATAATAATTTAGTTTATTTGATTATATTAATGTTGCCCTTCTAACATTGGCAATCCGAAATATTTACAATTGTTCACCATGATAAGAGAAATGTTACTGTAATCATTTTAATCACTATAAATAAAGAATCAGATGTTCATCAACTTTTAAAAGCGGATGAAACATGAAGTACCTACTCAATGCCGTGCTTCATTGCGTTCTGTAATCAAAGACTTAGTCCTAACCAATGAAATCATACATTTTTATATTTCTAGGATTTAAAATATCTTACAGTTTTACTATTATCCTCACAAAGCCAAAGAAGTGTCTTTATGAAATATAATTTAATGTCATACCAAAAATAGTTCTACTTGAAAAAATGCGTTGAAAGGAATATCACTACATAATATACGCTCCCTTGATTTACAACCCACTTACCAAGTGATTCTGGGGAGAGCAAAGTTCCGTGAGTTACTCCATGGTAATGCCATAAAGATTTATAATAATTTCTTGTACGTACATTATAGCGGCCTCTTTTTATGGCAGGAACAATTTTGTTGGCTAAAGCGCAATACGTAAGTGTTTTTCTTCCAAGTTAACTAATGTTTTATTATGTTCCAAGAATTTTGTCTGTTGCCCCTTGTAGTTGGGTACTTAAGCTTTCACAGAGAAAGAGGAAATAACAGCTGTTTAAATCGTGCATGTGATAATAGGCGTTTAAGTGGAAGGCAATTTACGTAATGCGAACGGAGGAAAAAATATTTTATTTTTTTATACCAGTTTGTATTTTTGTCGTAATGTTGATAGAAAAGCATCTATATAATTCTACTTAGTGCTTGATGATATTCTTCTCCTTCTTTTTTACTTCTACAACTTTAAAATTTGCGTTACTAATCACTTTTAGTTAACATAAGATTTTTTTTGTGTTTAACATAGTTGTCTCCACTTCTAAGTTCAGTAAAATTGCTCGATACGTGAAACAAGTATTATTTGACAAACTCTTCAAAGCCCGAGCCTAAGATCACTCTGGAGTACTCGAGATACGTCCTCTCGTAAAAGTTCAGGCTAAGTTTACCCTGAATTATCGGTCACATCGCAAGTTGTTAGGAACGTAGCTGTACTTCTGTCTTGTGCTGAACGAGCTATGATGCTATTCACGGTAAAATTATTTTAGTTGCCATTCTCTCAAAATTTAATCATAATGTAATCCTAACTAATTATAAATTCTAATGTAAGATTGTTTGTTAAGCTTTAAGGCCTCAACGACTCGACCAATCGTCACGATATGTGGCATACACATTAGAGTACAGAAAAGTAAATTTTATTCCGAAATTTAAGAAAACCTGAGGGATAGAAAAATATAACCTAAATGACAATCGACTACAAAAGTTGACATTTTACCTACAAAACTAAGTTATCCACGATATCGTGTTACGTAAAACTCTATGGAGGAAAAATAAGAAACAATAATTGCATGCGAAGTCGCGGGCAGCGATTCTGCTAAAACCAAGCGACATTTTCACACAGTAGTATATTCAGTAGGTAATAATTAGAAATGCAAATTTGAGGTCACGCGTATGCATAGTAGGTGTAAAGAACTTTACCTCTTGTGATACCAGAGAGTTCATTTTAATTGCAAATATAAACGCAAAGTCGATAGTTTCAAGCATTAATGTAATTTCGCCTTCCACTGCAACTGTATAATTAGTTGCTTGTAATTTCTCTTACCACCTTTGTAATTCTCAAGTAAGAAAGTATGTGAAAGTGAAGCTATATTTGTAAATCTCTCTTCAGCCGACAGTCGTCCCTATCTGGACGATTGATAACCACAAAGATTGTTCCCCTGCCACCTTCATTTGTTGGACTTTGCCCTGATCTATACAGTTATGGTGACTCGTTGGATTATACTGTCCATAGATTAAAATATATAACTCATTAGTTTGTCGTGTACATCGGAAAGTGTGAGATCTTTGTCGTACTAAAAAATTAAATAAAAGTGTTGGATAATATGTTAAAAGAGTGATGATAAAGGTACATGAAAAATATATAAAAATCTTAAATATAAAATTGTGTAAGTCAATGGCGCTGTCAATTGTCTTATTCGAAATTTAATTCGTTAGTTAAACATTCCTTAAATAAAAGCAATAATACTGTTTTCCCCGCATGAGGAAAAGATGCATGATATTATTTGAATGCTAAATAATTGTAATCGCTTCTTTTTGTTTCCGACGAAATCTGTCGAATTCAGGAAACAAACATTTGTCGGGTCGCGGAGTAATCTGTCACCGCGTCCGTCACACGTCTGTCTGACGCCGACTGGGTGATTCTTCTTTGTAATACTGATTGACGCACGCTGATAGGATGGGATCCACGCCGATGCAAGAGGCTTAGTGTGAAGCTTGCGTGATTAATGCTATAACATTTAATATACTATTGAACTATAAGTACTATTAAACGAGTCTCAAATGTGATAGAGGTGAAATTGTCAGAAAGATGATTTTCGAAATATTTTGATTGTAAAGCGTATACGGAATCTCTTTGATAAATTATTACATGTGGATTCGAGTTGTTGTCAAGCGTTTAATGTATTTATATCTATAGATCTAAATACTAGCTGCAGTTAAAACTCTTTACCATTATATTTAATTTATAAGTACAAATACATGATGAGAAATCATTAACAAAAAGAAAAAGGATTATCCCAGTACACTTACACTTATCAGCTATATACAATTAATATTGTCTAAAGCTAACCTTTATAACTAATCTACGTACATTTCACTAAAAGTAATTCGCGACGAATCACTTAAACTGAATTGAAAAGTCGATTGATTGGCTTTGAAATAGATTTTCTCATCTAGATTTTACTCTTCGAATTGAAAATCGTTCAACTAAAAAGTTTCATTAGAGTTTAGTGATGTAATTGAATAGTTTATGGTTCTTCTATATTATTTATTCTTAACCAAAGAAGTGACAGTTCTAACCTCTAAATTGTCTATTATTTAATCTTTTATAGTAGACTCGTTATCATCTAAGGCACTATGGTCCTAATCCAGTAAATTTCTTCAACTTGGTCTTTTTAGGGATTCTTGGTTCCGACACTTACACCAATATTTTTAGGCCCTCTTCAACTTCACTCAACCAACTTTACTTCTGTCTACCCACGGCTCACAGACATCTTACTCTCCAAGAAGTAGAAAACAAAGTAAAATATTCTATAATCTCGTATACTTAACTGTGACACGGAGAGTGATGAAACGACAAACGTAAAGCCAGAGTTTAACAATAATAATAATATCCTGGGACATTATTAACACACGGTCATCTGATCCCAAACTAAGCAGAGCTTGTACTATGGAAAACAGATAACTGATATACTACATATACTACTTTTGTTTTGTTTTAACAAACTTAAATAGATATAAATAATTCTATATAAATAAATTGTTAAACTGTGGTAATGCTGTACTGAATGGCAGTGTGGCGTGGCTAAGTAACTAGCTCGACTCGCCAGGAATTGATCCGGAGAATACGATAACATAAAGGGACTGTTCTTGGAGCTGAACTGGCTGCAAATAATATGGGTAAAACCCTTGAATTACACAAAACTAGTCCCCTTCAAATAATACATTTTTTCACGAATTTCCTTCATCGAGTTAAGATACATTAATTTAAATTGTTTAGTATTTAAAAAAAAACAGTGATTCAAATTGTTCTTACAATGAACTGAATTACAAGAACTTATACAAACTTAGTTAAGTTTGAAGGCGTCTTCAGAGAATACGAAGTCCTTGCTTTACCGTTTTTCAAATGAAGTTTGCTCGCTCCGGGGTGAAATAATATTTACTATTAGAACGGAGGCTGCTGAAGATTCGTTAACAATGTTTAGCAGCGTATTGACGTAGTCATTTCTTGAAATGACATTAATCATACTTTATTCGGTAAAATCAACTTTAATCATTTTGGTATTTTTAAAGCGATACGTTATATTATTTCAAAACTTGTGAACAGTACCGGATCCGCATGGTATATACCATATACATACGTATTCATTCATCGTCATCATTTTACGTCTTCTACAACAATACTCATCATATATAGTTTTTTAATATAGCTGTTAGTTTTCCTATAAAAATGGAGGCCTAATTTCAGTCCTCTTCTCTCTCACGCCGCAGGTCATGGGATGGATTCCCACCCAGGACAGACATTTGTGGGCATAAACATGTCTGTTTGTCCTGAGTTTGGGTTTATCTATTTAAGTGTGTATTTACAAAAGAAAATTAGTATATGTAGTATATCAGTTATCTGGATTCCATAGTACAAGCTCTGCTTAGTTTGGGAACAGATGGTCGAGTGTGAATAAAATCCTCTTGAAAACAATAATTCGTTCAGTGAAATATTTGTTACAATAACACTTTCTCTTTTATTTATATCTGTTGGATAACAGAACAAACTATTATCAAATATTTACAAGGTTTTGTGTTGTTTAAATTAACCTAATTGCTTTTCGATTTTGTTACTAAACTCTACTGGTAAGTAGCTGATAAAGCTTCCAATATATAGGGAATTGTAATGATTTAACGTAACACCTTTCCTTAAAATGAATGTAGCGAGGCGGCGCGGCGGCGCGGCGGCCCAACTTACGATAAATGTGTTGCCCCACCGGTCTCATTTCCCACACGAGTGTTACAGATACCCGAAACTCATTTTGCGTGAGCCCCTCATTTTCATCGTTTTTCACGTTCACTCATTATGGAATTGCTTAACATCCTATTTAAATTTTCTATAATTTCCTTTAAATATTACTAAATTACGAGTACACTAATATAAGGTTTTAAGAAACGGGATTCTTACCACAATTAGCATTTTTGAGCTCGTATGACGTTTTTCGCACTACCGCATAACTCCAGTGACCATAGCTCATACTACTGCCGACATATCAGGGTAAGAATCCCGTTTCTGACAAACCTTATATTAGTGATAACTACGAAAGTTTAAAGTTATAGGAGGAATGTTACTGAGTTCAATGAGAATGACATTTATTCAATCGATTCACTCAGTAAAATATTTGATAAAGTAAAATCCAATAAAAACATCGTGATTGTTTGTGACGTCCGTCAATATCAAATGTATAGTATATAAATTTGATATTGATGGAAAAAAGCGCCCAATAATATGTCAATATAAAGCAAATATCGTCATCATACGCCGCGGGTTAAAAACAACATCCGAAAAATTTTTCATTTCATCCGGCGTCGATTTTTCTAATATTTCTCCAACTTGGCATTCACCGGACGTTTTATGGCGGCCATTTATGAATGCAAACTAGGTAGAATATCAAAGTTCTTGGGTAAAGAGAAAAACACATTTGGCTGAAAACTTTGAAATTTCAATTTTAGTGTTTAATGGACGTTGGCCTCTTCACAAGTGTTGTGCAAGATCTAAAAGTCTCCGATGAATACTTATCGGTTGTACTTATGTTCATAGATTATTGAGATAAAAGGTGTCATAATCTAACGGCTAGAACTTAGAAGAGACGCCACAAAATACAACAAAAGGTGAGGTTTTTATAGTATAATAAGGTTGCAAACGAGCAAGCGGTTCACCCGATATCAAGTGACCGTTACCCATGAGCATAAGCAACTAGCTAATGAGTTGTAGATCGTTGCCTGCTTTTAGTAGACAGGTGGATAAACAAAAAAAAAAGATATTTCCTTTCCCTGACAAATCCTCTTCCCCATTATTATTTATTAAAAAGGATAGGACGAGGAAGACGACTAGAATTAGGCGTCAGGCGAAATGCAGAATCATTCTACTTCACGCCTGTCTTCTGTGAGGTTGACGTGTAAGGTGTTTAGTAAGTTTGAGATTTTTTGTTAACGACATTAGGTCTAGAGCATAAACTTTTTTTTAGATAGAACAAACATTCGAGCCGGGTTCAGTAGACTGTGAATGTCAATACGTTAACAGAACTGCAAGCTTCACTAACGAGCACAATCAGATGATAAATTCAAATAAGAAGCGAATTTCATGTTTATATAAAACGTGGAGCTTGTTTTTAAATTTCGAATCTAACATGAAAATATAAATACTTTTTTATGGATTAAACAAACAACAAAATGTTTGAAAAGAAAATGCATTTTTAAATGACACACGTCACATATTATCTATTGTTATTTAAACTTGCACCTGGTAACAATAATGGGACAAAATCCTACTGTCAACTTTAAATTATTATATTAGCATCGGTCCTTGCTAAGTGTGCGAAGTATCAAATTAATCCGACGTTTTTAAGGGATTCAAAGATTCCGTTAAATGCAAACGAACATACATACACACCAAGCTAATTGAAAAGCGTATTGCGTAGCGCGTAAAAGTTCAGCATGTCGGAATGGGTGAATCCATAAAGAATGGCGATGTAAATTTATGTCGCAAAATTGTTGGTACTATGGACGCCCTAGACGAACTTACACCTTCCAGATTGGTGGCATACTATAATAAGGCGGCATTAAGAGCACCCGTAAAGTACTAGTGTAGTAGCGGCCCCAAATGAGTTGTTTTGCATCAACATTTTATTGGTAAAAAAATCTAGGACTCGTTGGCAGTCCCACTAATCGGATCCTTATGTGAATCAAAACCTACCCGGGATCTACTGAAATACATGCAAAAAACATGAATACCGTTTACTGCAAAGAAATCCTGATGTTCACCCATAGGTTTACACAACAAGCAAATGAGATGTAGGCGTGTTGCCTACTTTTATTTTGGTCATAAAAGGAAAAGATCAGTTATATTTTTACTTTATGTATAGATTAGATCTTAATTCTTTTTTCTATTGCGTATTCTCGACATATGTAAGAACCAACAAGAAAATAAGCTATACAGTAAACCAACTCTTTCCATCCGTTCATATTAATATCGATGTTTTTAAAAAAAATACCAAAAAAAATTGTAGGTGAACTAAGAAGATTATTGGGCAGTTGCATGTCAAAAAGCTGATGTACAGGAGTAATAACAAACAATGAAAGCGCCGAGCTCACAAATTGTATTTCACGATGCGAAACAAAGTTACGCAGCGCACTGCACAACATATGCTCGTTTATTTGTTGACTTTTATGCCATATTCGTATGAGATAAATGTCCTAATATTAATAATCAAACAACAAAAACTTATGAAATTACCTCATTAATCGTAAATTCTACAAATAATATAAATATAAAACAACACAAAATATAACTAGGGATTAGCACTAAGACCAAATCAATTATAATAGTCAAATTTGTTATGTAATTTTAATAGCAAAATCCTATTAAATTCAATATATTCTATAAATAATTATGTTTTACCTATGTGACGGTCAACACAGATTCGTTTCGAGTCATCATTGCACCTCTGAGATGTTTGAACGCTAATTGAAGCAACCGCCACTCACAGACACTCGTTTATTACCGACTGTTACATTTTGACGAATGAAATTTCACGTTTGACAGACTTCGTAGGTGTGGAGGAATGATAAACTCCACGCTTAATGTGAAACCTAATAACAAGAGGAAGATAACTTAATAATATACATAACATTTTCTTAACTTAATATTATACATAAGAGAAAGTTAATTTGATACTTTAGAAACATAAGTAATTCTCTTCCTACGTTCTAGATGTAAACTTTATAAATAAACATACTACTAAAGGATTCCAAGTTAATATAATCGTGAAATGTTAAGTAAACGTACTAAGGCAAGCTTCGGAATATTTGCACACTGGCCTAATTTCATGGCTTGCCGTTTTTCAATTTACGAGCATCTCTGGACGAAATAATATTTGCCATGTGCCTCGAGGCGGGTAATGGGCTCCTCGAGATTGCAGTTAGGTGAGTTGATACAGCTGGCTTGTTAAAGTCCAAGGACTATGAAACATTTTCATTTCTTATTTCGAAATTGTTGTTAGGAAAAGATAAAAAAATCCCTGTTTTTAGGGGAAAAAACACTATTTTGTTTGTAGTTGACAATCGAACATCTAAAATATTTAAGCGACACAATTTTTAGGTGAGCGTGAACACTATTTATAAAGAAAAGTTACAATCAATGTGATAAATATCTTAACAAGAAAATAGTTTTTCACAAATAGTCCAAATCCCTCCTATTAATTCACGCAAGCAGCTTAGAGCTTGGTTTAAAAAAAAAATTGTAAAAAAAACTACATAAATTCTTCTTACGTACCCATTATACCATGTCTTGTGGGCTCGGTCCATAGAGTTAGATGATGCCATCACAGCGTTGGTTATCAGTTACACTGTGTAAGCCCATTGTCTTTATATATTAACGGACCACTCTCATTAAGTATGGCCATGTTCACACCAAACGTATTATCACCGTCGACTGTGTGCAGTGTGTCAGTGACTACGCCTTGCGTAATCGCGTAGCGTGGGTTCGGTGTGAACAAAAGTTGAATATGAACTAATAAAACATAAACTGCGTTACGCTCTCGACAATACGTTTGGTTTGAACACGGTCTTAGTGTTTATTGATGACCTCATTTGTTACTCACTTTTTTCTTACATAATATCTCCATTTCACTTCATAAAGCCTACAAAAGCTTTTGGTTTAATTACTGTTTATAGTATGCACTCTTAACATTACGGGTGTGTATCACTCGGTTGCTTATTTTAACCGACATCAAAAAAGGAGGAGGTTCTAGAATCATTCGTATTTTTTTATGATTGTTACCTGTAACTTCGGACATTTATGAATCGATTTTGAAAATTATTTTTGCAATCGGTGGTTTTTATTTACCGATTGGTCATATTTAAATTTTATCCCGATTCATTAAGTGGTTCAACAGTTATTCAGAATTGAAGTTGTTTTTTTTTATGCGTTTAAATTGTTATTTTAAAAATATCATAAAATGTGCAATCTATTTATATAAAAGGCAATGTATGTGTATTTCCTATAGACTACGAAACGGCTGGACCGATTCCGATAAAATTTTCAGGATATGTCCAAATTGGGCTAGCGGGTGATGTGTTAAGTTTAGTAGGGATCAATAAAATTAGCGCTAGCCGGGAAAAGCCAGGGCGGATAACTATACTATAAAACATCTAAATTAATATTTTAAACTTTTACATTATCACTGTAAAAATATATTTCCGTTTTTTACAGTCTTATATCCCACATTTAAATTGCACGGCGGGCTTTAACAAGATACCCAGAGCTCGAAGTCGAATTTAAATAACAGAGTTAACCGACACCTTTTCACGGCGTCACCTGTGATTTCATTTTGCTATGGGAACCATAGCTGTTGCGGGAAATACTAAATATAAGATCTCCGGCTTCAAAGTGGTTACGACATACCGTCGCTTTGAACTCGCCTCGGATTTAATAATGCACCTATTCACATATTGTTTTCTTACTTATGTACAAAGTATTCTCATGATGCTGCAGAAGGCATGTTTTTATTAATATTGTGTAGTGACAGCGTTGTGAACTCATTGGTTGGGTTCACTTGTTATGTCAGAACATTGGGGATTCAAATCATTAAGCTCACACGAATAAGTACCGATTGGAGACAGGCTCACTTTATGTCATATTTGAGATTCTTGGCTCGGGTAGACAATCTTAAAACTCTTTAAGAACTTCTGGTGTAATGTCTTAAGAAACACAACAGTTATCAAATTTTTGTATTTATTTTTAACAGTAGATTTTTTAAGAAAATAGGGCAAGAAAAGTATTTCCTGTTCTAATTTTTTTATCCAAAACAAGTTATTTCTTCACTGCATAGGGGATAGACCATTATAATACTTACGCTTCACGGAATGTTGACACATTTTGTAAAGATACAAATTAAGAAAGCAGTAAATACGTAAAGTTTACCCTAACGTTCCACTAAATAACAGCTTCGCTGAGCGCGGCCGCAATTTACGATAAATGCTACGCCACCGGGATCATTTCAAACGAAATGTATGTTGTAGGTGCCCTCAAAACTAACTTTACGACGGACTAACTTTTTATTGTGCTTAAACTTAAGTTAAACGATTACATTTAGACAATAACTTATATTTCGTACTTACGGTACGTATCGTATTAATGTTATATTGTTTTTTAAATGCTTTATAAATTTTGTGCTTAACATAGGTAAATATTTTAATGGAAAGACTTACTTTTTTGTTGTTGCTTATATATTAACTTTTATTTATACTTATTCATTAGGAAATTGTACATAAGTATGTATATCACGTGCTAAATAACATAAGGGTCGTGTGGAATGTGATACCCCTGTACAATCACGTATGTATATCTCCTCTACTCGAACGCTCTTATTTCCACAGTAGCATCAACGCAAATGTTACATTATTTCACGAGCTTAAAAAATTTACGTACAGTATAAACATGCCGCTATAATATCACTGAGGTGCAAGTGCACACCACCTAATTGTGCAAGAGAAGAAAAAAGACATAATTTTTGGCTACTTGCATCCGTTACTTGCAAAGAATATATTTCTTCTGTGCGTATATATGTGATTGAACACCTCAACGGCTGGACCGACTCCACGATCCCGGGAAGGTTTAGATTCAGTATTCGACCCAGTAAGTGGTACAGTTATCGGGTTCCAAGGGTGTTTTTGACGAATGAAGAAAATACATTAGCTGAACCCGCTAACAGAAGGAAAACCGCTAAATCTAAATAAAAAGTCCCACTGGAGGGTCATAATAAGATATTTTTTGTTCTAACAAGTAAGTAAGTAAAACGCATTTTTATATTCATGCAAAAGATGTACAATACGAGGTGGTGATACTCGCATATAATATTTGAAAAACAATATATAAAATAAATAATTTTATTTAGATAAATCTAACTTTGAAGTTGAGAAGTACCTTTTTCAAATGTGAATTTTGTCACTTAGTATTGATGACAGTTGCTTAAGTTGGTAAAAAAAAAATGTTGATTGAAAACATATATCATTTCGTTGAATGGCACTTGTAACGGTTCACCGGCGAAGGCGCTATAAAACTGAGCTCGCGATATCGATTATCGCAATCGCTTGAGCGAAACGATCGTTGCAATCGCCTCCATAAATCACTCGAGTAGAATCGAATATGCTCGACGGCAAATGATGGCTCGATGATTCGCTTACGGAAAATACATCCCGCACGGAAAAATACGATGGAAACAAACGCGATATTTTTAAAAAAACATAGGTAAAATGGAACGCTGATAGCCTAGTGACGAGGATCTCAAAGTTTGAATAGCGAAACATTGAAATGCAACATCGTTTCTCAATTTTACACGCACCAAATTGTAAGGCTCTATGGTCACGAATTATTTGACAAGCTATAAAATAATTAATTAAATAGATAACCTTCACGCTCGCAACTTATAGCTGTAGGCAGATATTACGGGTTTTTGTATAACATCTCTCTTCTTCTGCATCCATCTACGCACATTTATACTCGTTCCTAGAAGTTTACTCTTAGAGGACTTACGCATTTCAGTTTCAGGCAAAAATATTATATGAAAAAATGTTTTCATACGCTCTACCGGCGGCGGT
>JWHW01019416.1:39801-71876 GCA_000931545.1 Papilio glaucus | reverse complement strand
GCTCTCAACTCATAGATATATCCGCTCACAACTGTACACGAAATGTAATGTTACTTACAACTTCTTTTATATCGTCGTATTTGATACC
The DNA here is from genome assembly GCA_000931545.1 of Papilio glaucus. Taxonomy (NCBI): domain Eukaryota; kingdom Metazoa; phylum Arthropoda; class Insecta; order Lepidoptera; family Papilionidae; genus Papilio; species Papilio glaucus. The sequence goes on along the minus strand of JWHW01019416.1, from coordinate 71,788 downwards.
ACGTCCTATCTGAATTTATACAGTGCAAATGTAGATAGTCTAAGAAATACAGTACAAATGAAGGTAACCAAAGAAATAATTTATAACGCAACTAAGACTAATCCCTAACAATCAATATACTTTTAACGTAAATTAATTTTATCATTTTATTTGCATTTGGCCATATTTAAGCTCAATATTATTAAATAAAAATAAATAAAATTACCAATAATAATCATACGTTATTGAGCTCGAATGTGAAATTGTTTCAAATGTGGAATTTAAAATTTTTATAGGAGCCTCGATAACAACCCTACATTTTATCGATATTGATAACCAAGCGTACTTCACTATTTAGCCCGTTTAGTTGGTAGCATCGTTTTACCTTGTATTTCAGAAAATAAGACGTTAAGCATTTGCATTATGGTGGAGATTCTATGCCAAAGTGACATAACTCTTTTGTTGGAAGCCAAGCCTCTTATTAACGTAGTTAGTTCATTCTCTTTGAACATTGACATTTGATTGAATTGACACATTTGGACACATTGTTGGATATCCGAAAATTGTGTCTTTGTAGTTTCCATATCAATAATCTTCCTTAGTTTCATGTATTTTTATTTTCATAATTAATAATGCATATCGGTAACAGTCCTGAAGAACCTATTAAAAAAAAGCGCCGTAAAAATATAGATATAACGGGTAAAGATTGTAAACGAAATCGTTTGGACAATTTATTCAATACACACCTGTTCTTATTATGTTATCCTGAGCATTTTAATTTAACGTACTTTTGTTTTTACAAAAGCTCAATGTCATTATTACGTGATGAACGATTATTACCAACTAAATATTTTCTTGATAACAAGATCCGTTCTTTAGTACATTAAAAAATCAATTAATTTACTAAGAGTATGGTTAAGATACCATGCTAGTGAGATAAATCAATGAAATTTATGTATACTATATAGTGTGCATTGATGCAGATGCCCCACTATTTTTCAAATTATTTAATTCCCATCATACTAATATTCTTATCATATCTTATAATTTATTTATTCTTATTACAACTTTATCATGTGTTAGATTTAGAAAAATGTTATTTTGTAATTTAATGTAACCAATTTGTTATTACTTCACAGAACAAACAAATGGAGATGAGAAACCTGTTGCTGAAAAAATTTATCAAAAAGTCCGTAAAAAACACGTACCAAAATTTCGATTAAAACCTACTGGAGACATTGCATCATTACTTACACCAGCACAAGAAAGAGTACCATTAATGCTCACTGACGTACAACACCTCCTTCTCCATTCTCTATTAGGTAATATAAATCTAAGCCAACCACCACGGTGGTATGTTTTGGATAAATGTGATTATATTTGTCAAACTACTTGCGTGATATTAGAAGGTGTTTCAATACAACATTGGGAAAAATATCATGAAGAAATGTTAAATGCAATGAAAATATTCAATAATCACATAGAAATTCTTACTCCTTCTGTATATAATGGATCACTTGTTAAGGAATTAGCATTAGTACCTATGTCTGAAAGTGATAAAGAAGCAATCATACAGAAATATGGAAGTATGAATTTAGCTTTAGAAGCTAGAAAAGATTTGATGGTTATGATGAGGGCAGTTTTTCCAATTGAAGATGATGATGCTGAAAATTTTGATTATTTAAGTGAAGATGCCTATCCTAGAACACAACTCATCTTGTCAGCTTGGCAATTAATAGAAGAAAATTATCCGCTACCTTTGAAAGGTAAATTACAAAATGCATATGCAGATTACTTAATGACTAAAGATGAATATAAGCCGGTTACACCAAAATCACCTATGTTTGGATTAGATTGTGAAATGTGTTTAACAAGTGCAGGTTCAGAGTTGACTCGGGTTACCATTGTTAATGAGAAACATGAAAGTATATATGAAACGTTAGTTAAACCTTATAATGATATAATAGATTATTTAACAAAGTTTTCTGGTATCACCAAATCACTGCTGTTAGATATTGACAAGAGGTTAGAAGATGTCCAAAAGGAAATTCGAGATTTGTTACCTCCCGATGCTATACTTGTTGGTCACTCACTTAATACAGATTTACATGCTTTAAAAATGATGCATCCCTATGTTATAGACACAAGTGTAATATTTAATATCACCGGTGAGAGATGCCGGAAGCCTAAGCTCAAGGTTCTAGCTAGAGAATTTCTCAATGAAATTATCCAATCTGGAAAAGATGGCCATTGTTCTAAAGAAGATTCAGTGGCCGCTCTGAAAGTTGTACAGCTAAAATTGAAAAAAGACTTAGAGTTTGGTGATGCTGTTCATACCAAAAGAAAACAATATAAGGATAATAAAATAAAATTGAAACAAAAGAAGGAATATGCTCTCTCAATTTTTAATCATATAATAGAACAGAAAAAAACATCTATTGTGGTTGGATGTGATAACATCACTGGAGATTACCACACATACTTGACACAAGCAAAAGAAAGTCTAAGTTCCCAGTTGAAAAAGAGTAAGGTAAAAAAGGTGAAACTGTGTACACTGGATGGTGTGGACGAAGTTATCTCTAAGCTTTCAGAATCTGTCAGTGAATATAATTTAGCTATGGCACATCTTAAATTAGAAATAAACACTGAAAATGAGTTACAACAAATGATAGAGATTGACAAATGGATTCACAGAGTGTGGGATAGTTTAAAACATTCAGGTTTATTTGTTGTCGTTTTTGGTGGGACTACAGACACCAATGGTATTGCAATGATCAAAGTAAAAGATACAACTTGAATTGGCCAATTCTTTTCATGTTTACATTTAAGCATATATAATAATAGTTAAAAAAATAATCTCACAAATGTATTTTTAACTATTATTCGGACATAATGAAATTCAAGTGATGTGCTCTGCCTTTGCGTGGGTAGCACTAATTAAGTTAATCTGAACGCTACCAAACTTCACAGGCTCACATATATATAAATAAGTAAAATAAATAATAAGTAGTATCCTCATACCAATGCTTATGCAAATGTATATACAAATATGTGTAGTTTTAGGTTCTTAAAAATGATGTTAATTTCACAGATTCAGAAAATAAAGTTATATTATGTTACTAGCCGTGCCCCGCGGTTTCACCCGTCCTGCAAGTCTACTTAAACAAAATGACTTACAGTAACAATCTATATAATAGTACACTATTTTATAGCATTTTTATGAAACAAATGTTTGACACGTTTGTTTAAATTGATATTACTTTTTACTTTTAATTAAGTAACCCACTGAGCAAACACTAAATGTTAAATGAAGCTTCCCCCAATATATTAGTGAAAACCGCACCCAAATCGGTTTCCCGGCCGTTTCTGAGATTAGCGGTAACAAATGCACAGACAAACGGACAAAAATTCTAATAAATATTGTTTTGGGTTTTATTGCGTTTATGAAGGCCCCCTATCATAGTTATTCTCAAATAACTTCCATGCACAGACAGCGATCAGCTATATTTTTATTATATGTATAGATAAATAAGCGACATATACACATAGACAAATTTCTATTCTACCTTATATGCTCAGAATGGGTGACCTATGTAAATAAATAGAATGTTTGATATATTTTATTTGTAAGACGATTTATACATTTTTTTGTATTTTATTATTTTTAAACATAAAATGAAAACAAGCGTGTCATAATTATTTTGCTTCTTTTTGAAGTATGTCAATGCTTAAGGCAGCAAGCATTATTTCTGTTGGCATATAGTAATTGTTGATTTGACCTTTAATAAATGTTTTTTTTTTATGTAATGAGCTAAATTGATGTTTTGATTTTCAGTTCACATTTTTTCTTATCACATGTTGTGCAGCTTAATGATCACAATATTTCTTTACACATATTTGCTCATTCGCCATTTCATTCATTACGTTTTTCTTCATTCCTAGCTTATTGCTATATCGGTAACATAGCAATAAGCTGGGAGTTTGTGATTACGTAGCGTAGGTTTATGAGCGCCAGTCTTTAGTGTAAGAGGCCCAATCAGCATCAGCGTATCCAACGAGCATTTCGTCACCTTTTTGTTAAATCAATCCGACATTCTTGGTACCTTTTAGATATCTGAGGATTCTTTTTGCCGCCTTAAAATGTTCTTCTCTTAACAGATATTTCATAAGTTATTATATAGACTCAAAAAGCTGTCTGCGAACATGATATCGGGACTGGTAGCAAGGTTTGATGTGCCATTTGTTCATGGTTTGATGTTTTAATTCATTTAAACTAAGTACAAAATCAAACATTTTATGAATTAACCTTAAATATTTTATTAATTTATCATTAATATATTATGACTTGAAAGTAACCCTCATTTTCTCGAGATGTGATATTGAAGCAATTTTCATACTTTTTTCCGAAGGCATACATAAAAATATCATCATTTTCATCCTCCAATAGCTGCTGAATAAGTTTTTTCTGAGCTACGGATAAATTTTCCGACATATTGTACTTGCAATAGAACACAACCGTCACACATAAAAACTGCGAAAAGAGTGGCTATCGGGGTTGGATTTAGGTATGTTGAAAACTAAAGTATAAAAAAATAAAAAATGTATTTGTAAAAAAGTTAAAATGGGAATGGAAAATTGGTGCTTTATAAAACAGTTGTCTAAAAGTTGGCAACACATACATTTAAAAGCGATTAGATTTTTACTTTTTGCACGTAATTTTAAATACGTTTCCTATCAAAAAATACTTGAACATTATAACGTCCTGGAAGCATGTCACAGCTAGAAGACAAGCAAACGAAAAAAAAATCAAACGAGCAAGCGATTCACCCGATAATAAATGCAGTTTGTTGCAGGTGCGTTGCCTACGTTTAATGTCGTCGTTTCAGCCGATATTAGTCCACTGCTGGACGTAAGTCTCCATTGATCGGCATAAAGATCGGTTCTCTGCCTCCTCCTCCTCCAATCCGAGCATTGCCATTGCATTGCATCTTGAGACACAGCTGCGATGAATTTTGGGACGTGAGGACATCCCGCAACTTCCCGAACGCTGCTCATCCGAGTCGGATTCGGCGATTGAACTCCTCCACGAAGTTTGACCTACCTAACTCGTGTGTGAGGTCGTGGTATTTCACGTCGAGCCGGCCCATTCATGCAACAGATGTTATTGTTCGCTCTACTACTGAATGTATCAAGACACATGTCAAGTTGTATCAGATACGTGCAGTTAACGTTCAAGGGGAACCGTATCGTTGTCAATTATCTACTTACGTATCTACGTTGAGTTTACGTAATGGAGGTAATTGTTGTATTCACAACAATTACCTCTATTACTTCTCCACTTATGAAGTGTATGTGAAACTAGTACATGCTATACGTAATAATAGTATACTAACATTTGTACTTGACCTAGAACCGAGGATTCAAATCCCAATTTTTGTTAGGCCTGGCAAAGTCCCGGCCGCGACAATAGGCTCACATCTGAGAACTATATTTTCGTTCTCAGTTATAAACGCGGGCCTGTTAGATTGTGACAAGTGTGGTGTTTATGAAATATGTAATTTTCGATAATCGCCGATTGACAGTCAAGTCCGAACTTTCTGGATTATCGACAGTTTGTGGTGTATTCGTATACATAATTATATGAACTTTCTGCGAGGATCTCAGTGTAATTTTTGTAAATCTTATTTACTTATTATGCAAAGTACCTAGTCAACTCGGTAACGCCCGACGACAACAGTATCAGTGTATATGACGTGGCCGTATCGTAGAATTGAGCATTTCGTGATGAGGTAGGCCATTTCATTAAATGGTCGTATTTCATGAAATATTCATTTAAAACTGACTAAATCGTTCAAACATAACGTTAGTAAACCACCATTTGGCCATATCGTTACTGTAGGGTTTCCATGACATTAAAGGTTTAATAAAATTTCAAATAAAGAAGGACGCAGTTTATGTTTATTACTCGGTTGAGGTTTCATTCAAAACTGACTGTTCCTCTAAAAATTAAAATGTAATTTAGGAAACATAATGCCCTAATTTGAAGATTTTCGGTCGTTCCTTTCTAACCTTATTTGGTGCGCTTGTTATATTCATTAGCAATAAATTATTCTTTTTGACATATCATATCCTTCTTTAACCAATACTTAACTGATACTAAACTACAACTAAAACTTAACTGAAATCAATGGATATTCCGTTGATTTCCGTTGCGTAGCCCTGTTTTCTTTTATTTTTCATGTATTTCATTCGTTTAATCAAACTAATCTTTGTTATTTTGTATCGTAACGGCATTCCACTTTTTTCGAAAAAGGCATGACAATTTTTTCTTCAATCTTACTATAATATTATACTAGCTGTGCCCCGTGGTTTCACCCGCCCTGAAATTTTAGTAAAACTAAATGATATTACCTACTTAATACTATCGTAACCTCATCATCATCTCCCTGCCCTTATCCCGCGTCACATACGTGGGTCGACACATTATGACCGTAGCACAGTTAAATTGATGTAACTTATTTATTTATAAGCCGATTATCATTGTTTTGATATTCATGGTTTTATTGCGCTTATGTAGGCCCCCAAGAATAGCTTTTCTCAAATATCATCCATGTACAGACAGCGATCAGTTACATTTTTATTATATGTATAGAGTCGAAAGATCGCCGAAACGGACGAACGGATCTGGATGAAATTTGGCACAGAGATAGATTATAGTCTGGAATTGCACATAGGCTATGTTATATTCCGGCAAATTGTACGGCTTCCGTGGGATATATTTGATTTTATTTTTCACAGATGTATTCATTCACTCATTCATTCATTATAGTGATGGTGTCGATTTTGGTGGTGATGTTGGTTGGGCTGAAGGTGGTAATGTGGTTGTTGTAGTAGTGGTAATTCATTCATTCAATTATTCATTCACTTATTGAATCATTCAATCAATCATTAATTCAAAAAAACAAAATTAAAATTTTATAGCAACTCACGATGTTGATTTACATACAACAAAAAATAAATAATGAAGAATAATTAAAAAAATCCCCGACTACATATTTCGATCCTTCTGGCTGAGAAGCAATTTAGTTCTCAGGTTCAACCACTATACGGTGCTTTTAGCAAGCATCTTACGTATACTGATAAATTAAATTATTGTGTTTCAATGTTTGTGAAGAGAAGGACGGATGGCGTGAAAGGTGATATGATTAAGAAGGGACTGACGATTGGAATTACGGATGATAGATCGACCTAGAAGGTGATAACCGATTGTACCGACCGCATTTAAAGTGGGAACCGGGGACAAAAACTAATTTTTAAAAATGGTAAATGTTATAAGAAAAAACTAAGGCTAATTTATTTTTTACAAAAAAACCAAGGTGATGATAATTCCACATGGTTGTAGCAACTAAATAAAAATAAAGTTTTTATTGATTTTGCGTGATGGAAACACATCTTTAATGGATTCCACACGGACAAGTCGCGGGAACAGCTAGTTGGCACAATATTATTAGCTTTTTATCAGAATGATTATCTGCACCATAAAAACAAAACAATATCAACATATATAGTGGACAATGTAATTATTTTATGATAATGATCTCTGACCATATGAAGTAGCCATGCGTTTAGTTGTTTATATCCTCAAACGCTGATTTTTCTTGCCAGACCACATCATGAAGTGGCCAGCGCGTTTTGGCCATTTCATGAAATGCCCGGCTACATCATGAAATGATCAATTTTACGACATGGCTATGGCTGACATATACAGATAAACGGCAGAGGCTTAAAATCCGAATAGATGCGACACGAAATCGTTTTGGTGTAACGAAGGTTGTAAAAATAAAACTTTAAAACATCTATTAAAATGAATGTCGATGTAACATTACGATGAGTTTTATATTATTTGCTTAGTGCGTAAATTTGTCCGGTGATGGGGTCGACGGTGAGCGAGGGCGGCAGCTCGGCGGCCATGTCGGCCAGCGCCTCCCAACGCGTGGCGCGGCTACATTCGGACTGGCTCGGACTTGCTAATTCTTGAACTTCTTGCCTGCAATACATTCAAATATTTAACTTATAATTTAATCAAATATATAGTGTATATAGAAATAAAAAAATCAAATGTTTGTTGGGACACATAGTAGAAGTGAAACTTCAACGCATTTTTGAGTTGCGCGTATTTTCAATCATTTAATATTTTAGAACTATTGGTCAGAATGATATAGTTCAAAAGGCAATCAGCCTTTTCTAGAATGTTCCCCACTGCAGGAGCACAGGCCTCCTCTCCGAGAGAGGGAAGGGGTCGTAATCCATCACGCTGGCCTAGTGCGGTGGATGTCACATGTCTTCGAATTTATTGGTTCTAAGATATGCCGGTTTCCTCACGATATTTTCTTTCACTGTTTTTGGAGCAGTGGTGATGAAATACATTAACACAAAGTAAGCGCCTGCCTGGGTTCGAACCCGCGACCTACAGTACGTAAGTCGGGGCCTAAGCCACTGAGCCACCACTGCTCCGATTTCAAGGATTCATACCGAACTTGAATAATAGTAAGTGGCGTATGCGGTTTAATTAATGTTTCTTAAGAATAAAATGGTTATTGTGAAACAACCATAGTAGATAGATATGTTATCACGGACTTTTATTTAGCATATAAATAGCAAGTATTGTATGACAGGCACATCGACTATATTATTAAAAAGGCAAATAAAGCTCCCGGGTTCATAATAAGGTCTTGCAGGAATTTTGAAAAAATAAAATCCTTAAAAATACTTTAATGCTCGTATGTGCGGAGTCTTCTCGAGCACTCATCGCAACTTTGGAATCCTTGCTACGATATTTATATAATAGCAATAATTATGAATCAAAATGTAAAATACACCACTTATTACCATTGGCAGGCAGACGAAACATTGCTGATATAGTATTCTTATTAAGACTTGCGCAAAACAGAGTAGAGAGTCCTTTACTCTTAGATAGATTACAATTTTTTGTACCACAAAAAGCTATTTCACGTAGGAAACATCTTGTTTTCTACATGTCGTTTCAACGAAATATAGAAAAAACTCATTTTTCTGTCGTGCTTCTAATTTAATAAAGAAATACATAGCAACAACATGACTTTGATGTCTTTAACTCAAAAATCACATCCATAACAAAAACATTGACTAGAGATTGGTTTGATGCTTTACAGCATCAAACCAATCTCTAGTCAATGTTTTTGTTAAGATACTTTTTTTACTATTTCCATTTGATTTTGTTTATTTGTTTTCTATTCAAGGGTATGTTGTTGTTTTCTTATTATTTTAAATTAAGTCTGTATGTATTATAATAGCATTGCGGTGAAGTGTCTGTACTCATGGGTTCTATTTTTAGATATTTATATGTGAAAACATGTTATTAAGTTATTTATACTATGTTTATATACTTAAGTTATTTTGTATTTTGCTGAATGTTGCAAATAAAATAAAATATTTAAACATCATTTTAATGTAAGTCCTACAGTTTAGGTTACGTAAGCCAAGAAAGCAACATTGTCCAATTTTTAACCGACTTTTTGGTACGCATTATTAAGAATAACTCAAACACTACTTGTTAGTTTTTAATTTAAAAATGGGACCACATGACAAGTACTACCTGTCGAATACAAATAAAACATCGAAGCTACGAATTAACAACAACACATACAACCATAAAAAAAACTCCCTTCATGCGACCGTAACGCTTTTTCGTGACAGAAAAAAACCTAATCCCCCCTAATTAATTATTAATGTTTTAATTATTAAAAATTAATGTCTAAATAGATAGAAATTTTACTTCAAAAATAAAATTGAAACTCAGTTAAACCTATCATTTTGTATTGACCTAATTGTTGTAAAAAGTGGTTACACTGGCTTGTGTGACTAAAACAGACACATTTTTTGCAAACGCACTGTTCCATGCAAGTTGCAAGCAGCTCCCACTCGCCTTTTATAAGGCCGTTATATAATGTTCGGTTGTATGATGACGTCCGACTAAACTTTATGTCCAAAGAAAAAAAATGTGTTGAAAATAACTGGAAGGGCATACTACCATTCTAGGTGGCTATATCTTTAAAATAATTAAGCACTCGGTTTTCCAAATACGTATTAAAAATGATTGTAAATTTGGTTGTTATTCTTTCTTCACTCCCTTTAACAATAAATAAAGTGTATACACTTATGTACTGCTTTGGTATTGCCTCGTTTGATGATTTAGCTAAATTGTTAATTGGATCATAAACTGTAATAAAAACATATGTCGTAGATGATCCGCTCTACCAAAGACTTTAAAGTATACCTCCGACTTTCTTTCACTTCTTTTGAACACAAAAAAAATGCTGGTATTGGAGCCTTTGACTAAACGTTTTGTTTTTATATGATCAAATGATTTTAACTAATAACATAATCAAATCCCAACCACTGCACTGCGTTTTAATTAACCTTCATGTATGAACTTACTTTGACTCTTCTTCTTCTTGAATGGTTACTAAATCCGTTTCATGTGTGCTTTGTTCGATTTGGGTGTCAGTCTCATGACCTATAACTTCTACTTGACTAAGGTTTGTTTCAGAAGAAATCTTTTCTACATTCTCTTGCTTTCCTAAAATATTATTAGATAAAACGTTTTCAACAACTTCTTTTAAACTCGATATTTTTTCTTGTGCCCGGAAATTTGCATCATTATGATCATTACTCTCTTGTGTGTTCTTGTCGCCTGTAAGAGTTTGCTAAGTTATTTTATGGTCGCACAATTGAAACATATATCTTACTTAAAAGGTTTGTTCCTTCCATTTCACAATCAAGATTGGGGTAATCATAGAAACGAAGTAAATTGTATCCATAGGTAGTACTCAAAGAGAAACCTACAAGCATCGTAGAGCCATGTAGCGATATCTTAGCTACATAAGTTGCGGCCCGGTTTGATCGAGAAACTAACACTGGTTTTCTACAAAGCCAACGTAAAGTAGAAGCTGAAGTCTGCGTCTGTCTGGTGAGTAAGGTGATCGAAATTCTTCTTTTATGTACTTACTCCCTCCTCTTTCCTACAAAAAATCTGATGGACGGCTTGCTCGATTACAATAAAAAAGGGATAAAGCTTCGCAAACTTAAACATTAGTCAGGTGCTAGTCCAAATAAAATTACGTATCGAAAGTCCTGTATAGACTTCTGAGGGCTGACTGAGAGGTATCGTATTCGTATTATGAAAACAATTTATGCCAATACCAATATGGGCAATAAAGAAATGGGCTGCGCTATCAGTTCATTCAATCACCTCTTTTTTGCTGTGATGAACAGCAACAAGTCGAAGTCACATTGTAACAGCACGACCACATAACTTCGGAGTACGTACTTTTTAGTGATGTATAATTCATTACAAGTAATAAAATAAAATAAAAAATAACACAAATTAGGTTTATAAAGATAATTTTCTTTAAAAGTAGGTACAACTTTACGTACGTATTTAATTCCGTAAAAAATGCAAAGTGTCGTTTGATAAGCGTAAGACGACAAAACCTTAACGTAACACGTGATCATAAATTAACATGATACCAACACAGCACTTTATAAAACAGTTTATATTGTAAATAACGTTGGAGAATTTTTAATTTTTAGCTGGAGTCCGACATCACGCAAGTTTAGTAATTCTAGTAATTCTAATAACACTTAGAAATTGAAATGTGAATATAAATTGAAATGTGATTAGATATAGGCCACAAACATATTTCTAGAGCAAAGTTTCGGTTTGAAAAAAAAACGGATGTAGGATTTTGGTATATCTATATATGTAGGGGCATACATTCGTGAAAATAAGAAATAAAATATTTATATAGTTTTGTTTAAAAAAGACATGAAAAACTGCTCTTGACTTTATATAAAGCACAGATCCGACCGTGTATAAGGAGTACTTCTGCTATATCTGGGCGCAGCTTCAATTCGATGGACAGGCGGGCCATCAGGGGTCTCTCGGTGTTGGAGATTGCATTTTGGGGAGTGTGCACAGGAATTATACGAATTAATTTCCCCATCTCTTCTACCATCGGACGTTCATCACGACATACCGTAGATCTCCATCCTTTCATAGTAGAGAATGAATGAAGTGTTGTTTGTGACATTTTGATGAGTGATCAAGTTTCTTTAATTTACACATACCTTCGATTTTTTCGGATTTTGTTGAATCGTTTTGTATATAAAAATTATTTCTATCTAATTGTATATCATTAACAGTGTCAATTTTGGAAAGTCCATTTTCCTGATTTAATTCGTTTTCGTTTTTATTTATAATTACTTTATCATTCTGTTTACTGTCTTTAATACCTTCTTCCTCTAAAAAATGTATAGTTCTATCTGAAAAACATAGAAAAAAGTTATAGGAACATAAAATACTTCTCGAACTCGAACTCGAAGTTATGTTACATGTAAAGCCGCAAGTAAGCTTTTTATTAAGAACAAACAACAAAGCAATTAACCTCAATTATTTTACATGCGTGAAGCGAATTGAATAAAATTAAGCGTCGTCTTACCTTTAACATTGACCTCGAGTTCACTCAACACGCCCTACCCTACCCTAGCTCGCCTAATGTTTTCAAACAGCTAATGAAACAACAAAGAGCAATCGAAATGGGTAGTCACCAGGAAGATGAAATACATAAAGATAAAGCGGTGCTAGATTGTGATAATTTTATTAAAGGTGACAAAGTAAGTGAGGGGTTTAAAGTGCTAAAACGTATAGTTTTTCGTTTGACAATCACCTGTAGAATTGGTGTGAGCTTCGATGACGTTTGGGGCGCTGCTAGTACAGCCCATGATGGGTGGGAATTAAATTTGTAGAGTGAACATCCGTATAGCGAGTTACAGACTCGTAGTTATTCGGCCGCGAGACGCATTCTCTGACCAACCGAGCTTAGGCCGTTCGCTCGACTGCCGAAGTGCCGAGTGCCGACTGGCCGCTGTCGCTGCCGCTGCTCTAGCAGATCGTATCGTACTCGCGTATGGGAGGAGGGAGTTCACTCAGATGACCTCGCGCTCGCACCCCCGTCGCATTTCAAATTAAACGAGTGTAACAACATTCCTTTACTTTGACGCAAATATTGTTTAGTAAAAACGCTATCCTTGATACTGACGCGATGTTTTTATCCATTTGAACCAATAATATTCCAGGGTTTTTTAATCCGCCAAAATTATCTCATAGCAAAATATTGGGTTAGGGTTCCGGGTTTTCTTACGGAATACCTATCTGTTTAACTAACATGGGGTGAGCATCATAACATGTCAAGTAAAACCTTTCAGCGATATCAGCGACACTGCAATACTAAACCGTATTTCGCCCTTCCGCTACTTTGATTACTGGTAATCGGAACACAGTAATGAAAATAAACTATTAATACGTGATAAAAGCATAGACCCCGTTAACTCGCCTAGTGTCGAGGAGATTTGTTTACCACCAGGTGGTAAAAACTACCAGTGGAATCTCTATGATGAACTTTATATAAGTGTTACCTTAACAAAGGGTCCATTTATTTATATCGCCTTCGTTTAGAGTGACCACCTTGGCACTCGTTCTAAATAAATAGAGCTTAGGTACTAAATCAAGGTTATGGAGATTTTATTTTTGTGATAAAGTCAATGAGAGCGTAATTTGCATTTAATTATATTTTGTTTATAAATTTAGCTCGCATAAAAAGAGTTATTCGTTTATTAGGTACTCTTTTTTTAAGGAATCGCGTTAATCCGTCATATTATTAAACATAGCAATGTGCTTATGACATTGTTTTTGCTAAATAAAGCTACAAATGTATGAGGAATGTAATTTTTTACTTTTACACAATGCACTATTTGAATACTGTCAAGGATAATGTGAAACGTCATTAACTTTTACTCGCTGCTTGCCGCCTAGGTATTATTTCTATTGCACGCTATAAAAAGGTGCGGCTGGACCATTAATACTGAAGGGTACTTTAGCTGTAGCGAAAACTAAAAAAAAACCGTACCTCGTTATGCTTGATTACCTATTCCCTGTTAGTTATACTAAATTTGTATGCCTTGAAAAATTCGCTTGTAGACATTTCAAGCCGAGGCTCGTAATCTCTTATAGCGCTTTTAGAGATGGTATAGTGGTATAGTGGTGGTATTTCACTCGTTTCATTTTGTTCACGGTGTAAAGCTATTGCGTGACAACAGTGTTACAACCAGCTGTTTCTACTCTTGATGGGTGATTGTGTAACGTTTCTGAAATGATCGTCAAATTTTTATTCAACTAACACTCCTGTCAAAATAAACGCCTTGTTAAATGAAATAGTTTAAGAAAAAAAAAGAATAAAGTTGATCATGTTTCGAGTCAAATGACATTCGATCGGATATTTGACAGCTAGCTAGCAAACTTTTCCCCTGATCAGACTTTCAGAAACCGGTTGTTAAACTAACTGTTTGGCAGTAGTTGTAGCAACGACATTCTAATTTATAAGGTAAAACGCCTACTGACGCCCAATAGGTATTAGAGTAGTACAATTTAGCGACAAAGTTAAAAGTTTAAAATACCCATTATCTATCTTGTATTGGATTTTAATTTTTAAAGAATTGGGTTATATTTGCTTTTATATTAATCAAGATAGAGATAATGGATCTCGAAGGCGATTAAAACAAATGAAACTTAAGATTGAACTTGCAACTGGTTCTTTGAGTTTAGTTAGTTGGTTCTTGAGGTTAATTTTGACAGGGGCTAGTCTACTGCGATGCACCAGATAGAAGAAAAATGTTTTTCTTTTCATAGTAGTTGATCGCAAAGGAGCAAGCGGTTCGCCCGATGCGTTGCCTACCTTTAATGGACAGAGGGAATAAACAAAATAAGATTTCCTTTTGATAGCAACCACCACTCCCTCGTCAAATCCTTTCCCTATTCCCTACTTTCCAAATTAGAAAAGGATAGGATGTGGAAAAAACTAGGATTATACCTCCAACACCACACTCCGTCGAAACGCAGAATACGTCTGCTTCACGCCTGTCTTCTGTGAAGTCGAGCCAGCCCCTAGTGGAACAGATGTTGTTGCAGGCTCTACCTGGACTCTATATCGCCTCGGCTGGGTTTCCAACATAACCCTTGCCGGTCCGACCCTTACGAGATGTAATAAGGCAAAATGATTACATGAAACAGTTCAATTTTTAATTGTTTACCGTCTGTCCATTCCACCCCGCTGCTAAATTTAAAAGACATCACGTTATCGTATGATCTGTTAAAACCTAACTGTTAACGTGAAACATTAATACTGACTCTATTATACTCAATAATATTGCTAACAGGTTAATTTTATTTTGCGGATGATCAAAGTTATCATTACGGTGACATTAATTTTATTCTATATTATTTATAGGCGTTCACATAAAATAAACAAACATTTTGTATTGAAATAGGATATATTTTACAAAAATGTATGCGCAACTAGTTTTTTGTCAATGGAAAGCAATTAAATAAAGACAAAACAAAACAATCCTACACGATTCAGCGCGAGCAAGGACACGCCACCTCCTTGATGCCGATGAGAGCGATCGCCTCGATCTCGATCATCGCATTCAGAGGCAGTTTCACCACCTGATACGTCGAGCGCGCGGGATACACTTCGGAAAAAACTGAAAGCAAATTCAATTTATTCAGTTGAGAGTTAGATTTTGTACGAAATATTGGGCTACCATCATCTCTATCACCACACGTTAAATAATCAATAAGGTTGTGGTACTTCATCGATCTAGCCGGCATACATGCAACGGCTGTCCCCCTTTAAGTATAAGAGAGAAAATATCCAGGCAGATTATATATGTGAGATTGAAGGCTCTTGAGGTAATTTTAAAAGTGAAAAAGACATTTATGATGTCAGCGTTACTGACATCCCAAATGTCATTTCTGACATTTGGATGTCAGTAACGCGCGGGGTCTTCCAATAAAACACACTTTTTGAAGAATCTGCTCATATTCAACCAACAGCGTAACAACGCCTCGAGAGATCCGAACGCTCAGGCGGTTGGAGAAAGACCGACCTTGTGTGCCGGTGAGTGTTCGCTAGTATATCCTCAACCAGACTTACAAAAACATGTGTTTAAATTTATACCATCAACAGCTTTACAAAAATATGTGGTTTAATTTATACCTTCGACAAGGCTTACAAAAACATGTGGTGGTTTGTTCAATTATCTAAGAAATCACCTTTAAACTATTAATTAATTCAGTTTTAAACAATCAGGTGATTTTTCAACTCTCATTAAACTTTTATTCTAAATTAACAACAATCGTTGTCGGCCGATCGTTGATTTGCGTGAGTTTTCTTGTTATTTGTTTTGTTATGCATGTGTGAAATATCTTTACTTTAGTTGAAAATATATCGGAAAATCCATTTCTGTCGTTATTTTGCCGAAATATTCTATAGTTAGAGCAAAACAGATTAATTTAAATGCAACAAAATACATCGGCAGTATTGTTTAAGATTTAAACTACGAGATGGCGCTGCTATAAAAGAAACCTATGATAATGTCATTTGTTAATTTAAGTATTAATAAAATAATCAATGCCACAATTGGGCGGCTGAGTGCTCCCACTGTGGCATATACATTGATATTTTACTATAACAGAGTAAACGTGCGGAAGTATTGCCTCTCGAGTATTTATCATCGGACCGACGGAGTTGGACCGATTAGTTCGACCATTGATAGAAAGTTCACGTCGGGCATCAAATTCACTCTCTTTTCATACATTTTCTGTAATAAAAATTGTTTTTAAAGACAAAACATTCGTCTGAGTATTTGAGCAATTAGGTTAATCATTAATTAAAATAATGACCACATAACGTGATAGTGGCCACAGATAACACAATATAAATATAGACGGTCGCTTCTGTCTTAGCGTTGCCACAGCGCAGCATGAATTTTTTTTTATAACAATTATGTCACTGAGTTGATTGACATGAGAGCCTACGCTACGGAAGCTACGACCTAAGACAAAGATAAAATATGTCGCGTCTGATTCAAACCGGTCAGCAGCCACTTCGAATGCACTACAATCGGGTGTTCAGTAACTATAGTTACATTATGCTTGTTTGACGTTAACCCAAATATACAATAACTAGTAGATCCAAACGACAAACTATACTTTCCCCTGAACTTTGGTAGAGCGGTAGAAATGTGATAGTCTATTTCAACATTACTAGCTACAAACACCCACAACATTATCGAAAAATACAATTAATAGTTAAATATTATCGAAAAATATATTTTCAACCCCCTTATCTTTTACACCCTGGCAACCTTTCGCATGCAACCATCATAGTGACACATAGGGACATCGAGACTACAACAACACAATTGCTCAGTGATGTGTAGTTCCACACCTCCATTTTTATATATATTATAGATTTTGCACATAGTATAATTACTAAAGCCATTCAAAAACTTTGTACGGGCGTTAATTTAAAAAAAAAAAACTAGCGACCCGCCCCGGCCTCGCACACGTAGCAGAACATATAAGCAAACATTTTCCTTTCCGTCGTAATGTCATACTTGTTTAATCGAAATTGATATATTCGATATCCATTCTTAGATTAAACGTCGTATGGACAAGAATGTAAATTAAAAATAAATAAATTAAAATAAAACTTACATTCTGCGTATACTTTGTTAACGCATGGAAAATCATCCATATTGACTAGTAGAATTGTCGTTTTTAGAACACCTTGGAGAGAACTGTCGCCGGCTTCTAGGATGTTCTTGAGGTTGCAAAGCGCCTGCCGGGTTTGGCCCTCGATGCCGCATATCATGTTCGAGTGGTTGTCCAGACCCAACACGCCCGAAACGTACATCGTCTTATCCGTTACCACGGCCTGGCTGAAATACAAATTTTAAATGTTATAGAACAAAGTCGTGTTAGTTACACCATTATAAGTCGAGAACGGCTGGGTAGATTTTTTTATCTTTATTGGATTTGTCTTCGCCCCATTCTGGGTGATTCGGGAAAATACGGGATAATGATCCAGAGAACTTTTCAAAAATACGTGCCCACAGCCTTGGCTTGATACACAGTCGCTTAACACAAAACGAGAATACCGTCAATTTTAACCAAGTCAATTAAGTACGCTTTATTAAGAATAACTCAAAAACAACTTGTCAGATCTTAGTCAAATTTATATGAAAATACGTCATAACAACCAAGTTTCAAACAAGAATGATAATAAACAAAAGTAAGAAAGAGTTGTTTTTCGCCAATATTTTGGAATTTACGATTATTAAATTAAAAATCTTTGTTTATAAAAAATCCATGTTGCTGTGAACCAAGGTTTAGTTTTAATAATCATAAATTCTTGTTTTCAGGTCTGGTCTGTTCACGTTTTAATTACGTCGACAAATAGCGAATAGTCCTTTCTGTTTAACCTACCCCGATTGCTATAAAATCATGAAATCCTATATATTATTTATTCACTTTTACAAAGTTAAAACATCTGTAAATTAAGCTGAGAGTCAAGGTGCCGTGTGCAGTGTGTATGAGGGTCGAATATTTACGTATCAATAATTAGATAACAAGTCACTGAACTTTAGTCCAAAGTTTTTGTCTTATGTAGCTATGTCTGTCATGTTTTTGCTTACTTGGCAACGAAGCAAAAGGCATTCCGAGTGTATAGTCGGTATTCCTTCATGGCGGTCAAATCTATCTCGAGTCTAACACTCCGTTGTACGCCAACATGAACTTGACCCCAAGAATCGCCAACGGTGAGTTACGCAAGGATTCAACCTAATTTGGTTTTTACGATTTAACAGTGTTGATCTCAGATTTTTTCGTCAAGCCACTTGTGATTTATAAATGTACAAATTTCTGATATATAATCTAGACTGATCAAATAACAGATGAGGGTATAAATATCTTATCTAATATATTAGACCATATATTAATCTGTTTGTTTGTTCTGTTACTGTTCTGTTACTCGTTTAATAAAGAAATTACTTGCAAAGATTTTAGCCATTACTTGAGATCTATAATTAAGATATGCTAAGAAAAAAGGAATTAACATTGTTTTTGTTAATTATGGCAATGTTACATCAGTTGCATTGTCGACTCCATCGTTATCGAATATATAATAAAATTGGAATAGAGTATTCCCAATTTAAAATAGAATTAAGCCAATTATATCGCACAAAAACAATAATGTCTCAATCTTTAATAGCATAGAAACGGTTTGTTATTAAAGGTAGGTAGTATCGAGCTTACACTAGCAAATTAAACAAAGTCAGTAGATCAGTCAGCCCGCATTTTATATTTGACATATATTTATGTTCTCATATGTAGGTATTATAATCAAACAAACATATAATGTTATCTGTTTGTTTTCTTATCAGGTAAAACATTATTTTATTCAATTGTGAGAAGCGCTTTCACTTTAAATGTTTGATCCGGTAGAATAAATCGTTACTTCCTATTTTTACCCAATTACTATACCTTAATTGTAAAATAAAACAAATTAAAAAATATCGATACACTGGTAGTCTACTGATAGTTTTTAATTTGTTTTATTTTATATTTATATACAATCAAATAATATTGACATCGCATTTTGTTGATATTGTCGGTGACTAGTTAAGATGATAATGTAGAAAACGTACTTCTTACCTGTACGGTCCAACAGGCTTGTAAACATCAGGAGATGTAATTGCTTTTTTGTTCACTTTTGAAGACTTAGTATTCGTCTTAGACATATTTGTTTTAACCCTGTAACACGTTAGACTTAAACCGTGTCGCCAATTCATTTGATCACAGAGAGCGCGCCGGGAGATGGCGGGGGAGGTCACGGGTGCTCACAGCGTCATGACCCGCAATTGATAATCGAAATTTAATCAAACTTAACGTATGATTAGATTTATAATTACGGTTAAATTTAGTTTGACTTATGAATTTTTAATATGTCAAAATGTTCAAATACAATTTATACCTTTTTTGTCCCAGGTGCCATTTTATTCTGCCAGTTATTCATATTCATATGAAAAATGTATGTGTTGGTCTATTGTTACAATCATTGCAGTACCTTCATCCTTATCGACATCTTACATTAGTATATTACCTATCAGAAAAGTATTGTACGAGTTTAGAATTCCGATTCGAGGGTGCCCGAGATGGCCGAGCCTCGGCTCGATCGGCAGCTAATATCGGATTACCTGTTTGTCCTTGTTGTATTGAAGCTTAAGCCTGGTGTCACAGGACAATTCTATTTGTTCTTCTTCCTCTGTTGAAAGGGTCGATGGTGTGGTTGACTGGAAAGGGTTACTAACCCAGTAAAATTGCAGCAGATTATCGAGAAAATATTTTTCTTAACTTTTAAAATGATTCAAAAGAATGTGACCACTGAAATGACGGACTATACTACGATGTGGAAGTCAAAAACCTGTTGTGCCGACCTCACATAATGTAGGAAAATGGCAAAGAGATTATTTGCATAAATATACAATTTTTAATACTTAGCTTCTTAATTAAAATAAAGACCTCGCCTTTACTTACAACCCCTTGTCGTGATTCAGAAACACCTGCGAAGTGAATACATTTGCAATCGTGTGAGGCGTTCGTGAACAATGCTTTGCATTAACATATTGTTTCTTTAGTCCTTCGTTCCGGAATTCACCACTTCTTTACATATGTTGAAGGGTATTTCAGTACTAGATTCCGAGTAAAACATTAAACCGCTTTTTTTAAATGAATACTTTATGAATATATAGTTTTCCAGTTTAATATTTTCATTTGTAATGTGTTGAATAATGCAAATAATGTTAAACGTTATTCTCTTGAGCGCCATATAGACGTCGGAATTAGGTTTTGATAAGTGTAGGTCTCGGATACCACACCGGTGGAAAGAGAACTGCGGGGTTCAAGTTTGGGATCTACTGCTACGAAAGCTTCCATACGACGCGGATCGAACTACCAGCTGGCGCAATTGTAATTTGCTACACAGATGACTGATGTCTAGTATACTAGGGTGACAGAAGCATATTTAAGAGCACCATCCGCCTTGCCGAAGGTTGTGTGGCATGCATCGTGAACAAAATCCATGACCTGATTCTACGGATATAGCGGCACAGAGGACCGAGGGGCTGCGGTTCAATGGTGGTCGATGGCTAAAAGTGACCATCAGGATCGTATGATATTTTTCGAGATTTGTTTACTGGGGCAGCGGATTTTCATCAATCCGGGAAGGATCTCATCCTGCTGGTGGTAGTAGGTACCTACTACGCTGGTAGAGAAATCAGAATAGACGACTTTAATCTTTTTCAGAGAAACTTTCGCTACTCCAGCGGGAGATCGCATAAGGTTAGAAGGCCGACTCCTCTCAGAAACAACAAAGTTACGGAGTTGCCAATGGACGCTCTGGCCCAACTCCTCTGTTGTAACGGTCCCGCGCCGTATTAGAACTATCGCTCTTTTACATAAAGGCCTGTTACCTTCGGGCTTGTGGTCGATTAGGTTAGCCCTATGTTAGTGGGACCCTAAGGCCCGTTATATAAACTGAAAAATTTGAGTTTCATGCATCAACAACAAACACGAAGAACGAAACAAACACGAAGAAGAAAACTTTTTTTCTTGTTTGTTTGTTTCGTTACAGCAGGTCGTCCGTATCCTGAAGTGCTTTCACTGACGTGTTGATGAGTTGTCTCGATTTTGTTTCGGTCGGCTGCTTGACCATGATTCTGAAACTTACAAAACATACTGAGTACACCTAAGCACGTACGAGTCTGGTCTTGGTGTTGTTCGACACCATCCTGTTTTGCCAGATTCTGGTTAATTTGCTCTGCTTTGGCCTACCTGATGGCCTCTCAAGTATGTCTGATCCTAGGTATACGATCTCGCTTACGATCTTTAGGTCTGAGAGTTCCCCCGTTCGTTAAAGAAGTCCCGTTCGCTCGAACACCATGATTTTAGTCAAAAATAAGGTTTTTTCTAACCGTAAATAAGTTTTTTTATTTACAGATAGACCATTTTTTCTTTTAGATACTGAAATTAGAGTGTTGGTTGAATAAAAATGTGAAAAACCTTTCAAAAACCGAGCGTTAGACACAAAAAGCATTGTTAGATAAATTGCAAAGGCAATCAACCGATTTCGTGCAGTTATGTTACATGGATTAAAAACAAACCTTTCCGCATTTCGCGCACCTGGTAGTTGGATAAATCACATTTATTTTAGTTTTACTTAATACTTATTTAGTTATACTTAAATTATGTTGTCCTGTATTTGTTTTGTGTAAGTTTTTAACGTTTAATTCAGACTTTTGGAACTCAAATTTAGACTTTTGTATATCAAATTCAGTATTTATAAAACATGCCTATTAATTCAGCAAATATTTTTTTGTAAAAAGTGCGTGAATATATGGTGGCGATATCGTTTATATTACCATAGTCTAATTCCAAAGAAATGTTTCCGTGAAATTGTACTGCAAGATTCGATTTTCATGGCATCGAAGAGTGGGTGAGCTTGCCAGCTCTAACGGTTCCGAACATGTTTCCTTGAAAACTGTTATTTCTGATGCTTCCTTTACTGAATATATAGCTTATTTTAATGTCATAGAAGTGGTGAGCTCATCACCACCCACTAAACACTCACTAGAGTATAATTTTTTGATAATTTGTACTTCTCTCTATTGAAAATTTGTAGTCAATTCCAAATTATTTCTGGTTTAGGTAAACAGAAGCATCGCTTTTAACAAAACTTTTACCTCCGAGTGTCGCCTCGCCACTCACTACATATTCCCTGTCTAGAAAACACTTACGAGAAAAATTGGAGATTTAAAAAAAAAATGTTTTAACAAAAATAAAACCGACTTCACAAAATATATATTCAAGAACAACAAATACACTAAAATGTAAAAAATTATTTTACTCAATTAAACATAAGAATCAATTCTTAAACCATATTTATTTTTGGAGTCGGTGTCAGCTGTGTTTGGTAGCGATCGGAGGATCGATGGTACCCAGGCGAAGCCGGGGCGGGTCGCTAGTATAGTATAAAGTTCATTTGTAAAATGTTTTCTTAAGGCATCCTCGTATATTGGTATTTCCTTAGCTGACGCTGACACCGACTCCAAAAATAAATACGATTAAGAATTAATTCTTATGTTTAATTGCGTAAAATTATTTTATACTTTTAATTGCATTTGTTGTCTTTGAATATAGTTTTTTTGAAGTCGGCTTTATTTTTGTTTAAAAGTTTTTTTTTATCGATTTTTAGTGAATCTAATTTATATGGGGCTTTTGAAATCACTTGCGCGAAGTTTTTACTTACTTTGTAGTTTAAACTTTTGATATCTTCTAAGCTATTGGTCAAAATGAACAATTATAATCTACATTAAAGTATCTTGATAACTAAGACATTTAAATGGATAAGGATTCATACCGAACACGAATAATCGCCTAGTCAATATCGAGTGCGTTTTAATTAATGTTTTCTAAGAAAAAAATGGTTATTGTGAGACAACTATAGAAGATAGATATATGTCATCGCGGACTTTTATTTAGCTTATATAAAGAGCTACAATTATTTCATATATAATTTAATGTAAGTCATATAGTTCAGCCTACGTAAGCCAAGAAAGTAAAACTCAGCTTTGTCATATTATGCATTATTAAGAATAACTCAAAAACATTCTAGTGCAGATTGTGTGCGAGTATTCGGCGAAATTAACAACCAGCGACAGTTACTTTTAAAAGAATTAACAGATACTGACAGTGCTCGTCCAGGAAACCAAATTAGTTTACCCCGCCACGTCCAAGATTTATTAAATAGACCGCAGTTTTTTGTTTATATTTTCAAATTCATAACAACAACAGTAGGAAAGATTTAACTTAGTTTATTTATTTGTAAAGATGTATACGGCCAAAGGACCTTGAATCCAGGCCAGAAATGAATTTAAAAAAAAATCAAAATGCTCCTTGCATGTCACCGTCAGTTCATTTTTGGGGTTATCTAAATATTTGTTTTTTATAACTTACTCAAGAAACCTTCAATATTAAAGTAAATCATTAGTTTTAATTGTGTCAATACAATTCGTAAAACTTTATCAATTTTGGTTGTAAAGTTAATTAATAAAGTATAATCTAATTTCTGTGTTGCAAGTTAATCTTTGAATATAACATTTCATTGCAATTATTACTTATTACGACAGAAAAATAATATTCATTTATTTGTTGCAGATAAAATGCAGAGTATTTTGTCTTTAACTCGAATTCTACTAAAACATAACGTACCAAAAATTAATTTTGAAAAGCCATCTTTCTTCAGTACACTCCAAGACTTAACTAGAACAAAGTTTTTACAGGTTTCTAGCCCTATAATAAATCCAACCTGTGGTTTTAAAGTAAAAGGCCGCGTAAGGAGGCGTTGTAAATCATGTTACTTTGTTTTTCGAGATGAAAGGAAGTATGTGATTTGTGCAGAACACCCTCGCCATAAACAAATGGCAATGAAACCAAAGCCTCACAACACCTGGATATTGACGCATGCGAGCCAAAGCCCTGTAAGACCTTGGTAATTTATAGATATTAAATAGTTAATGATGTAGTAAATAAAATAATAATAATTTGTATTTGTGTTTCCTTATTTTTAAGCCAGAATTTTTTTATGTCTGATTTTTCTAATACTTATTTAGATGTATGTGAAATGATTGATTTTTGAAGTTTTAGCTCTTGGAATGCAGAATTATTCAAAAGGGATATTTGACTGTTTGTTCTGGTTAAACTATCACCCCCTCAAGCGTTAGCTCTTCTATCACCAAGTAACCTTGGGTATTTTTTTTTATTTGTCGTTAGCTAAGCAAATCTGCGGCAGGTTGCTAGCATAATAAATTAACACATAGTTCTCATAATGTTTGGTTTAGCGTACTGGCATCGTAGCCCAAGTTTTAACTTAATCATGATAAACATCTCTCTTCTCCGGTATTCAATCAGTGGCTCCAGTGTTGAAACTAGCTGTGATAAAATTGCAAATCTGCTGAGTAGAGAGGTGTGTTTTGAAAAAAAAAACAAATCTTCACTTATTTTTTGATGATTGATGTTCATGTTTAAATTTTTTTTAAAAATAGTGTATTCAACAATACGATATTTTATTCTTAACTAGATGCACCTGGCATGCATTGCAATGCCACATAAAGTAAAAATAATTTAGTTGCATTCTGTTTATTTAAGTCTCCTCAAGTAATGTTAAAATAAAATAGTTTCATTAAAAACAATAACTTTTTATCTAGTACAGTTAAATTTATTTTATTGAAGTCTTCTCAAGTCTAAGCATAGTGCATTTTTTTTTTATATATGTCACCGACCGATTGTCAGAGCAGACACTTTATAATTGGACTAGACAAATTCTAAACGGTCGGCACATTCTCAGTTGAACGAATCATTGACAATATGCTGTATAATTTCCAGTCACTTTCTAATGGGGCGAAGTACGGTACGCATAATGTGAATATGATAAAAATGTCGTTCGACAAAACGAAACGCTCGCGCTGATTGGTCGAAACTCTTATCCTGGTGCCTGCGCCCATCTTTTCTTTTGCTGGCAAGCTGTTGCTAACGTAAACAAAATGTTCTTGTAGTGTTATTTTCAATTCTTTTCTTAACATTAACTAAATTAAAGTAACTAAAATTATAAATTACATTTACAGACTGAACTAAAATTAAACCTTTTAAGTATATATATTTATTTTGACAAGAGTGAGAATTGAAAACAATGAAAAATAAATATCAGTGAGTTCAACCCAAGATATGTTTTTAGTTTAAATAATTTTTAATGTTTAAGAAAAATTTCTAACATTTTTGTCACGTCTATATCCAGTTGATAAAGGTTTAAAATTCTTTTGGTTATTTTTCACTGTCCATAACCTGTTGGAAAATAAATAACTTGTGTAATTAATTAAATAGTTGCTAATGCTACGAAAATAATTGAAAAAAAACATTTATTTCTTTACATTTAGCGACTGACTAAAGGAAACGAATAAAAAAAGCGGGTCTCAAGTTTCGACCAATCAGCGCTTAAAACTCGTTTTGTAGACAAAGACATTCATGTCTATTGGATAAATATGCGCCTGCATTAACGTCATCTCTTTGTAAAGTGCCTAGAAAAGAAACAGCACATTCTCAATAATTCGTTAAACTGAGAATGTGCCGACCGTTTAGAATTTGCTTAGGCCGATTATAAAGTGCCTTCCCTTACAATCGGTCGGTGACATATACATTTGTTGAACCAAAAACCTTTGCAGGTATCCCTGATTGAACTGAACAACAGATTAGGAATGCACGAGGACAAACATACAAACATTGGTTTTTAATTATTTATATTTATTTAAGCATTAACATTAAAAATAAAAATTATCTTTCAACAGAAAAACCGATAAATACCGAACTACATACAATAAGTAGTAAGCAACAGAAAAAAGTATTAAATTGTAAATATAATATCTTAGATAGCATTATTAACAATTCAATAGAATACCTATATAAATTCTTAGCTTCCTTATCAAACAAAGCTCTCATTGTCTGTCCTATGTCATCCATGGGACTAAAGTTTTAATATTTTTTTTGATCTTTTTCAATTAATTTTATGTTATGCATGCATTTTACATTTTCGGTAGAAATGCTAGTGTTGGGGCAGATGTTTGGAGTAACACGAATGGATCTGGTAAGAATGCGCAAATAAGGGGAAGCCTGAAAGTAGCACCGGTCATAGATAAATTAAGAAGCAAAAGCTTAACATGGTGAACATGTTATGAGAGAAGAGTGGCATGTAATAGGAAGAGATATGAATGCCGAGGTTTATGTTAGTAGGGGTAGACCTAAGAAAAAGTGTTGACGGATGACAGATTGATATGGAAATCGATGCACTGTTGTGTCTACTCCACATAAAGTGGGAACAGGGAGATGATGATAACATTTGAGCATGCATTGGATTCATAAGTCTTTAAAAATATACATAGGTCTACCAGTAAAAATAACTATTATAAATAAATAATCGGTTAATAAAAAGGTTAAAATATTTTTTGTCATGGTAATTCGTCTAAGCAGTTTCTACTCTTAAAAATTAATTTCAGAAACCACCACAAAAATACTTCATTATAATATGGGTATGTAATTTTCAAACAAAAATATCAATCCTCAAATTCTTCTCGAATGCAATCTTATCAAATTCCGGACAATTTTATCACGGGATTTTTTTTGTAAGAATCTACCATGCTTATATTGGAATTTACCTAAGTAGAGATTATGAGTAACAAGCCATATTACAGAGTAATCATTCGTCTTAGGTGAACGACAAAAGCGGTGATACGACGCGAAGTAACGCAAAAATGTCAAGTAGTCGTTGAATGTTTTTTTTTTATCGAGGATAGCTAAGGGCAATTGTTAAAAAACATGTCTGTTGATTTAGACCTCACCTAGATTATTCGAATAAAAATCAACAAACTACTAACTACGCATAATAACTGCAGTCGTAAACGTAAGAAGTGGCGCGTGAACTTTTAACTATTGATTTGTAGCCATCTTCTATAATTACGTATTTAGTAATACGTACGAGTATAGCCTACAAGGTGCGCTGCGCTACTATAAGTACCCTAGTTAAAGTTGATGCTGTAACCATGTCAGTCGATTAGTTTTAGTAATAATCGCCCATCGCTAGTCTACGATGCCGCCGTAGTGTCGCGCGTTATGTTTTGGTCGCATCATGTGAAACAGTATCGCGCCGAGTCGTGACGCGTTCCGTCGCTCGCCTAGTGTTATAAATTTAATTACAATTACACGGCCAATAAAATTACGGTTACAATTATCATACAATAAACATACTATGCATTCACAATAACATGACTCATGTAAAATGCGACGTACCTCCCTCTCATGTTTTACATGCGCGTGCGCTCGTTGTTTGCTACTCCGATCGAAGCTATACTTTTTAACCGAGTAAATAGGCCTCAGATATCATGGTAAAGTGCATGAGCACAAGTATGTATTGCACTAATTTGCATTTTAACATTATTTTACACTCATGAAGCTCAACGAGTGTGCCAACACGTGTACGATGTACATACATCGCCGTTAGGATTCACTAAATATACAAATCAATGATTTTATAATACAATTCTGCTTATATATCATTACAATGCTTTATTACCTTGGTAATTCGCTTGTTGTGTACATTTATTTGATAAACATGCAAGGTGAAATTTAACAATTAATATGCAGAGTCGATAATGTCATATTCCTTAATTTCCAATGTAAGACAGTGACGTTAGTGGAGTACAATATTCTCCAATTGAGATCGAACCTTCCTTTATGCCATTACATACAAAGGTGTACTCGAGAACTGAAGATTTTTCCATGTTGTTGGTGGCAAGGCAGACATTTTCTTTCTTCTTAACATGATGACATGATACTATGCCGTGGTTCCAAATATTTTCCGTATTCCGTCGTTTTGTTTTTTACGAGTAGGGCCTTAAAAAAATTATGACATGTTTAAAATTATATTTATGATATTCATCTACGCAACTTTGTAGAAGCACGACCTTATAGACTAGTTGTCATACCATTGCTGCAACTCAGGACCAACAATTTCAAGTTGAGGCAAAAATTGAGACGGTTTTGATAATATTTTTTTTTGTATCTAATTGAGTTGTTGTCTATGCCAATACACGTACAAAAATTTCGCATATGGAATCTAAACAATGAAAATTGGACAAGAAGGAATGCTTTACCTAGGAAGGTTAAAATGTTGAAATGTGTCACAAAAGAATTCCAATCCAAGTAACTTTACCATCTTGACAAACAAAATAGTAACACCGCTTCCAAATACCCATGGGAGCGTTGTGGATGCAAACATGTATTGTATTAATAATAAGTATATTTGTAAGTTTTCCTTTACTAGATATACTAATGACAATACGCATTATTCATAACACCTACAACCTTTAATTAATGAAATATACATGGATGACTCTTAGTTTGACACAAGTGTGATGCGACTAAAACTCTCAAACGCAACATTGACTGATGTTTTAAAACCTGGCTACCACCGTATTGATATTGGCCAGCGTATTACTTACTATCGTTTTGAAAACCTAATTCCTTTTGTTTATCAATAAAGTCAAATAAAATGTAGAATGAGGCAAATGACAGATGATTGAATGTAATGAAACATATTTTATTTCGTAATAAATAACAACAATGTTAGCTTTATATTAAAAATAAAGTTCTTGTTCTTCAATGAAAGGAAATGGGATATAAATATTACGTTACAGAAGATTTTTTTTCTAATTTTGTCATAGCATATGTATATATGTATTTAAGGACTCTCTGTTTCTGGCAAATCACTTGATGATTCTTGTTCCCGCAATGTTATAACACTGAAATTATAACAAATAATAGTTATCGATAAATATCGACATCAACAAATGTTTCAGTATGTATTACTATAATAACTTAATAACTAGGAAGTTGTGTTGTATGTTAAAATGTACCTTAAATTACGGACCATCTCAGAAAAGGAGTCTTCATCTGAAGAGTTTGCGTTATTAATATCCTCACTTGTATCAACTTCCTCATCTCTTTCTGTGTTTTCTACATCCCGAATATTATTTGGAGATGCTGCATCATCTATACTGCTACTCACAACAATACCAGCAATACCTGCAAAAAAAATTCAGCGATGAAAATGGGAAACGAAGGCGTGCGAACAGCTGGTCTATATACCTAGTCGGATCATAAGTTCTGTCAAAACCTTTTTTTTTAAATTGGCAAATACGGTTAAATATTCTTCGACAAATTTTAAACACGGAACGTTTGTGATTTCCGAATATAAAAAAGAAATTCATTTTAATTTATTAGTGGTTGAAGAAAGAAGATAAGAATGAGATTTTCAATATTATACAAAATTTGAAAATAACACTTTGTTTATCGCGCTATCAAACGATACACTTAAGATAAAGCTTCGAAGATCGTAAGAGGACCGGCCGACCTCGCACAGTTAGGACACTAGCGATCATTAAAGCAGTAAAGGCGCGAATCGAACGAAATCCTGTTCGTA
Source organism: Papilio glaucus (assembly GCA_000931545.1). Taxonomy (NCBI): domain Eukaryota; kingdom Metazoa; phylum Arthropoda; class Insecta; order Lepidoptera; family Papilionidae; genus Papilio; species Papilio glaucus. The sequence goes on along the minus strand of JWHW01019416.1, from coordinate 41,726 downwards.
AATAATAAATCTTAGCTCTTCAGATGGGGATAAGCAGAACCACGGTAAAAAGAGTGTTAAATGAAGACCTGGGACTACGAGCCTATCGTAAAAAGATCGGACATTTTTTGAACGAGCGTTTAAAAAAAATTTGGCTGAAGAGATACCACGAAATTTTGTTTTTGAATGATTTTTTTTTACCATCGAAGAAAGTTACAATAAATAGAATGATAAGGTATATGTGCACAGCAGTAAAGAAGCCAGCTCACGTATTCCGAGGGTTCAACAAGGGAATTATCCTTCATCACTTATGGTTTGGGCTTAACTGAGAAGTTTTTTGTGAAAAAAGTTATAAAAACCAGTGCGGTGGTGTACCAAAATACCATCCTTACCAACATAGTGGAACCTCGTTCTCGAACAATGTCGAAAACAGACATTGTTTATTCGAAGAGGACTGTGCACCCAGCAGCATAGGGCACGAAGCACGCATAACTGGTTGACCGCCTATGGAATCACCTTTATCGTGCATGAAGACTGTACTTCTTCTAGTCCAGATATGGCAACATTAGGAGGAGAATGTCTGTGCTAAACCCCATCAGAATTTGGAGTCTCTTTGAGCATCTCTGGTTAAAGCGGCAGAAATAGATATGTGCTGCCATCGATGACTGGCCGCGTCGAGGGCATTTCGAATAATGTAAATAAAATTGCATTCTATATTTAATTACCTTTCATTTCATATATAATTTCTGAATAATTAACTATAAGTGTATCATTAATTACATTAAAAGTTTGCTACAGAACTTATGACCCGACTAAGTATAACAGCACTAAGAAGGGATTTTTCTATATTCAGGCCATAAAGGTCTAAAGTAGGAGATGAAAGTTTGTATGGAGAAATATTTGTTTAGCTTCGAATAGAAAATCATTGGTTAAATTAAATTGCACGGCAGGTGAAACCGTGGGACACAGCTCGTAATTTAAACAAACCTTTGGACGGTAAGAATGGTGTGTCGCGTCGTATTTTGCGAGTTTTTCTTTGATCATTAACACGCACTTGAATGTTCTTCACAAAGTCTACCCGATATAGATTGCCAGCTAAAAGAAGAGACCCTTCTTTTTCATCCTTGTTGTACAATTCTTCTAAGTAACTATTGCTACGTTTATCATATTTCCACCAACCTGCAATACAATGTAATATTACTTTTGGATGCATAGTTAGACTTGCAAAGATATGTCCATAGTGATGTGATGTGATATTTATTGATACCATTGATAGCCTCTCCTCTCTCACCTGTAGAGGTTGTATAGGTGGTTGCCACCATGTTAGCAAATACCACCACCAGTAAATATTGTTTAAACATTACCACCATTCAGTCTGATGGGACTATAGTTTGGTAAAATTACGGACCAATTGAGACATTTGTTTTATGTTTTTGAATGATGTATCACCACAAGATTCAAAATTCTACAAATCCTGCTCTACTACTATTAACCCTTCCTGCTTTTCACATTGGATAGTATAAGAAAAAATATAATTATGTACAACATATCAATGCCTGTAAAGTTTTATTTTCTTGTAATTAATTAAATAAATAAATATGCACTCATGCCCATAACCACATTTCATTTTTTGAAGTTAAAACTTCTTTAGGCACGCTTGACTTGGGGAGTAAGCTGGTGAATGCAAAACAAGAGTGTTACGAAAAGTGTGATCAGACGAGACAATCAGAAGTTGTTTGAATTTGGAACAATTTGGACGAACTTTTTTTCATTTATTTTTCTTGTATTCACTTTTGAATTTTATTCTTAAGATACAAGGGTTTTTTGTTGATTATTTATTATTAAGCTTTTGTTGAGCATAAATAAATAAATAAATATGCGCTCACGCCCGTAACCCAGAGGGGTAGGCAGAGATCATGGATTTCCATTTGGCGCGATCCTGGCAC